>CM051015.1:8611386-8668886 GCA_027704905.1 Muraenolepis orangiensis | reverse complement strand
CTATCGATATTCTATATTAATATTAAGGAGCGGGCCCGTTAGCGGGGGGGGGCATTATTTAGTGTTCTTGAATCACTGCATGAATCCACTTTAATGACCCAGTTTTGTAACGCCCAGGTCTACTTAGTGGTCTCGTAACTGGGTGTCCACCGGGATGCCAGCCACTTAGAAACAAAATGCTTCCTCATTGAAATGTTTTGTTTTTTTTACATAATGCATCACTATAACATCCCCATCACGTTTCATGAGGGCAAGACAAACTAAAAATCATATTGCTGATGGTTCAATCAATTATTAAAATATAAATAGTGGACACACACAAACACACACGCACACATACACACAAACACACACACATACACACACATTCCCACAAACACAAGCTTAAGACAACAGTCTTCTACATGCACATGTCTAAGGAGGGCTGTGTGTGTGTGTGTGTGTGTGTGTGTGTGTGTGTGTGTGTGTGTGTGTGTGTGTGTGTGTGTGTGTGTGTGTGTGTGTGTGTGTGTGTGTGTGTGTGTGTGTGTGTGTGTGTGTGTGTGTGTGTGTGTGAGCTAGGCATCTCATGTCCACCTGCTCGATCGATCCATCTACCGTAGCGTACAGTATCATCGGACCCCAGAGGATAACGGCTGACCATTTTGTCAGGCATCATTAGAATACTTCCCTTTGATTGGCCCGGGGTCTGCGGCTGGCAGGCAGCGGCTCCCTGGTGCGTTTTTTAACAGCCTGTTTTCCTCCGGATGAGCGAGGGATAACTTGGTTCTAAGGTGAACAGAGGGGACGGCCAGGGACAAATAGCCGCCGGTCAGGTTTTACAGCGGAAGCAACAGAAAGCTCACATGCGGCGGGCTTTGAAGTAGTGGCGGATGCCTGCTTATACTCTTGAATTGTGCAGAATTGTTACTACCTTACATAGGGGGACCGTATTTTGGTTTCCAAAAGAGAGGACACATCAGGGGGCAGGATGTGTGTCCCATTGTAGCTTACAACATGACCGGCCAACGGTGGCAATAGTAGCATGCGAGAAGGCGGGACTCAATGTTATGTAATGCGACTGTAGGAAGCAAAAGCCCAATCCCTAATCTATACATGCCATTCATTTTTGGGGCATACTGTATATCATTGAGATTAGTGTCATTATCAGATGCACATAATAATAGAGACACAGAGTATATTAATACAGTATCAATAGGACTATATATGGCCAGGGATGTTAGCTATGAAAGTGATAAGCTGTGCCTTCCGGGTCTTAAAGGCTTGAAATTGATCCGCTGTTATGATTACGATCATCACATGATCTGCTATTCGGGTGACCTCAACATTGGGGTATCCATGTTATGCATGAGGTACTCAGATAATCATGGCAGTGCAAATTTAACCTCACATAATTTATAGCATATACTCCACAGACGTCCTCCCTTAACGTGTCACACAAGCATCGGCCCAATTCATCAAGCCAGGACGACACCGTTGCTTTTAGGGTTACCGGGTTGCTTTTAGTGGAATGCTTGACCAGGCCTGGTCCACTAGCAGTGAGCAGTGTTGAAGTCATCCGGCCCTCTCCCACTCCCCCCAAGAGCTCAGAGACAACCCCCAGGGCCAAAGCTGTCCACCAATCAGAAGAGCAGCGCCGCCTGCCTGTGGTTGGCAACACCTAGGGGCAAGGCACCAGCAGCGAGTGGACAGCTGCTCTGAGTCAAATCCATTCATGGACCGAGGATCTCTGTCTCCACCACACATTGACCAAAAAAAATGTGCATGCACACACACACACACACACACACACAACACATGGACAGACTAGCCATGATCCAAACTTAGTTCTAGCTTCACTACCCTGAGCTCAGTCGCCTGATCTTTGGCATTCTCCACGAGGATGTCCACAGTCCAGTTGTGTGTTCTGTCCCTCATGAGCATGCAGAGCGTGGCCTAGAGCTCCTACCACCGCAAACATGACCCCCAGCTAGCAATGTCCTATTTGTTACATAGAGACGTACAGTGCATTTTAGATGCATTCCATTAAGAAGCAGGCTTAGGCATCTTGCTCAAGGTGACAGTGGGGATCGAACCCAGAACTAAGCTAAGAGTCACCCAGCTAAGAGTCACCCTATTGCGAAACCGCTATAATATGCTGCCCCCATCCAAAAAAGAGTCATACCTCACATTCAACCACTAACGGCAGAGTCAGCCATGCAAGGCAAGCACGTCAGGAGCAGTTAGGGTTTCTTGCTCAAGGACACCGCAACAGTTTTCGCTAGGAGGAGCCGGGGGATCGAACCCGGAACCTTCCGGTTGTAAGGCGACTGCTCTACCTTCGGAGCTACATCATTACCTCTGCCATCAGACCGGGGTTATGTTTTTTCCCCTGTTTGTCTGTTTGTTTGTCTGTATGCCAAATAACTCAAAAAGTTCTGTACGGAATTGGACACAAGTTGGGGGTAAGATTACTTATGGGCCATGGAACAGTTGCTTGGCACGTTTTGGCACAGATCTGGGTATAATCGGAGTACTTCCAGAGACAATTTAGCACTGAAGAGGTTCAGCTGTGGCTGTTTAATACATACTGGTAAAACACTGTAAAAATACATCTATTTCTTTCACCGTTTCACCGTACAAAGACGTATGTCATCATATCAAGTCATGGGTGAAAGTCCAAAATGGCGTGCGGCTCATTGAACACACGGGGGAGTGTGCTATCACCCACCACCGTCGGAGCTGATGCCAGAGACATCATTACTCATGATTACGCGGCAGTAATGTAATGTCATACGTGATGCCGTAGACTAGAGAACGCCGCACCGCAACCCTTTCCCTCCAGCACCCTCCAGGTGTGCACGGGACTAATGTGTCCCCCCCACGCACGCAATATCTCAACATCTCTTTAGAAATCCATTTTGATTAGCCATTTAGCGATACACTACATAGTTGTAGTCGGTCGGTGATACGAGGGGAGGGCGGGGGGGGGGGGGGGTTAGGGGGGGGCAGGACACCCAACACAAATGGAGACCAAGCACCCTATACGAGAGAGAGAGAGAGAGAGAGAGAGAGAGAGAGAGAGAGAGAGAGAGAGAGAGAGAGAGAGAGAGAGAGAGAGAGAGAGAGAGAGAGATGGTTACGTACCACGCCGTAAAGAGGGGACGATGTGAAGGCCATGATTCATGCGCAATGTATATATATATATATATATATATATATATACCGGTATATAAATCACAAAATATATGAAGAAACAAGCCACGTCGGTCAGTGGATGAGAATAATGGTGACGCCCCACCCCCATCTCATATCTCTGTAATTGTCATTGTTTCAGATACTCAGATTCCCTTTTAGTTGTTGTACTCTCTGGTCTATTCTATGTCAGTTCAATATGGCCCATCGAGCTCCAGCGCTATTAGGGCCACTTGGAACCTTAACTATCTCTCCATTGATTTGACATGCTCCATCTTCTCTGCGTTTCCCCCGGGATTGGTATTCTATCTCTTTGCTAAGAATGGGGAAATATTCTCCCCTTCAGGCATCGGCTGAACCTGAAACATGTGAGTACATGTGAGTACCATGTACCATGGGGGGGGGGGGGGGGAGAAGTGCAACGTGAGAAGACGCAGTCAGTGGATTCCACAGTGGTCACCATGCCATCTCAAACATCTCCACTGGCCACTGGCTCTGTACCGTCTTCTATGGCCTTCTCTGACCTACCCTGACACTCAGACCATCTGGCCCCCTGCTAATACCCCCCCCACCTCCCCCAAACACTGCCTTAATTAAAGCCTCACACACACACACACACACACACACACACACACACACACACACACACACACACACACACACACACACACACACACACACACACGCTCAACAATGCCCTGGGATTCAAAATAAGGCCTTCTCTCCTTTCATGGTCATCTCTCAGGAAGTATCTTCAGAACTATCGGACACAAGACACCGATATATGTTCAGCCATGCCGTTTGGCCTTTTTGGAGACTTACCGGCCTCTCTGTGCACATGCCACTCTGTGTGTGAGTGGAAAGGTCCCCCTCTTCGATCTCTAACCAGTCAGTCGATGTGTGAGTAGGAGTACAGCTGTACAGTGACAGGACATAGATGGAGGAGCGGTTTGCGCAGGCCCACATTCACACGAGCGGCCATTTCATTGACCGGTTCCTGTTGCGTCAACAGATAATCGATATGCCGGCTATGTCCGCCAGCCATAGATCTACCATCTAGTGAACTGGGTTCAAACCCCTCCCTCTACCAAGAGACTACGCTGTACTATATTCCGTAATGATAATAATACATTTGATTTAATATCGCGCTTTGATTTCCGGACACCCAAGGCGCTTTACAGACATGGTAAAATTGAACGTACAGTAAAATCATTTAATAGTTATATAGATTAAAATAAGACAGAATAAAATAGATAAAAAATTATATAAAAAAAAATGTTATAATTCAATTTACATAAAAAGGAGTATAATTAAAATGTCAAAAGTCATGGGATGGAGGGGGGGTGGTGGGTGTTTATCAGGGAAAAGCCAGTCTGAAGAGGTGGGCCTTGAGAGCCTGTTTAAAGGATGGCAGGGTGGTTGCCTGACGGATGTGAATGGGGAGGGCGCTCCAGAGAATAGGCCCTGTCGCCCCAGGTCCGTAGCTCAGTCCTGGGGACTATCAGGCTGTTTGTGTCAGCGGACCTGGGGCGACGGGAAGGAGTGTGATGGGGGAGTAGGTCAGAGAGGGAGGGAGGGGCCAGGTTATTGAGGGCTTTGTAGGTGATGAGCAGTATTTTGAGGTTTATCCTGTATTTCACTGGGAGCCAGTGGAGGACAGAGGAGATGTGATCTTGGCGACGGGTGGAGGTGAGCAGACGGGTGTCTGTACTGCACCCCTTGGCCATAAAGGGCACGCTACACTAAACAAGAACCGTGTGTGTGTGTGTGTGTGTGTGTGTGTGTGTAGCATGTTGTGTTTTTTTGTATTAACCAAGTGTTTAAGAATTATGAATAGTTATTGATGTGTGTTTTTGGGAAGAATGTATGTGTTTGCATGCCATAACAAATGTATCTATATTCCCCAACTGTCCTAGGTAGGACAACAAGAGAGAGCGAGCGAGAGCGAGCGAGAGCGAGCGAGAGAGAGAGAGAGAGAGAGGGAGGGGGGAGGGTGGTGGTGCAATTGATTTGTTCAAAAGGGGGAAGTTTGATTCAGCAAGCTGTGAATTACTTTGTTGGAGGCCACATGGTTTATTGAGCTGAGAAATACCCACCGGTTACCTTTGAATTGCTTTTCCGTGGGGGTAGCAGTGAGGCGAGCTGCCCTATAGAGCCTCGACCAAAACCAAAGAACACAGACACATCATGCAAAAGATGTATTGAGAGGAGGAAGTGAGGCCATAGTACGGAGAGACGACACACACACACACACACACACACACACACACACACACACGCACACACGCACACACGCACACAAACACCTATACACACTCATACACAAAGATACACACATAATCATACACACAGGCAGGCACTGATGCATACACAAATGAATATGATCCAGTGAAAAGTAGCAGGGATATTCACACACAGCGATATTCCAAAACATTGTATTCTAGAATACACACACACACACACAGACAGACAGACACACACACACACACACACCAGTATTCCCCCAAACCAATCCCTGTAAGATGGGGTTAAAACGTTATCAGCGAGATAATCGTGTCGCCACCTGGCTAACGTTATGGTCAGGGGTAGCTAGCTGTCTGTCCTACTGAACCACTTTCTTCCAACGCTTGGGAACATTTATCTTAACCGCCAGGTGCTCCGTGTAGGCCCGATACACCGTCTGTTGTTCACACTGTCACACACATTTACACTCACACATACTACATGGAAGTGGGGTTTTTTGTCTCAAAGGAGAAGAAGGAGAAGAAGAAGAAGAAGAAGAAGAAGAAGAAGAAGAAGAAGAAGAAGAAGAAGAAGAAGAAGAAGAAGAGAGAGGCACAAAAACAGGTCAGAGTTCCTCGGACGATGCAGACACGTTGACGTGTGTGTTTGTGTGTGTCTGTGTGTCTGTGCTCATTTCTGCAGTGACTCTGTGCAGTGCGTGTCCGTCCCATGTACCCCGTGGGCAGTTGATGATCTCTATCACTCCCCTTCGTGGTTACGCAACCTCTCTAGCCCGGAGGAGGGTTCCGGCACGCTTTGCAACAGCACCGGGAAACCTTCACGGTGAACCACGCCTTCCATTATTTATGTCCTTCAGCGTTGAACAAATATATCACAGATATATAGGCCTTTACAGAAGGAGAAGGGGGAGGGGAGGGGGAGGAGGAGGAGGAGGAGGAGGAGGAGGAGGAGGGTGGACCCGAGACTATCTGCTGTCAAAATAAAAGCCCCCTTTTAGGGGTATAAAGCCTGTCAGAGCGGAAATCGCTGTGGACCATATAGCGCTAACGCTACAGCAAGTTTGAGGAAGCCTGTTTTGGAAGTAACCTGTGTGTGTGTGCGTGTGTGCGTGTGTGTGTGTGTGTGTGTGTGTGTGTGTGTGTGTGTGTGTGTGTCAGTCTGTATGAGATTGAGAGATATCGGGACATCATTAACTAGTCGCTACTAGTTATAAAAAAAATTAGCATTGCTTTATGCGTCACTTGGGGCTGTTTTCTATTTTTAGAAGATCAGAACATGTGACCAATAAATAGCCATGGGTCATTCCAAGGCCTTTCAAACGTTCTGTGTGTGTTCTATGAAGCTGAAGCACTAAATCACTGCAAGTAACACACGGTTTTAAAATGTAATCACAGTAATTTGTTAGAGTGTATGTGTGTGTGTGTGTGTGTGTGTGTGTGTGTGTGTGTGTGTGTGTGTGTGTGTGTATCCTGGGATGTTCCACCTCTAAACATGTGTGCGTGTATGCCTATGCGTCCATGTGTGCACATGCGTACGTGTGTGCATGTACACACGTGTACCCGTGTGTACATGTGTGTGTGTGCGTGTGCGTGTGCGTGTGCGTGTGTGTGTGTGTGTGCAAGTGTCCTGACTGTGATGTTCCACCTCTAAACACGGTGGTCCCGTGAGGCCTGTTACCGTAGACACTTTCCATCACACAGACCAAAAAAGAAAAAAGAGAAAACACAGATTGTGACCTTAGGGGAATGCAGCCGGTCCTCCTGCCCATCCCCTTGGCGGAGGAGCGAGGCCATAGCGCCACCACGAAGAGGAACGAGGCAAACAGGAGGAGGGGAGGCCGGGGAACATGTGTGCTATTTGCACCATCAATCAGCCACAACAAGGCGGGCCTAACCAACCGGGAGCAGCCAGTGTGCTTTTCCGATCCGGGCCGTGGTGGGACTAACACATTGGAGATGCAGAGATGAATGAGACACCAATTCCACACGTTTGCTTCGTGTGGATGGTATTGCTTACTTAAAGGTCAGGGGGAAAGAGCAGAAACATGCTGTAGTCGCGTAAAAAAAAGGTCTTATCCAGCTAAAGCTAATGGGGTCTTCAATTATGAATGGAATATGCTACACTATTATCCTACTTGTACTCTCTTAAATCATTCAATCTATTGTGTGTGTGTGTGTGTGTGTGTGTGTGTGTGTGTGTGTGTGTGTGTGTGCTGAGAGAGAGGGCAGAACTTCCCAGCATGCTTCGGGGGGAGGGGGTGGGGGAGCAATAGTAGTCCGGTAGACCAGGATAGCGCTACCATTCATGACACTCTGTCTCCCTAGAGTGTGCGTGTGCGTGTGTGATGTGTTGTGTTGTGTTGGTGGCTCATCTGACTGGCTGTACCCTGGGTGGGTGACTCCCTCGGGTCTATGGCTCCATGGTCTCTTTGCTTCCAGGGTGCAGCACGAGGGATATCCAGAAGAAAGAGCTCCCGCCCCTCTGCGGAAGGATGTGAACGCATCCATCGCTTGTCGTCTTGGGGCGGCAGTATAGCTCAGGAGGTAGAGCGGTCACCTCCTAGCAAAAGCGGTCGAGGTGTCCTTGAGCAAGAGACCCTAACCCTAACTTCTCCTGACGTGCTGATCGTCTCCTTGCACGGCTGACTCCGCCGTCGGTGGTTGAATGCGTGTATGAATGGGTGCATGTGAGGCTTGACTTGTAAAGCGCTTTGGATAAAAGCGCTATATAAAAAAGCATCCATTTACCATTACCATTGCACACACACACTCACACGATGTAAAGCGTGGTGTCTTGAAAAGCGCTATATAAATGCAATGTATTATTATCTTCGATAATGACGTTGACAGTCTCCCCTGACGCGTGCCACTAAAGTGGCTTCTTTTGGGCTCCACCCGACGACCAGGATGCAGGATGATGAGTAATCCGGTCTATTGTACGTTTTAAGACACGTTAAACAAGTGTGTGAGTGCGAGTGTGTGTGTGTGCATGGTGGCTGGTTTAACCTACCAAGGACCCACGGGTGGGTAACCCACAGGTGTTCACCCATCCACCCCCTCTAATCAGTCTGACTCGGGCCAGGTGAGGCATTATGCTTTTCTTTGAATTCAAGCAGAGAGAAAATAGGTTGTTTGTTTGTGGGTGTGTCACATGACTGCAAACAAACAACCTATTTTCTCTCTGCTTAAATTCAAAGAAAAGCATAATGTCATTGTGTAGTGTGTGTGGTTGATGGCTGGTTTAAGCAGCCTCACCTGGCCTGAGTTGGACTGGTGATTGGCTGGTGAGGCTGCACACCTGTGGCTCATTGTTAATCAAAGCCCACAGGTTACACAGCCACTAGAAAAGAGCTCTAGCATGTACCATCTGCTTTGTTCGCCATTATTCAAAACTCTGCAATAACCCGGACTCCTGTGTCCTTGTCTTGTCGTGTAGTGGACGACGCTGCCACCAGCCATTAACATGGCTACTTGCGGACTCCTTCCGACGACAAGGAGGAATCCCGTTTATTGCAGAGTTTTGAATAATGGTGAACAGAGCAGATGGTACACGCTAGAGCTCTTCCTCCAGTGTGGGTGGTGGAGGCTGATTGAACCTGTGGGCCTTGATTAACAATGACCCACAGGTGGGCAGCCTCACCAGCCAATCAGTCCAACTCAGGTCAGGTGGCTTTTGGATTTATCGTTCCTTACAGATCTCACTGGCCTGCTCAATGAGCTTAATTCAGAGATGCAGGGTAAGGATAAAAATGTAATTAACATGATCAGTTCAGTGAACACATTTAAAGCTAAAACTGCTGTTCAGTAGGCTGCAGCGCTGTGACCTGCGCAACTTTCCTCACATGCAGGCCGAACTAACGTCAGAGCAAAGACGTCAAGCAGCTTGACAGTACACGGTATGAAGAGCAAGTTCAGAGCATCTTGACAGAATGAGAGCCGTTTTACTGACTTTTCATCCATTGAACCCATTGCCAGCTATCTGTGTTTTCCATTTGGTGGAAGTATTGATGTGGATGAGATCGTCTCCAAAGTAAATTCACTGTTAGACCTGGATAGCTCTGCTGTTGAGAATGAGATTCTCACACTCTCAAATGATATTGACATCAAATCCAGCACAACACCTGGCACCAGTGGACAGTTCTGGAACCTGCTCTTGGAACAAAAGTATCCCAACCTCAGAAGATGTGCCTTGAACTTGACAGCACTTTTTGGGTCCACCTATTTGTGTGAGTCTGCATTCTCTCACATGAAGATCATCAAATCCAAGTACAGATCTACGATGACCACCTTGTGGCCTGCATACGGCTTGTAACCAGCTCCTACTGCCCTGACTACGAGAAGCTAGTGGCCTCCTCCCAGTGCCAGAGGTCCCACTAAGGTAGAAAATACATCTGGTATGCGTGCATATGTAACAGAGTTAAACATGTGAATACATAATTATACGTTTGTGAATGTTTAATTCATAATAAAGTTCTGAATTTTAAGAGATGAGATTGTTTCATTTAATATTTTAAGTTTTGTTTCCCGTGGGAACGCTTTCCCGTTGCACGTCTTTGTTTACTTCTGGTGTGTATGTTCCACCCTCCCCTCACAGTGAAACACGCAGGTAGGCTGTCAGTAATGGCTACGCCTCTCTATTTGGACTGGTAGATCTCGGCAGACTGGCAACTTAACCAAGTAGCTCTTGGTTCAAAAAAGGTTGGGCACGTCTGTCGTAGGGTGTCCCCCACATGCACCCACCAG
The DNA here is from genome assembly GCA_027704905.1 of Muraenolepis orangiensis. Classification (NCBI taxonomy): domain Eukaryota; kingdom Metazoa; phylum Chordata; class Actinopteri; order Gadiformes; family Muraenolepididae; genus Muraenolepis; species Muraenolepis orangiensis. Next base: position 8,658,726 of record CM051015.1, on the reverse strand, counting down.
TGGCGCAGCGCCCCCATTGGATTACTAGCCCCACTGCAATCAGCCCTGCAACAAAAAAACCCGATTTATTATTTTTGTTTGTTCGTTTGGAAATTATATTTGTTTTACTTCAAAACGTATACCCCCTTAATTGGTACATTGTCATTATTGTCACTGGACATACATACTGACAGCAACATTGTGTTATATAGTAATGAAAAACGCATGACGATGGCATTGGCTCACGAACGGCTTTAGACTAATTGTAGGAAGCAGGTGCACAATAAGTAACACAACAAGTGACTTAATGGTGGAAAGTAGCCTACAATATATGTGACTGTGAAGAACAGAAGCAACAGTATAGTGAAACTCTGATAGGATGGCATGGCTATAACACATTGCAGACTGTAAAACTGTATTTGCACTAACATTAACCCCCACCCCCCAAAAAAAGTTATTGTTTTGTTGCGCCATTGTATGAGACCATTTCTGTTTGAATGCACCACAGCTCTTCTGGATGTGATCGAAATAAAATAAAACCTCCGCACCCGCGCACACCTTGCATCGTGCCCGCGCACACCTTGCATCGTGCCCGTGCACGCAAGTACCGCTGCAAAAAAACGTAGGGTAAACGCTGCGTCGTGTGTGTGTGTGTGTGTGTGTGTGTGTGTGTCCATTGCTGCATGTGTATCCATGCAGCAATGGATAAACTCCATTGCTGCATTTCCAGCCAACGCCACAAATGTCCATCATGTTGAAATTTGATTCAATAATCTGATTAAATTTGTAAATCAAACAAATGGAGAGAGAGAGAGAGAGAGAGTGAGAGAGTATCCACCCATCAACCCAACAATTCATTTATATTTTATTGCTCTCATGTCTGCCGTCTTTCCCCATCAAAACGTCTCATAAAAAAAGACGTCACAAATTGTACTGGCATTTTTACAGCCTGTAATTCATTCTGTGTCCTTTTCCCAGCGCAGTGTGATGTGACAGCGATGGGGCCATAATGAACTGACCCCTGGGGTGGCAGTGAGGGAGCAGAGACACCGAGAATCAGCCCTGCAACACAACTGTTATCTGTAATGACTTGCAGTGTCAACAGGGGAGATGACTTCGGTGTGATGATTTGATGTGTTGGCCATTTGCCTTATTTTTTGCTCACGATACAACAAAAAACTGATCACTTGGACAAATGGACAGATACACACTTTTAAAATATAATGTTTTGAGTGAAGACTCAAGATAAGAAGTCCTTTATTATTAGTTACTACAGCAGAAAGGGACAGTGCCGATAAAGAGGTTAGTAACAATAAGACAAATCAAGACAAATAACACATAAGTACGAATAAGACAAATAAGTACACAACATAGATGAATAAATAGCAGCATATAAGCATGGAAGTAAGTTTGTATTTGTATTGCATATCTCATACAGGTTGGCCAGTTGAAACTGAAACAAATGGTAATAAAGGCTTCAGAATAAACAAACACCACTGTGAGTTAACACTAGAGCGATATCTATCCAAACGTCATCACAGCTACAGTAAAGCTTCCCAAGGAACAGAAACAAATAAGAACAGGCCACTATAACCTTTGACCTGGCAAACATATTGGATCTGAGCTCGAATAGACGGTAGATTAAACATTAAAGGTTCAGAACTGTGCTGAAGAAAATCCCGACAACATGACAGTGAGAAAGCAGACCTACTGCATGCCCCTCTATGAGAGAGAGATTTTTTAACAATAACTATTCCAAACGACTGCCATTGCTGGTGCAGACATTTCAATGATTCACCAATTTAATGGACAGTTCCAGTTCTCACCGGGGAGAGACATACATCGTGTAATGTGTATTCATTGTATGTATTCATTTCAAATGCTAAACACTGAAGTCCACACAACCATTTCCCAAGCACTTGTAGCAGACATGTGTGTGTTCATTTAAGCTGCTTGGCGAAAACAATAGGGTTGCAAGTGTCTATAATAGCTTGGTTGCCCTATAGGTGTGGTGATACGATGCTGTAATGTTAGTTTCCAAGTAACTGTTACTAAGGCTGCTGTCCACACACAGAAGAAAATAGCAAGCCGTACCTAACTGTTTAATACCATAGAATAGAACACAGTAGAATTGGTGTTGTCAAAGCAATAGGCTGAAACTAAATCTGGAATTGGTTTCCACTTAAAAACAGACCAAATGAAATGTACTATCCATTGTACACTTGTACCATTAAGTGATTGATTTGAGTGTTTTCCACCAGGTTTGTACCAATACAATGTGGGTAGTGTATGAAATGAACAATGATCATGACAATGATCAATGATCAATGAACAATGATCAAGTCCATTTTACAAGCATTCGGTTTTGCTCATTTATTCACCAGAGGTGGATTGCTGTTTGCATCTTCTCTACTGCAGTTTTTTATTATTAGTATTTATTTTAAAAGCCCTACTTTCTAGGTCAGGTCTTTAAGGTCAGGGTGTTGTTTGCATGGTTCCTATGGAACCATGCTTAAGTGCTTGGCTGCTTCTGATCAACAACTAAAGTATATTAGTATAGTATATAGTATAGTTTCTAGTTTATCTTCAAAACCCAGAGGCCAGGACAGGACAGGCCTTGGAGCAGCCCCCCCCCCCCCCCGACCCCCCTGACCCTATCTACGGCGGTCTGCTGTTCCCTGGGAGGAACCTGTTGAGCAAGCAAACCGCTTTCAAACAATTCATTCAACTCCGCTCTCCGGGCTGCTGCTGTCATAGCAACGGCCCGTATGACTGGCACCAAAGCAGGCTGCGGTCTTTTCCGTTGCATTTCAATTCAGCCGCGAGACAAGACGCAGAGTTCAGTCGTCAGGGCCTGAAGTTATACTGAGGGGTAAGGAGACGTGATAAACAAGATGCAGTCCAATCCTAAGGTTTATTCAACAAAGCATGAGGCTGGGCCAATGACTCTTCGTTAAGGTATGCTTGGTCCAGAGGAAAAACAATGCTAACGAGTGCCTGAATGCCTTGTGTATCTTTCTATAGAAAAAAAGGCTTGCCTAACGATGCCACACTGGGAACACCATGTGCTGCTTCCCACTGGGAACAAACATCTTCAGCGACAATGGGACAAGGCCTCTTATGACACCCACAGAGGAAAGGTACGGTGATGTGCTATTTTTAAAACCCCTTTCTTCAGGAATCCCCTTCCTTCTCTGTTATTTTGAAGTGTAGTGTAATGTAGTCAAGTGGTTCGTTGAAAAGTGTTGAAAAGACAATCGGATAGTTCTGGGGTTGGATTCCCCAATGTCCTCAGCCTAGCTGTAAGCATCCTTGACCAAGGTATATAATACTGCTCCTTCATGCCCTCCATAATATCTCAATGGGATACATTCTATATCCCAAGGCCTTTTGGATAAACGTGTCTGCTAAATCAATAGTACAAGTAGTACAACGTAATAGACCTACAAGTAGTATTACAAGTATGCATATGTTTTTTTTTTTTATGTTAAGGTTAAATCGACAGAAGCCACAATAAACACAACTGCACCAAGGACTTATGGACATCTGGCTTTAAAGTCAAAGAAACAGCAGGTCTTCCCTCCCTTTCTTCATAACATGGCCACTAGGTGGCAGCAAAGCTGTGAATGCACAAAATAAATACCATACCGCCAAAGCAGGCATTTCATGACCTTTCTTCCATTTTTCATTTATTTCTTTCTTTGGAAGCTTGAAGAGGAGCAGGCTATTGAAAAGGAAAACAACAGGCTGTTGGAGAAAATAGCACTCATCAAGAGGACAAATAGTCCAATTGTTAATCCAGACTCTCATGAACGGAAGAGGTTAGTTGGGGTTTTAGTCTTATGATTTCCATGTAAAAAAAATTAGTAAGTACAAATGATGGGATTGCTCTGAAACTCTGCACACCACCCCAACAAACACGCAGCAATACTACTACTAGCAAAACTATACAATGTTGGTTCTACATGTTTTGCCAACAAAAAAAAACATTCATAAATAGCACACAACAACCACCGACTGGCATAGGTCACACCGGCGCCATGTGTGAGGTCCGTGTGCAAAGCACCTTAACGCATCTCACTCCAAGTCTGAGCAGAGAGAGACAGAAGCAGGAGACGCTGCGGGTGGCCAAGGAGAACCAGGGGATGCTGGTGCGTCTGAGCCTGTGCCGACCCTTCTACAGCGTGACGGCTTGGCACCAGGAATGGCTGAAGACACTCAAAGTGATGGAAAGCATTAGGCAGTATCCCCCGAGACACAAAAGAGAGGGAGGTAGGACTGGTTTATGATGTCCTCACACACATTCTGACGCTGTTTTCTAGTCGCCTCAATGCTATATATTTACAAACCAGGGCTCAATACCTTTCTTGTTTGCAATATATGTTTATTAAAACGTGTATGCATGGGCATAGTTATATAATTCTCATTTACATTATTGTATTGTATTATTGTCTTTAATTGATTGTCCTTTTATTGTCTTCAAAATGTGATCCCTGCCTCCTATGCAAATAACCACCTTTATGTTTGTACAGTAATATATATTTATACATTTGGCTATGCCTTGTCTAATATTTGCCCAATGTGATCAGTTATATTTGGCTGTTTGGTTTGCAACTCTTACCAGGAATTGGGCCAACAGGGACTAGAGGAAAATACCAAAGTGGATCCTACAGGACGCCATCCTGAAAAGCATCCCCTGAATAGCAAAGCAAACGCAGAGGAGAAAGTAGGGGGAGAAGAAGCTGAAATGCAGAACACTGCAGAGGAACAATCGTGTCTTACTTCCAGCGGTCCGTCAGAGAGCATGGAGAAGCCCACGTCATCTGCTTCAGAGGACTGCAGTGGCACCGACTCTTCAAACCAATACGAATGATCTTCCATGTCTTACTTGATACGTTTATAAGTCTTAACAGTGCTACTGCATTATAATGTAGTATCATTAAATAAACACGAGGATATAACTAAAACCCACTACTCTGAATTGGGCTGTTAATAAAACATGGTATGTTAACAATACATCGCCTATATGTTGAAATGTTACAGCACTTTGAAATTGCGATAACGTCGAACCTTTGTAAAATGACTATGAAATAAACGGGAACTATGTATCGGTTTCGTTGTTCTTACGACATCATTCAGCAGCGCACCGATGCAGACAGAAGCCGAAGCCGCGGATTTGAGTGTACGCTGCTAGCTAGCTAGCAACGCTACACTTCTCTCACAATACTAACTATCTATTCCTGTGATTATAACAATGAAACGTTTTTAACAGTGCTATCGACTATAACCACCTCCATCATGAATCTCGACAGACTTCGAAAACGAGTACGCCAGTACATTGACCAAGTAAGGAAAATACATTTGAAAAAAAAAAAGAAACCGTTAATATATTGCTTGCTGGAGTTTATTATTGTCTAGAGTTGTCATCGGTGCAATCGAGATTATTATATTATACCAAAATACTTTTCCCTTTCCCCGTGTCGCTGTGCAGCAGCAGTATCAAAGTGCTCTGTTTTGGGCGGACAAAATCGCATCCCTTTCTACTGGTGAGTGGCTCTCCTGGTCCGTTAAACAGACCTGTGTCATGGTCTCTGTGGGGTCTGGCTTATTTAACTTCACTTCCATATGGATGTAATGTATCTTGTAAAAGCGAACGTTGTCTGGCCACATACTGGCTGGCCAGACAGACAAGAGACACGGACACAGACCAGATCCCCTGAACTAACTGAAGAACTCCATTTGTGTGTGTGTGCGCAGAGGACCCTCAGGATATCTACTGGCTCGCTCAGTGCCTTTACCTCACCTCTCAGTACCACAGAGCCTCCCATGCCCTCCGATCCAGGAAACTCGACAAGGCAAGAATAACTAGAGTACACTGTTGTGTTCTTCAGTATCAATGTGGCTTTACTAGTCACGAAGGACGCTTTTGCATTGAACCCTGCTAAACTTTGTTTCCCTTGCACACAGTTTCATGGAGCGTGTCAATATCTGGCCGCCAGGTGTCACGTAAGTCATTGCATTTGATGTGTACTTTTCTTGCAATGAGGACAACCACACACATTGATAACACGTTTGGGACTAAACCATTGTTGCTTTCAGTATTCTGCCAAAGAGTTCCAGCAGGCCCTGGATATCCTGGATGCGGAGGAGCCAGCCAGTAAAAAGCTTCTGGACAGGAGTGTGAAGGATGACAAGGGTGTAGCAGAATCCACTAAAGACTGGGGCATGTCCCCTGCCTCTGTAGGTCTTATCTGATGCAATGTATTGTGCACCTTGTATGTATGTGGTTTGCATGATATTTGGTGCTATCAATAGCATCATAGTTGTCAATAGTCTTCACCTGGTCTGATTCCTTTCACATTTGTTGTTGTCTCAGTGTGTTGGCATCTAAAAAGTTGATTATGCAACTTATTTGATTATTTCCTTGAATATTGTTTTATTATCTGTAGTGAGTCGATTGTAGAAAGAAAAGTATGTTTGTACGGCACACACTATCCTTTAAAAAAAAAAATCTTTAGTCAATATTGTGTAGATTACAGACAACCTAGTTTAAACACCATAGCAGAGACCTGATCATGATTTCTGACCTTACCTATGATTTTATACACCTTTTACCACCCACCGGCAATGCGCCCTTTCACTTCTCCCCTGTCCGCCCACTCACCACTCCCCCCCCCCCCCCCTCTCCTCTCTCTCCTCTTCTAGATCAGCAGCTCCATCTGCCTCCTGCGGGGGAAAATCTATGATGCCATGGACAACCGACCACTGGCCACTTCCAGCTACAAAGAGGCCTTGAAGCTGGATGTCTACTGCTTTGAAGCCTTCGACCTTTTAACGTCCCACCACATGCTCACCGCACAGGAGGGTGAGTACAGTAGTCGTGTACAGTATGCCAGATGTCTGGGTGTGAAACGGAATGGTTTTCTTTTTTTTTCATATCCCCCGTTTAGTTCATGATCGTTATGTATTTGATGGTTATTGATGTGTGTCCCATACACAGAAGCAGACTTCCTGGACTGCCTTCCTCTGGGTGAACAGTGCACAGAGGAAGAGCAGGATCTACTGCACTTCCTCTTTGAGATGAAGTTAAAGAAGGTACAGATGCAACGTGTATAGTTAAATAACACATCCACCCTTTTTTGAGTCCCCGTTTTTTTTATAACTTAATGAATTCCGATGGTATTGTTCTGGGAACTGTTCACATGAATCTTTTTTTTTGTTGATTTGATTCAAATGTATTGTCATTGCACAGCACAAGTACAGTGCAGCGAAAACAATTTAGCATCTAACCAGAGTGCAAATAGAGTTGCAGTAAAGTGCATGGTGATATATCGTTTATCATTTACAGTTTACAGTTGCTAAAAGACAGTCAACTAGGTATAAAAACAGTATGTGTGGGATATGTGTGTGTGTGTGTGTGTGTGTGTGTGTGTGGGGGGGGGGGGGTAATTAAGTATTTAACAGGTAGTGATCAGGGGTATGCAATTATGAAAAGCAGGATAAATATATATAGATAAATATAAATGAATGTATATACAGCAGGTAGTGAGCAGGGATATGCAGTTCTATCAACATTTGAAGATTGAAAGATATAGGTACAGCAAAAATGTAAAAAAAACCTTTTCCAGGTATTTGATCAATAAATATGTAGACCAGAGGTAGAGGTCGGTAGTTACAGCGTGTAGAATGTTGAATAGGCATCCGTTATTTTCTTTCTCATTTTCTTATTTCCTTCCCCCCGCTGTGTGTTTATGTCTCATGCAGTATAACAAGCCGAGAGATATGGTGGTGCCAGACATGGTCTTTGGTCTCCAGGACAACTTGGACGTGGTGGTCTCGCTTGCCGAGAGGCATTATTACAACTGCGATTTCAAGATGTGCTACAAACTTACGTCTATGTAGGTGTATACGTACAACAATGGACCTTACCCATTTTATGTGCACAAGACCTAGTCAGTCTGTTGAGACTTGGTGCTTGGGAACCGGAAAGGTCGCCCCCCGGTTCAAGTCCCCGAAAAACACCTGGTCACTGCCGAGGTGCCCTTAAGCAAGGCACCAGACCCCCTACACGGCTCCCCAGACGCTGTATATAAAAATAGCTGCCCACTGCTCCTAATACTAGGATGGGTTAAATGCAGAGAAACAAATTTCACTGTGTGTGTGTGTGTGTGTACATGTATGAGACCAATAAAGAGGATTTAATGCTCCAGATTTAGATTTAGATTTAGACCTGTGCTAAACCGAATATAATCTGTTGGTACATCCTCTTACATATATTCTTTCTTTCTTTCCAGGGTGATGGTGAAAGACCCCTTCCATGCCAACTGTTTACCTGTACACATAGGGACTTTGGTGGAGCTCAGTAAAGCGAACGGTACTATTTACACAAAGGCAATTCTAACGGAAACCTATTGGTTTCGGCTACACATTGAACGAAGAATTGGGCGAACGTTTGTGACGTGTGTGCGTTGACATTGTTTCCTCTCGTTCCCCTCCCCTTTACCCACAGAGCTGTTCTACCTCTCGCACAAGCTGGTCGACCTGTATCCCAACAACCCGGTAAGCGTTGCCACTGTCCCACCGCCTCGGTTGGCGGACCACCCGTCTGCCCTTTCTTCATTTCTTCTCATTTGTTCCACTCTCAGGTGTCCTGGTTCGCGGTGGGCTGCTACTACCTGATGGTGGGCCACAAGAATGAGCACGCGCGGCGGTACCTGAGGCACGTAGCTATCGTGGAGCCAGCCGCACGCACGCACGCACGCACGCACGCACGCACACACGCACGCACGCACGCACGCACACCACAAACCCTGTGGCCACAGTTTCAAACTTTGGAACATTATGGACGAGAAGCTGGGGCGATTATGGAGGAAAAGTCAAATCTCACAATGTTATTTTTATTTTTCATCAAATACCTCGATATCGTGGCGTCATTGTCTGTAGACGATAGGCTACCTAAAGGCTGTGTTGCAGAACTCAACTTTGAGACCCGTTGTTTTTGAGACCCTTACACTTTGTGAAATCCAACGTTGTTATTATTCACACATTATTGGGGGCTGTCAAAGGAGCTCAATAACTTTTAATATATACATTTTTAAATAAATAATATAACTTTTAATATATACATTTTTAAATACATTTTACAACATATTCAATTTATTCAATACTTTTTAAAATTTACAATTTTAACCTCATCAAATGATCACGTTGACCCCTGCTGAGCTCCTTTCGACCTCCAGGTATTTTGACAGCCTGCAAAAGTCTATGGATTCATTCATTTGAACTCCCTGTCAGGAAGCTGGATGTCTAGAACACAAAGGGGTGGTGGTAAATAAGTCCAAATAAAAAATAAAAAAATGGACCTGTTTTTTTGGTCTCTTGACTTGTTTGTTTCAAGATTCAAGATTCAACATAACTTTATTTATCCCGAGGGAAATTAAGGTGCAACAGTTGAAACAGGGGGAATAAATGCACACAAAAATACTAATGCCTAAAAACTAAATAACAAAACTAAACTAGTATAAACAAAATATAACTAAATTAAATCTAAATGTATTGATAGATGAATTGCACAATTTACAGTATTATTGCAGTAATACGTAGGTATATACAATACACAACAATACGTATAGTGCAAATTGGCAGTAATAAAATACTAATAAATAAGGATTTACAAAATAATAACAGTGCGTTGACCTCAGGTCACTGAGTCTCCACTGTCCCTCTCGACCACCCCGAAATCCCAAAGTCTTGGTCTTAACTTGATCTCGACCCTTAATGGTCTTAGTCTTGACTGGGACTTGGGTTATATACTCAATAGATATAGGTGGTCTTGTCCCCCCCCCCGTCACTGCTATTCAGCCCTGTTATGCACCCTCCGCTCTTCCTCCGTTGGACTTCTCACCGTCCCCAGCTCTCGCCTCAGCACCATGGGTGCTCCAGCTCTCAGTTGCTGGGCTCCCAGACTCTAGAACCCCCTGCCACTACACATCCCACAGTCTGATTCTATCAGCTAACAACTTACAAAACCCAACTAAAACCCATCTGTTTAAACTGGCATATCCCTTATAAACTGTACCATCTTTCTTGTAAGTTTACTTCCTGTTGTTTGTCTTGTTTTAAACCCTGCGGACACTTGGTGAAGTCCACTGATTTTAATTTCACTGTAGCATATATGCTCTGTAAGGTGTCCTTGGGTGTCCTGAAAGGCGCCCCACAAATAAAATGTATTATTATTATTATTTAATTTGACTTGACTTGTCTCATTCGTCCCACAGCAAAGCGACCACTCTGGAGAGGACGTACGGACCGGCGTGGATAGCGTACGGCCATTCGTTTGCCGTGGAGAGCGAACACGACCAGGCCATGGCTGCTTACTTCACCGCCGCGCAGCTGATGAAAGGGTATTATGCGTTGTGTTGCTTCAGCCCCTTGGATTAAAGGTTCAGGGGGATTTTTATTATATATTAATATATTTATTTAATATTAGTACAATGGAATGCTTACTCCCCATTCACTCCCGCCGTATGCATTTCCTGCAACAATACTATACTGAACTATACAATGCTATTCTATACTATAAACAACACTATCTATAAACTATAAACGTACAGTATATACTTTACCATGTTATATACTTAAACAAAACTATAACAATACTGTACCCAATAAAAAGGAACGAGGGTCGGATAATCATTTTTGTAATATCATTTATAGTCTCACAGGTTGGTATTGACAAGTCGTGAAACAAAAAATATTGACTTATCCCAATGTTGTAGTGGGTTAAAAAAAATAGGAAATTGGCAAATAGGAAAAGAACGCAATATTAGCCCTGCCTTTTATTTTATTTTTTAATGGCGTTATACTTTAGATGTGACAAACCTCTGTTGGATTCAATGCTATTTTCCGTGAAAGTACTATTTTAAGCTTATTCTGATTGTGTCAACGGTTGCATCTGGTTGAAGGTGTCACCTGCCCATGCTGTACATCGGCCTGGAGTACGGCCTGACCAACAACTCCAAGTTAGCCGAGCGCTTCTTCAGCCAGGCGCTCAGCATCGCCCCGGAGGACCCCTTTGTCATGCACGAAGTTGCCGTCGTCGCCTTTCAGAATGGAGAGTGAGTTGTGCACGCGCACACGCACACGCACAGCCACGCACATGGATTTAAAACATTTCCATTGTGATGAATCATTTCTTCTTCTTCTTCCTCTGCTTTTTCCAGCTGGAAGACTGCGGAGAAATTGTTCCTGGATGCAATGGATAAAATCAAAGCCATTGGAAACGAGGTAGCCGCTTATCATAGTCATTGGAAAGGTTGTTGTCACTGTAGTGTGTGTGTGTGTGTGTGTGTGTGTGTGTGTGTGTGTGCGTGTGCGCGTGCGCGCGCGTGCCCTCATTCACTTTGGTTTGGTTTTAGGTGACGGTGGACAAATGGGAGCCGCTGTTGAACAACTTGGGTCACGTTTGTCGAAAGCTGAAGTAAGCCCTGCGCCTCCTGAACAAAACAAATCCACACACACACACTTCTACATAACAAGCCACCTCCGCGTCATGATGATGTTCATCTTCGAGGTGTATCCACGCCACGTTGGAGGCTTTGGCGTGCGCTCGGCTCCGTGTCCCCCTCCACTGCCACCGCCTGCATACGCTGAACTCTCCCCAGAGACGTGTGTGTCTTGTTTGTTCCGACCCACAGGCATGCTGCATGCTGCATGCACTAAGATACCTGTTTACTGTACCTGCAATATATATATATATATATCTAAATCTGTTGATGGAACTGCTCCTACTCCTACTGTATATACATATACATTTATATCTGCCATACATTTATATATTCTCACTTGTGTATACATTTACATCTGTATACTCTGTATCCTGCTTTTAATAATAGCGTACCCCTGATCACTACCTGTTCAATTCTCACTTACCTGTATGTACATATACCTATTATTATTATTATGCTGCTCATATCACATTTATACCTAGACTGTCACCTGTAAATTTAAACTGTATATAATATTACCATGCACTTTACTGCAACATTTGCACTCTGGTTAGATGCTAAATTATTTTCACTGTACTGTTCTTGTGCTGTGCAATGACAACACATTTGAATCTAATCTAATGGGGACACTCGTGGAAAATGCATGCAGAGACACTTAAGGGCATTATGCGTTTGCCTCTCGGCATATGTTAAACGTGGTGTACAGTGTGGTGGCCTTTCTCACGTAACGGGGGTTGACCTTAGACAGAGATTGGGGGTCGATCAGCATCCGTACAAGGAATACCAGGTTCAAGGATATCTGTGTTACTGCACTGTATTCATGCTGCTGCTGCACTACTGGCACTTTTAAATGCTTTTTTAAATGCTTTTTGCACAATTCAACATATGTATATATCATCCGTCACTTTATTGTGTACAGTATTGTTATAGTATAGTACAGAGTATAGAGTACGCCTTCCATTGTACTTGGCATTGTTACATATGGCAAATAAAAACATCTTGAATGTTGACCTGAAAGCATATGTAGATAGATGGCAGTAAGGCTAATAGTGGTATGGTTGTCATTTACCTCCTCATTGTTCAGTGTACAACCCTGACAGCGTACGTACTTCACTTTTCACTGCTCACCATCTGCATTGAATAAAACGATCTGCAGACCAGGGGATCGTTTCTCGCTGGTGGTTTTGGTCTGGCGCTAAAAAAGGGGCCCATCCAATCGCATCGGCCACACTGCAGGTTTAAACTAGGGTACTAGTTCACACTGAACTGGTTTGTGTGGTTGGTTCCTTGCAGGAAGTACCAGTCGGCCCTGGAGTACCACCGGCAGGCCCTGGTACTCATTCCCCAGCACGCCTCCACCTACACCGCCATAGGATACGTCCACACCCTCATGGGCGACTTTGAGAGCGCCATCGACTACTTTCACACGGTGAGCAACTTGTTAATGAAATCTTTCTTTTTTTCTTTTTTCATGTACATAATATAATGGGAGCTATGCTCTGAGAGCGTTCATATATGAGGGGCTCTTTCAAGGACAATGATCTAGAACAGTGGTTCCTGTACCCAACCCCCTCCCAAATGTTGAACCTCCTGCTGTGTACCCCCCTCTACCGCTCATCTGATGTAACCTATGACAAGACTAGTGTTGTGAGCTATTTAAGGTCCTCTACCCCCTTAAACATTAAACTTCCTGCTGTGTACCCCCTCTTCCTCTCGAGATACAAGATTTGTATTGGCCATTTGTACATAGGAATGCTTACTCTCCATTCCCTCCCCCAGTATAAATCTCAAAAACAACACCATAAAAATATAAATAATATAAACATAGAAAGAACTTAAATGATACAGTATGTACATGTTTTTTTTTATTTTTTTTTTACAAAAATCTTTCAAAAGCATTTAAAGTGCCAGTAGTGCAGCAGCATCATGAATACAGTGCAGTAACTGTGAGTCCAGAAAGTCCAGCGAATGATGAAATGTTGTGAAAGTGGCAGCACTCCTAGCAGTTCAGTAGGCGCACTGCCTGTGGATAAAAACTATCCCTAAACCTGGTAGTACTTGTACGGATGCTGCGCAATCGGTGACCAGACGGTAGGGGGGAGAAGAGATGGAGCCCAGGGTGGTTGCAGTCCTTTATGGTGGACATGGCCTTCTTCTGACATCTGGTCCTAAAGATCTCCTCAATGCATGGAAGTGCACACCCGATGATCTTCTCTGCCGTCCTCACGACCCTCTGGATCAGGGGTTCCCAACCTTTTTCACCCAGAGCCCCCCCAAATGACTCCTGTTGGAATTTGCGCCCCCCCCCCCCCCCCCCGGACTTTGCCTTTGCTTTTAAAAGTGCACATTCAAAAGAGGCCTCGGTGGCCTTCTGTACATCGCTGCCAGCCCTAACAAACTGTTGTTTCTTTATGAAAAAGTCCCGATCACGCCCGACCGTTTCTGGGTGCATGGTCTGTTGGTGTCTCTTCATTTTGCAGGGTTTCATGCTGTCGTTGGCTAGCTTCTCTCTGCATATCACACACTCTGGGCGGGTTTTGTCCGTTCCCTCCATGAAACCTAAGTTAAGATAGCTCTCTAGGTAGGTCCTCATTTTCTTTTTGATTGCAGATGAGCTGTCATCTCCTTTACGTTTTTCAGACATTTTTAGACAAAATATTCACCTTATGAAGTTGGTCGCTAGCTAGCAAGCACAGCAAACTGTTACTACCACGGAAGCTGACACAGTAACGTCAATGTTGGCGCGAATCGGAGGAGTATCAGATTAATTTGTAGAATTTTTATTAAAATTAATTAATCAATAAATTTCTATATTTTATTGTAATGTAGAGACAAGGCTTTTAGCGACAATCATGTATTGCGTTACAATTATATGTAAAAAAAAAAATTAAAAAAAAAAAAAAAATCGAAATATGATATTAGGCCTCAAATCATCTGAGGCCTGGCGCCCCCCCTGCGATCTTTGGCGCCCCCCCAAGGGGGGCGCGCCCCCCAGGTTGGGAACCACTGCTCTGGATGGCTATCTTGTCCTGTTCAGTGGTGTTGCCGTAACACAGTGACGCCACCCGTCAGGACGCTCTCTACGGTGCCACTGTAGAAGTTCACTAGCCACCTCTGGCCCTTTTCTGAGGCACCGCAGAGCATGGAGACGCTGGTGTGCCTTCTTCAGCATGACCTCGGTGTTGCGTGTCCACACCAGGTCTTCGGAAATCTGTAGTCCAAGGAAACGGAAGCAGCTGACAACTTCCACCGGTGTCCTGTCCAGGCTGATGGTGGAGTGGGGGCCCGGTGGCTCCTGAAGTCCACGACAAGCTCCATGGTCTTGCTTATATTCAGTGCAAGGCTGTTGTCCTCACACCATTGCGTCAGCTGGACCACCCCATCTCTGTACTCCGTTTCATCGCCCTTGCTTATCAAGCCGATGACTGTGGTGTCGTCTGCAAACTTGATAAAAAAGAGTGGATGAGATGTTGTTCCCAATCTTCACCACTTAAGGCCTGCCCGTCAGGAAGTCCATAATCCAGTTACAGATGGGGGTGCCCAGACCTAGGTCCCTCAGTTTCAGGACCAGCTTGGAGGGAATGATGGTGTTGAACGCCGAGCTGTAGTCAATGAACAGCAGTCTGACGTAGGTGTCCCTCCTGTCTAGGTGCTGCAGGGCCGTGTGTAGTGCCAGGGAAATGGCGTTGTCTACAGACCTGTTTGGTCTGTATGCAAATTGGAGTGGGTCTAGGGACTCGGGGATGGACAAGTTCGTATGCGACATTACAAGTTTCTCCAGGCACTTCATGGCTATGGGTGTTAAAGCCACTGGACGATAATCATTGAGTCAAGTCAAGTTTATTGTCACTTCACAATTTATAAAAGTATAAAGCAGTGGTGTGAAAATCGTATGTGCAATACCCAACGACAGACTGCAGCAATAAGATAAAAATAGAATAGAATAAAGTTAAAAAATAAAAATAAAAATGCAATTTATAAAATGCAATATCGGCACAGAAAAAGATGTATATATAAATCAATGTAATAAAATATACATTGTTATATGCTATACACCCTTGTTCAGCAGCCTGATGGCCTGACTGTGGAAGCTATCTCGGAGTCTATTTGTACGGCACTTGATACTGCGGTATCGCCGCAGTAAAAGAGGGATGTTACCTTGTTATTTTTGGGTAACGGCAATGGTTGTCGCTTTGAAGCGCGCTGGGACGACAGACTGTTGCAGTGATGCATTGTAGATGTCGGTGAACACAGGAGCCAGCTGGTCAGCGCAGGTCTTGAAGACGCGGGATGGAACTCCGTCTGGGCCGGCTGCCTTCCCTGCCTTCACCCTCCTGAAGATTCTGCGGACCTCGGACTCGGACAGTTGTAGGACGTAGTCCTCTGGGCTGATGTTCAAGTTGTTGGTCGGCTCACGGTCCCTTTCAAAGCGAGCAAAAACATAGCTTTTTCATAGCTTTAGCTCGTCTGGTAGGGTAGGGTCGTTGTTGGTGACTGCCCCTGAGCTCCCCTTGTAGTTGGAGAGGACCCTCAGACCTTGCCACATATGTCTGCTGTCAGAGCCCCGAACTGTAATTCCAATTTGTTTTTGTAATCCAATTGACCCTTCTTGATGGCTTTTCTGAGTTCGTACTTGGCCTTCTTGTAGTGATCGGAGTCACCTGTTGTGAAAGCGGTACTCCGTTCCTCAAATGATGTTACATATGACAAGACAGTGTTGTTAACTATTTAAGGTCCTGTACCCCCTTAAACATTTAACCTCCTGCTGTGTACCCCCTCTTCCTCTCATATGATGTTACATATGATGACAAGACATGTATCCCACTTTGGCAATAGCCGATCTAGAATACTATTTCATATAGGATGAGTTCATTAAATGTTTAATTTGGAATTTATGTTGCTTTCTTACAGGCGCTGGGATTGAAAAGGGATGACACCTTTTCTGTGTCGATGCTTGGCCACTGTATTGAGATGTACATCGGGGAAACGGATGCATATATAGGTAAAGTTAAAAAAAATGAATGCTTCAAGCATGTATAATGGAAAACCATGTATTCTTAGGGGTGTGAATCTTTTGGTATCTCACAATTTGATTTGAAATTGCTTCACTCACTTCAAGGCGATTCCCGAATCAAAATGAATTCTGGATTCAGTACGTAGGGATACTGATTTCAGGATCTACTCTGCCAAGAAAGGGGGTGTGCCAAATTAATGCAAATGATGCAATGACTTTGCACATGAAAGCAAAGTGTGTATAAGATTATGTTGTTTTTATATTTGAAAAAGTAATATCAACTGAGCAATCATGGAAACACACAAAGGCAAACTTAAGGAAAAGAAAAAAATTAAACATAAAGAAAAAATAAATCAAGTATTTTTGGAAGTTGTTAATTACAGTACAGTTTTGTATACAGCCCTATCTATGCATTACCATGAAATACATGTTGACCAAACTCTTCAAGATACAAGATGTTTTTATTTGCCATTTGCAACGAGCACAATGGAATGCTTACTCCCCCCATTTCCTCCCGCAGTACAAGGATACTATACCTATGCCAAACAACACTTCTCTTCTCTCCCCCACCACCGCCTCAGGTACGGAGATCAAGGACAAGGTGCGCAGCAGCCTGAACACGCCGGCGTTGGTCAATGCACTGAACACCTCGCCGGAGGCCGGCGCGGCCGCGGCGGAGCCGTCGCTGGACGACAGCGACGCCATGTCCCTGGAGACGCCCACCCAGGAGAAGGCGGCGGCGGTCACCCCGGCGCCGCTGCTGGACGACAGCGAGGTCATGTCCCTGGAGACGCCCAACCAAGAGAAGGCCGCCGCCGCCGAAGGGGCGGACCCCGAGACGCCGCTGCGCCGCCGCCTGACGCTGGAGTGCGACGCCAACGAGAGCGACATGCTGCTGGAGACCTCCATGTCGGACACCAGCACGTGAGCGGAGCTCGCCTGCCTCTCTCTGAAGCCATGGCGGGGGATTGGCATGGGGATAGGGAGTGAGTGAGAGAGACATAGGGAGGGTGTCTTGGCCAGGTTATCATAGATGAATTCTTACCCCCTTATTAACACTTTGGTGTCTATCCGTACTGCAGACCGCCCCCCCCCCTCCCAAACAACATCCACAACGACGTAGTACTTGGTGAACACTGTAAAACTGTTTATATGCTTTTCTTCTACAAGAGGGGGGGGGGGGTGACTTGTGCCTTGGTACAGTGTTGAGGGCTCTCGCGATTGGACCCCAGTGGTAAGCCTCCGGAGTTGGTGGGGGGGGGAACGGCACGGCTCCACCCAAACACATCCCTGAACCCCGCTGGCGGCCCTCCATCACCAAACTCAATGAAGAGCCTTTCCCTGGCCAAGGCAGGAGCCTTCCTGTTGCTAACCTGTGGATTTTTTTTGTTTGTTTTAACCCTTGAATAAACCGTGTCGAAAGCAAGCGGCTTCTGTGAATCCGGAGTTTAATGGGTTCTCTTTTCATGCCTTGAATCTTTGAGATGTGTATAAAAGGTGAAGCGTGCTTGGTCACAAAATAAAACATGCTTTGTTTACTGCATTGTGTTACGTTGTTAATACACGATCTGTATGCCTGTAAATAGTTTAGTGGAGATGCACAACTAGTAATTACGTTGTCTACACAATCATGGAAATGTGTGTGAAATGTTTTGAGTATTGTTTATTTTTCTTTTAATTTCTAGAGCAGTGGTTAGTTGTGTGCCAAGTTGTCATGTCAAAGGACAATGGATCGTGGAGGGCTATTATAATATGTGTAAACGCGGCGTGAATTAGAGACTCGACGGCTCACACCCCCATCTGACGGCCAGGAAAGAAGGTGTTCCCATCCTTCAAATCGAAGCGGATATTCCCATTCCCATTGTGTCGCTTTGTACGTTTACTACTCTTGTCTTCTCGTACCTCTCTGTCCAAAGCGGTGATTGACAGCCGTCAGATGACATGGGCTGCACTCCTTCTAAGTTGCAGGGTACTTGCAGCCAAGACCGGGTGTACGGGGACCTCGATACATGCTCTACTTTCGTACCAAGTATGAAAAGCTCCGTTTCAACTCCGGAGAGACCCACAGTGCGCCGCGTGTGTGCGGTGGAGGCCAGCAGCGAAAAGCTGCAGACTTTTCTTGACGGTATTTCTGTGATTTATTATTTTTTCTTCTACTTTTGTTTTAATACTTTATTTTTTATTTTTTTGTGTGTAAATGTTTAGTTCATTTTTTATTTTTTTTTCGCAGTTCCTGGCCGAGATATCTACGATGGTCATCGTTCGGTCAGCCAGCCGTCGAGCCCCAGCCTCACGGGGCTCCAAGCCGACCCCCTCCCCTCCCCATGACGCCGTCTACGACCCTCCATCTCCGGCCTGTGTAGCAACGGAGACCACTAGGCCTACTGTACCGTGACCGTGATTTCCTTGTAATTAATTCGTTTCTTGCCGTCACGGTTGTTTTTTTAGTAGACCGACGAGCGCTCCCTCAGTGGAACCATTAAAGGACTATAGTATATACATATATATATATATAGTATGTGTATTTTGTTGTTTACTCGTTTCGCCCATTCGATTTTTATTATTTACAGAAGGGTAATGTAATCGTCCTCAGTCAATCAGAAATGTGTCTGCAGTATATTTACGTGCTTTGTACGATTATTATTATTTTTTTGCAACCATTTTTCCCCGAAACTTCAACAAAAACGGCGTGTTTGTTTTTCTATAAACTGATCTGCGGCCGGTTTCTCGCGAGATAATGTGCATGAAATCTCGCGAGAACCAGCACGGCTCCTAAGCGAGAAGGATATGTTGGCGAAATGAGGTCTGAAAAGGACCAAATGCCGGCAAGCAGAGAGAAAACCGTCGTTGAAATACAGTTCAGAGACCTCCAAAGAGACCAAGAAGAGGGTCACCTGGGCCTCGTTAAGCAGAAGGAAGAGAAGAAGGAGGTATTCACGAAGGTATGGGCCTAGTGGGCGCGTTGTTTATGTTGTGCAGATCGCAGCCATGGAGGAGGATCAGGTTCAGCACCGCGGACAGCGCCAGCAGGATGCTCTCGTGACGTCGTGCGACTCCACTGTTGTCAAATCTTGCATTTATTGTTTAATTTGATTTTCTGCAGATGTCGCTGTATATTCAGTGTTCAGTTGTTGTTTTTTAAAGAACGGAATGTAATAAACGACGACATCACGTCACCTGAAGAAACTGCGTGTGCCTCACATTATAAACCGAGCCCAGTGGGTGGATTTTTGTTGTGCTTCTTCTATGCGGGGGGGGGTAAAGACTTGGCTTGGGAGGTTACTGCCTAAGTGCTCTTGAGCAAGGCACCCCCAACACTGCTCCCCGGGCAGCTGTATAAATAGCTTCCCACTGCTCCTAATACTAGGATGGGTTAAATTTTGAATAATTCTTAATTATTATTACTGTGTGGTGGCTGCTGAGATCCCCGATGGAGCAGCCAGTAGAACATATTAGAATACTTTTAAGCAGCTGAAATCTACCAATCCACAATTGTACATTACAGGTTGTCATTCGAAGGCTTCCACCCAGCCTATCAAAGGAGCAGCTTGAGGAGCAGTTAAGCCCGCTTCCATCCTTTGACTATTTTGAGTTCTTCCCAGCTGACCAGAGGTAGGCCTTCACACATGATAGCAATTCAATATATAATACATATATACAATTTTCAATGCTTCAGAGTGAAGCATTAGATATGTATGTGTTTACTGGCTTACAAATCTACAAGCTTGCTCAAAAATGTCATCCTAACACTTGCTTGAGACAATCATGAAGTATGATTCAGCAGATGGAGGTATTTTGATCTGTCTTTCTCCCTCTCCGTTTAGCCTACACCCCCATCTGTTCTCCAGAGCATACATCAACTTCAAAAGCAACGAGGACATTGTTAACTTCCGGGACCGCTTCGATGGCTATGTTTTTATTGACAACAAAGGTAATACCGAAACAATTTGAATTCAATCTTGAGCACTATGACGTTAAAGCAGATGTTTAGCATGATTTGATATCATGGTTATGATAATGATGCCGTATGATGTATGAAAACCCTGAAAACCACCTGGAAAACCCTAGCAACCACCTGGAACACCCTAACAACCACCCGGAAAACCCTAGTAACCACCCAGAACACCCTTTAACCACCCAGAACATCCTAGCAAGCACCTGGAACACCCTAGCAACCACCCGGAAAACCCTAGCAACCACCCAGAACACCCTAGCAACCACCCATCCAGAATACACTAGCAACCACCCGGAACACCCTTTAACCACCCAGAACATCCTAGCAAGCACCTGGAACACCCTAGCAACCCCAAATAACACCCTAGCAACCATCTATAACAACCTAGCAACCTAGCATCCTAGAACACCATATAAACCATGTACAATTTCTTCTGAAATTGTACATTTTCTAGTTCCTAGTTTGTAGGTAAACGGATATCCACATTGAATCGCTTGCGGATGAATGCCTGCATGTGGGCGCCTTTGTTGGTCCCTGATTGTATCTCCCATTTTATTATTATTATTGCCATTTATATGATTCGCATTTATATGATACGCTTACGGATTACCCTGGCGACCATTTTTAAAGTGTATCTGATGTTGATGTTCAATATTGACCCAGGTCAGGAGTATCCTGCCGTGGTAGAGTTTGCCCCCTTCCAGAAAATCTCCAAAAAGAAGCTGAAGAAGAAAGATGCCAAAGCAGGAAGCATTGAAGAAGGTACAGGACATAAACTCAACGTAGACCCAAAATGATCATGGTTCAATGTTTTCTATGGGGGAGAGATCAATAGAATAGCAGATTACAGACAATGAGTGAGTTGCCATGGCTACAGTGGCTGCTTATCTCCCAATGATCAATGACTATGTCAAATACATGTGATGCACAACATACTGATTAGCGGTACTTTTGGCGGTTGAATGTGCAACTCTCCCAGACCCGGAATACAAGCGCTTCTTGGAGAACTACTCCTGCGATGAGGAGAAGTCGATGGCCAACCCGGAGACTCTGCTGGGGGAGATCGAAGCCAAGACCCGGGAGCTCATAGGTATTGTAGACACTGTGTTCATCTGTTCTCAAGACCTTCCTGTCGAGCATAAGGGAGGTAGCCACACACGCCTCATGAGGTTAAAGTGTGTTCCACGCTGCACATTGTCTGATTCCAGCCAAGAGAACAACGCCGCTGTTGGAATACATCAAGAACAAGAAAATAGAGAAACAGGTGTGGAAAAAAACGACAAATTAAGTGTTTTGGGGAGGAAAAACATTGATTCAAAATGGGAACCTGCTGTTGAAATGTGGCTACTGCTCCCGTCCGTCTCTCCCAGAGGATGAGAGAGGAGAAGCGAGAGGAGAGGAGGAGGAGAGAGCTCGAAAAGAAGCGACAGAGGGAGGAGGAGAAGCGGAAGAGGAGGGAGGAGGAGAGACGCAAACGCAGGGATGCGGAGAAGCAGAAGAAGTTGTCTGAAAAGGACATCAAAATAAAGGTAAAATGCCTTTAACGCTTCATCTCTTTCTGGTGTTTTTATTTTATACCTCAAAGAAAAAAAACGACAACAAACCGATTTGCATCCCCCTTTGGTGTTTTCACGCTTCAAGCTGTTGAAGAAAAGCGACCGGGAGGACGATGTGGAGTCGGACCGGCCCAAGGATAAATGCGACGTCGCCGAAAGCGACAGGAGCAAATGGGAGAAACCTGTCGGACAGATGAAGTCGGTGGAACCCAAGGAAAGGTGAGGACGGTGGTCAAATGCTGGACTGTATCTCGCTCCAGCTCTCTCTCAGCTAGGATGTATGAAGGCAGTATAGCTCAGGAGGTAGAGCGGGTCGCCTCACAACCGGAAGGTTGCTGGTTCGATCCCCCGGCTCCTCCTAGCAAAAACTGTGGAGGTGTCCTTGAGCTAAGACACCCTAACTGCACCTGGGCCAGGCCAGCACGTCGGGACAGCCAGCACCTGACGTGCTGTCTCCTTGCATGGCTGACTCCGCCGTCGGTGGTTGAATGTGTGTATGAATGGGTGAATGTGAGGCATGACTTGTAAAGCGCTTTGGATAAAAGCGCTATATAAAAGCATCCATTACCATGTAGGAGGGTTTCGGTAAGAAAGAGAGATATGATTAGGGGTTGGTGGATTTAGTCCCCATTGTCAAATTAATCATACAAATATTGTTGGTGGCAGGTGAAAACAGCCACCACCCACACACACTGGAGGAAGAGCTCTAGCCTGTACCATCTGCTCTGTTCACCATGATTCAAACTCTTGCAATAAACCGGATTCCTTATCACCTGGTGTCCTTGTCTTCGGGAGGAACCCTCAAGTAGCCATTTTTAATGGTTTGTGGCAGCTCGTTGTGCAACACTGTTGTGCTACACTGGCGTCTAAACATGGACGGCCTTGACCAAGACCAGGACACAGGGTGATGAGTAATCCGGTTTATTGCTAGAGTTAATAATTGTGAACAGAGCAGATGGTACATGCTAGAGCTCTTCCTCGAGTGTGGGTGGTGGAGGCTGTTTTAACCCGTGGGCCTTGATTAACAATGACCCACAGGTGGGCAGCCTCACCAGCCAATCAGTCCAACTCAGGCCAGGCCAGGCTGCTTAAACCAGCCACCAAATCACACACTCTCCACAATCTCTTTTATTAGTTTTCCTCAGATTTACGTTTTGAGTTGCGTTGTTGCTGTGTCTGTGTAACGGAGGCCAGCCGGTGTGTAAACCTCACTCCCCGACACCTAAAAGACCGTGGATTTTTAGCTTCTCGCGTCAGAGCGTCGCCTCTCATGCCGGGAGCCGTGAGTTCGAGCACAGTGCGGGGAACTCACGGTGACATGGGCGCATGCCTCGCCCCTGGCCACTAGGGGTCAGCCCGAGAGCGACAAGGAGCAGAGAGAGCAGCAGCAGCAACAGCAGCAGCAGCAGCACAGCCGCCGACAGAGAGACAAGGACCACCGCGCCAAGGACGAGGAGCGGAAGCGCCAGCGCCACCACTACGACTTTGACAAGTTCATGCGGCGGAAAGACGAGACCAAGTGGGGCAAGGGCTACTGCCAGGACCGGGCCAAGAAGGAGGGCCACCACCACCACCACCACGGCTTCTCCTACTGCCCCGACGGAGGGGACAAACTGGGCAAGGAGGACAGGGAGGACCTGGGTAGCAGGAAGGAGCGCCTTCGTAACAAGGTGAGCGAGAAGGTGAGCATGAGCCGGAGGGGACGGAGGATATTTCAATGTCTTGTCCTTGTTGTTGTTGTTGTTCTTCTTCTTCCTGATCTCCTTTAGGGTGAAAACCAGGAAGAGGCCATTTTTGTATTCATAATATATTTCTTGTATGATCAAAATAAAATGTAAACTTCAAATTGCAAGTAGATCATGAATTGTGTAATGTAGAAGTAATAACACTTATTATCACTTATTAGATGTTCCTTCACTAGAGAGATCACTAGGTGGTCTTTATTAGCCTCTATTGATTGTGTCTCTTAGTCTAAGTTACTATGTAGTGTTGATATCGCTGTTAGGGCTCAACAACAAAAGCTAACTTTGACCCATTGTGACCTACCATTTATTGTCTTTCCTTTTAGAATCATACGGGTGATCGGACGCTGACCTCCCCTCAACTAATGATTGTCCTGTGACCCTGTGAGCAAGGCATGAAGGCAACAGTCTCTACCCATTGCCTTCGTGCCTTGGTCGCTCTTTTGTGCCGGATTGTCTTTTGCACTCAAACATTTAGAGAATGTTCTCACTAGACTTTCTACTCATCTGAATTATTGTGTATACTCACTTCAATAAGCCAATAAGTGCCCCATTCGAGGACTTTATATTTTATTATGGGTTTATAACATATCCCTGTAAAGACCTGCTTAACTCAGATTAACATTGCATTGCTACCGGCAGCTGTATTTATTTTCTCCTTATGATTACAAAATCAATCCTAATAGTGATACTAATTACACTCCTAATGTGAATCCTCTCAAGCGTATTAACAATGTCCTCTGCAATACAAGCTTGCGGTTGACACATTTCTACTGCTCTCCAACTCTCTGTTTAAGTTTTGGACTCTCTCCTACTCCTACTCTCCTACTCACTCTCTCTCTCTCTCTCTCTCTTCCACCAATCTTCCCTCTCCCTGTTTCCTCATCAGGACCGCCCAGCCATGCAGCTGTACCAGCCCGGCGCACGCAACCGCAAGCGTATGAGTTCGGCGGGCAAAGGCTTCGACTGTGGCCCCGCGGGACGCTTGCCCGAGCCGGGGACGGAGCAGCACCTCTACGAGGTGGTGGCCGCCATGGGTACGGGCTCAGAGAAGAGCAGGGACGAGTAGAGAAGCGATCGTAAGCCCATGTACTGTGATGGACCTGTACTTCGTCAAAATGTATAAAGCGCACCTACCAGTCTCAAAGCGTATACCCCTCGATGGACACTTTTGGACATAGGAACTCCCAAATGGGCCGATAGAGCAGGTGGGGGATTTGTGTATTCCATTGAAGGACATTTTAGGATGAGCAGGATGCTCGCCGCTCGTAAAATATTCACGTTAATAAAGAGAATTATTAATTGAAGTCATGTCAGACCGTAGATGCTATATTATCGCCGCTCTCCTTTTCTGTTCGCAAGCGTGTTGTTTCCATTGGTAAATTAATCAAGGTCGTTTTATCAGTTGTCTACACACACATATATATGTATATATATATATATATATATTTGTCACATTGTACCATGTGTGTGCGAAGTAACAGCTGGTAGTACAGCGGTTAGAATAATGCCGTTGTCCGCAGCACTGGGTGCTACTGCCGACTGGTGGTAACTAGGCTGTATAGCTACTGAGGCAAACAGACAAATCTACACACAAAACATTTACAGATCTCTGACCAAGAAGGTGGAGTGTAGCAAAGTGTAGCAAAAGACACACGTAAAACATCAGTTGCAACTGATGACAATTGCAACAGATTTGTCTACACATGTACACATCTATGTTTTACTTATTATATTATTAGATGTTTTTTCTGAATACACATTTGCAGATTCCGGTACACATTCACAAATCTCAGTACACGTTTGGAGTTTATTGTACACATTTACAAACCTGATTATGCACACACGTATGGAGATACAGTTACACAACTCTCCACTCACATTGGTAAATAGTTTGGATTCAATAACGGCCCCATACCGAAATATGTCTTTCTATTCGACAGAAGTATTAACCCAAATATGTGAAGTAAAGTGTGTGAGAGAGAGAGAGAGAGAGAGAGAGAGAGAGAGAGAGAGAGAGAGAGAGAGAGAGAGAGAGAGAGAGAGAGAGAGAGAGAGAGAGAGAGAGAGAGAGAGAGAGAGAGAGAGAGAGAGAGAGAGAGAGAGAGAGAGAGAGAGAGAGAGAGAGAGAGAGAGCATATGTGTGCATGTGACTAAGACAGAAAGGAGTGGGCAGTTTGAAGACAATGATTTCCTTCTGCACAAATCGTCACTTTTGTTCTTCACTATGTGTTCTGTGTTCTGCGTTCTGCGTTCTGTGTTCTGCGCCCTGCAGGCGAAAATAACTATTTTTCTCTATATGATGTATCTTTTGTTGTACAGAACACCATTCCTGTGAAGGGAAGATGGTAAACTCTTCATTTAAATGAGTAAATAAAGTCAATAATAATAGTTATTTACTTAAATAAGAAAATGATGAAGGTCTGACCATACTAAATGAAAAGATCATTTTGTTATGCTCTTTGCATTGTTTTATATCAAGTGTTGAAGTGACAGAGAGCCTAGTCAAGTTGAAATATACTAACTGGGATATTACATTATTATAGACTTGGATTATTTTTGCACACAGCATGTCTTTAACATTTATATATCATAGCGTTTGTGTCATTTTGTCTCTGTTTCCTAAAATGTGGGGGAAAAATAACAATAAATGGCTATTGAGAATTGATTTGCTTCGGTGTGCCTTCTGTAGATGACTGGCAGGATGCAGCAGATACTACGTCAGAGACTACAGACACTCCCATTTGAGGCTTTTGCATTAGACAACTAGTATAACACAAGTTTAAAGCAGTGGTGTGAAAATCTTATGTGCAATATCCGACGACAGCACTTCATACTGCGGTTTCGCCTGCGTGACGGTAACAGTGAAAAGTACTGTGTGTGTGTGTGTATGCGTGTGCGTGTGTGCGTGCGTGTGCGTGCGTGCGTGTGTGTGCGTGCGTGCGTGTGCGTGTGTGCGTGTGCGCGTGTGCGAAGACCATCACTGTCAGTCACACGGTAAACCCATGTCAAAGTGAAGAGTGTTTTGCCGACCTCTGGAACAATAGTTGTTGAATCCACATAATAATGGAGAAGATTTCCCTGGCTTAAGTTAAAGACCAGTATTGTTTTAGGCAGTACTTTTTACTTTTCATTAAAAAAAAGATGTTCAAGTTGAGTACGAGATGTGGCGTGTTGGGAAAACAACATCACATGTTCACTAGATGTCACACAAAGAGAACGCATGTAAAGCAGAACTCTCCGGGGCCAACAACAGGAAGTCACCAACGTAAGGTGCGATCTTGTGAGCAACATTAAGTCTTCATTTTTTTTTTTGACTTCACTTCACTTTCATGTTACACGTGACATGGTGTCATTGTGAAAACAACCCCCCCCCCCAAGGCCCCACCGCACCCCCCCTCTTCCCCCCCCCACAAACACACTTCACACCTACAGAGGAAACAACCCCTTTTCATTGAGGAGTTCAATTGATTGTGGTGACAACACAACACAGATTTTTGTTGTGGGTGTGTGCTCGAGTACGCAGACCTACGCCAACGGTTGGTCATCTATAATAATAATAATAATAATAATAATACTAATAACTATTCAAATTTGTCAGTGTACAGCACAAGTACTGTACAGTGAAATAGATTATCTGCATTGAACCCCATCCTAGTATTAGGAGCAGTGGTCAGCTATTTTATACAGAGGGGAGCAGTTAGGGTTAGGGTGTGTTCCTCAAGGACACTTCGTCAGTTGTTTCGCTAGGGGAGGGGCTGGGGATGGAACCAGCATCTCTACCTCCTGAGCTCAACTGCCACCGCGTTGAACGTTCCCCTTAGCCTCACCACATGTTGCATGGCTCAGTTTCCTAAGCAGTAATAAAGCAGTAGGGGCACAGTCATCTGCAAAGATCCCAAGGTGAGCTCTGTTTCTGTTTGTCTCTATTGTGAGTATTCAACTAATCTTTCCATTCAGTGAAAAGTGACTAGAATTATAAGCTGCAATCATATTTTGTATTACTTTTAATATTATTATTGAATATTATTATTAGTAGTAGTAGTAGTAGTATTTGTATTAGTATTATTATATTATTATAAGCATTATAATTGTTATGTTATACATATTATTCATTTTAGGTCGTTATTAAGTAGTAGCTGTAGGTAGTTTATAATAGTAGTATTGAAGAACTGATATTTAAAAGGGACCCGACTATTTAATATTTGTTGTGCCAAAAGTTCATAGCAAGAACAATATCGATTTCTAAATTAAATCACGTGTAACAATCAACAGGAATAACAATTACATAACACAACATTGGATTCCACACGTGTTTGGCTTTCTCCGTCTGTTTGTTCTGGTTGTGGCCTCCACAGTGTGGTGTAAGTGTAAGCCACAAGTGTGGCACACTGTGGTCATTCAAATGGGGATGTTCAAGTGAAATCAAATATTCTAGTATTTTAATTAAATTACTGATTGATTGATGGACTGCTGGTTTCTACCCTTCGCCTCTGCTAGACAGCAGGATCTTTATTCTGTTTATATATTGTTTAGTCATAAGAGGAAGGCAGTTGGCAGTTGGTAAGCCTTGCCGTAGATAATGCCTGCCTTATTTCCTGCTCCACCCATACATACCCCCCCCCCCCACACACACACACACACTCTCTCTCTTTTAACATCTCAGTCAGAGCCCAGTCTAAACCACATTCACACTACATGAACACACTACGAAGAAATGCTTCAATGTAGTGGGTGACACTCAACTGTGTCATTAGTAAACCAAAATGACAAAACTCAATCAATAAATAACTTTATTATGTAATATTATTTTTAAGTGAACATTTTGCAGAAGTTAAAGCAATCACGGTTTGTTTTTAGTTTTTTTAGAGGGTACCAGATGGTATTCCGGGTACGGGCTCAGAGAAGAGCAAGGTACTGTGACCATGTACTGTGATGACCTGTAAAGCGCACCTAACATGTCAGACCGTAGATGCTAGATTATCGCCGTTCTCCTTTTCTGTTTGCAAGTGTGTTGTTTCCATTGGTAAATTAATCAAGGTAGTTTTATCAGTTGTCTACACACACATATATATATATTTGTCACATTGTACCATGTGTGTGCGAAGTAACACCTGGTAGTACAGTGGTTAGAATAATGCCGTTGTCCCATCTTATCCGTAGCACTGGGTGCTACTGCCGACTGGTGGTAACTAGGCTGTATAGCTACTGAGGCAAACAGACAAATCTACACACAAAATCTCCATCTGTTTTTTTTTTTAAAGTGAACATTTTACAGAAGTTAAAGAAATCACGTTTTGTTTTTCAGTTTTTTAGAGGGTACCAGATCGTATTCCGGGTACTCCCCCGGAATCCCTGTCGGTTTTCGCCAATGTCGAGTACCAACGGCACCAAACTGGACAACGCCACCCTCTCCCTGTTCAAGAACACCGACGTCAGCTTGAGCATCTCCGTCTTCTACTCCTTGATCGCCGTGGCCAACCTGGCCGGCAATGGCCTCTCCATGTGGCTCCTGGTGTTCCGCACCTCGCCCAAGACCCCCTCCATCATCTTCATGATCAACCTGACCCTGACTGACTTGGCCCTGGGAGCCGCCCTGCCCTTCCAGATTATCTACCTGCTCCAAGGGTACAACTGGAGCCTGGGGCCCGGCATGTGCAGGTATCTGCACATATATTTTATATATATATGTGTGCTTCTTGGACAAAAAAAGCCAAATGCACCAAGTATCGCTTCACATAATGTATACTGTTTAGAAATAATGTTAATGAATATCTGATGGGGTAAGAATAGTATCCTAAATGTTCAGAATTACAAATGTTTTCCATATAGACATACTATATGTAGATACATATATATACAGTTGCAAGAAAAAGTGTATGTGAACCCTTTGGAATTACCTGGATTTCTGCATAAATTGGTCATAAAATGTCTAAGTCACAACAATAGACAAACACAGTCTGCTTAAACTAATACCACGCAAACAATTATACGTTTTCATGTTTTTATTGAACACACCATGTAAACATTCACAGTGCAGGGTGGGAAAAGTATGTGAACCCCTATGCTAATGACTTGTCCAAGAGCTAATTGGAGTCAGGAGTCAGCCAACCTGGAGTCCAATCAATGAGACCAGATTGGAGGTGTTGGTTAAAGCTGCCCTGCCCTATAAAAACACACACCAGTTTTGAGTTTGCTATTCTCAAGCATTGCCTGATGTGAACCATGCCTTGCACAAAATAGCTCTCAGAAGACCTAAGATTAAGAATTGTTGACATGCATAAAGCTGGAAAGGGTTACAAAAGTATCTCTAAAAGCCTTGATGTTAGTCAGTCCACGGTAAGACAAATTGAAGAAGAATCCTAGAGTGTCAGCTAAAGACTTTAGAGTTCATGGGAGGACACCACAGAGGAAGCATTGCTGCACGTTTGAAGTTTGCAAAAAAGCACCTTGATGTTCCACAGCACTACTTGCAAAATATTCTGCAGACAGATGAAACCAAAGTTGAGTTGTTTGGAAGGAACACACAACACTGTGTGGAGAAAAAAAAGCACAGCACACCAACATCAAAACCTCATCCCAACTGTGACATTTTGCAGGAGAACTTAAGGCCATCTGTCCACCAATTGTCGCTCAACAGAAGATGGGTAATGCAACGGGACAATGACCCAAAGCACAGAAGTAAATCAACAACAGCATGGCTTCAACAGAAGACAATACGCCTTCTGGAGTGGCCCAGTCAGAGTCCTGACCTCAACCCGATTGAGATGCTATGGCATGACCTCAAGAGAGCGATTCACACTAGACATCCCAAGAATATTGCTGAACTGAAACAGTTTTGTAAAGAGGAATGGTCCAATATTCCTCCTGACCGTTGTGCAGGTCTTATCTGCAACTACAGGAAACGTTTGGTTGAGGTTATTGCTGCTAAAGGAGGGTCAACCAGTTATTAAATCCAAGGGTTCACATACTTTTCCCACCCTGCACTGTGAATGTTTACATGGTGTGTTCAATAAAAACATGAAAACATATAATTGTTTGCGCGGACAAACTGTGTTTGTCTATTGTTGTGACTTAGATGAAGGTCAGAACACATTTTATGACCAATTTATGCAGAAATCCAGGTAATTCCAAAGGGTTCACATACTTTTTCTTGCAACTGTATATTTGATGAATAAATCTGAGCCTTCTCATTGGTTCCCAACCCCCCCCCCCCCCTCCCTCCCCCCTCCAGGTTACTGACGGTCACGTTCTACTCCAACATGTACTGCTCCATCCTGACCATGATGGCCATCGGCGTGGACCGCTACATGGGCATCATCCGGCCCATGCGTGTCCGGCCGAGGAAGCGCACGGCGGTGCTTGGCTGCCTGCTCATGTGGGCGGTGGTGCTGGCGGTGCTCTACCCGCTGATGACCACCGACCTCACCTTCCATATCCCCGAGCTGGGCATCACCACCTGCTTCGACGTGCTGAAGCGGGACATGCTGCCGTCGCAGGGCGCCTGGCTGGGCTTCCTCTTCGGCACGTTCTTCGTGCTCTTCTTCCTGCCGTTCTGCGTCACCACCTTCTGCTACGTCAGCGTCATCCGAAAGCTGTCCCAGGACTCCAAGACGGCGCAGAAGGAGAGAGCCGTGCGTCTGATGATCACCGTGCTGCTAGTGTTCGTCCTCTGCTTCGCCCCCAACAACGTGCTGCTTCTGTCGCACAGCGTGCGCCGGCTGTTCTATAATGACTCGCTGTACCTGGCCTACAAGCTGTCCCTGTCCTTCAGCTGCGTCAACAGCTGCCTGGACCCCTTCATCTACTACTTGGCCTCCAAGGAGTTCAGACGTAAGCTGAGGCAAATTCTGAGGATGAAGAGCCTTAGCATTTCGGACACCAGCAGGTGGACCGATCGCAAGGAGAGTTTATACTCGTCCAATCCGATGTCTGGTGTACGGGAAGCAATGATTTGAGAGAGAGAGAGAGAGAGAGAGAGAGAGAGAGAGAGAGATGGAGAGAGGGGGGGGGAGAGAGAGAGAGAGAGAGAGAGATCACTTTTTTTTATTGTTTGTTACATATTACAAACATATATTACACGTATTATATATTACAAACATATGTTTTAAATAAAATTGGGATACTTTGTCTCTTGGTTTTATTCTATTCCATTCATTCCATTGGATGGCACTAAACCGAGACGCGCTATTGGTGGATTCGTTTCCCCTATACTGACGTCATTACGTACGCGTAGTGACGTTGCCGCAAAGACGAGAAGTAGTTTCCCTGGACGTTCGTCTTCAGCAGGTCTGTAGTGTGATCCTCATCTAATACCATGTCATTACAATTGCTTTTATATATAACGTGTAATTATATATGTATTATATATATATATGTATATATATATACATATATATATACACATCTCATCACTTTCCACAAGTCTGGCTGGAGAAGTTTGTACGGTAGTTCAAACTTGATCAACGTTATGTTGATCTCAACATAACGTTGATTTGGGGACTATTTGACTCATTGATCTGAACATTAATGTTATTGTTATTATTATTAAATATATAAATATATATTATTTACACCACGTAAAGACGTATCGGTAAACGTTTTATATTTTGTATCGTGATTCAGGCCTAAGTGCAGGGGTGCTCTTTCATTAACCCCTAACCCTTGTAGTGGGGGGTACCTGCTAGGACCGGGCTGGGACCGAGGGGGGGTCCCGCCGGGTCCTAGTGGGGGTCCCGCCGGGTCCTAGTGGTGTGACATCACATGATTTATACCTGGTGCCAAGTAGGTCTCACTTTGAATGATTAACTTGTACTGAAAGGGCAGAGTGAGTGAAGAAGGCCAACATGGTGCTGAATCCTGTGATTTCCAAGCTGTCTGGTAAACTGGTGGTGCTGGCCAGCGCCTCCCCGAGGAGACTGGAGATCCTCACCAATGTTGTAAGTGCTAGCCTGCATTACGTTTAACACAGTGTACGTGCCCTGCAATGTGTTGCGTTGAGATGCTGCACGCTTAACGCGGTCCACGCATTTCCCCTACGTCCTCACTAATCCTAAATACTGCAAAAAGGATGTAAAGTTGTTCTAATGACAAGTCATCAATTGTGCTTAATGCGTGGTGTCACATTTTACATTATATTCGAATCTCATCCTATTTTGACCATTTAGTTCTACTAGGGTTTTAAAGAGAATGACTAACTTAGCTTCTGATCCCTGATGTCGCGCTGTGGCCGCAGGGTCTACGGTTCGAGGTGGTGCCGTCGTGGTTCAAAGAGACTCTTGACAAGAGTCTCTTCCAAACGCCCCAGGAGTATGCTGTGGAGACAGCCAGACAGAAGGCTCTGGAGGTGGCCAGGAGAATGCCCTTTGTGAGTGAACTTCTGAGTGTTTGTCCGACGACTAACGCACTCCGCAGGCAAGGCACTCTATTCACCGTGTGCTAACAACGAACGTGACTTTGTTTCTTGCTGTAGAAACATTTTAAAACCCCTGACATGGTTATCGGAGCAGACACCATCGTGGTAAGCAAGCTCTTTTGGCAAATTTGTATTTGCTTTTATTTTGACGTATTAATGTTATTTTTACGTATTAACGTATTAATCACATAGTCACATTTTGTTTTGGCCCATTGTGGCATTTTCCCTTCAGACGCTGGATGGTTTGATCCTGGAGAAGCCGGTGGACAAGCAGGATGCCTACAGAATGCTGTCGCGGTGAGAATGCAATGGTTACATGTGGGATCTCTTGGATGAATGTTGTCTAAATAGGGCTGAGGAATATATATATCTATCGATATTGTGAAATGAGACGAGGTATCGTCTTTTGAATTTTGAATATCGTGCTATGGCTTAGTAAGAGTCTGCTTTTCCTGAAGTTTTTGAGGCTGCATTACAGTAAAGTGATTAGTTAGAAGTTAGTCAGTTAATTAGAAGTTAACTTACCAGGCTGTTCGAGTTCTTGTTATTAATTGCGCCAACGTTTTTAATAAAAATTAGAAGCTACTTTTTAGGTGGGCTTTTTTCATTAGTCAAGTTTCTAATTCACACAGGAGTATACACAAATAGGCTTTACCACGTGGTTATTTTACAAAGACTATTTATTTATTCATTGAATAATCGGAAAACACGCTACATCTAGATATAGATAGTTTTTTAGTCTTTGATGTCCTTTTCCTAGACTGAGTGGCAAAGAGCACAGCGTCTGTACCGGAGTGGCTATTGTGCTCTGCCAGGAGCAAGAGAGTAAGTTTAACTTTCTTTGTTGCATAAAAAGTTCTATCCCTTTGCTAAGACCAATCGTCACCCGTTCCAATGGTTTGTCGTTTTTCCCTCTCTTCCCTGCAGATGAGGAAATAGATTACCAGATGATTGATTTCTATGAAGAAACAAAGGTGAAGTTTGCTGATCTGTCTGAGGACATGCTGTGGGAGTACATTGACAGCGGTGAACCCATGTGAGTTGACCCAGATGGTCTCATGATGGCTATTGATTGTTTTCGATGACACACACGCGCGCACGCGCGCGCACACACACACACACACACACACACACACACACACACACACACACACACACACACACACACACACACACACACACACACACACACACACACACACACACACACACACACACACACACACACACACACACACACACACACAAATAATCATTATTTGACATTGACAATAAGTGATACAACAAGGCATAAAGCAAAGTACAGATTATCGGAATCACAATATGACCAAGCGGAATATCCAAATCCCTGGAGCTGCTATTCTTAGATAAGGCTGAATGTTAATGTACCAACAAAAGGCTATTTTTATCGCAGTAAGACAGTTTTCAGGTGGTTCTGTGTGCAAGAGCATGTGAATAAACTGTATGAATGTCTTTTTTGTGCCAAAATTTGTTTTATTTTTTTATGTGTGGCTGACGGATCTGCTGGCCGGTGAACTTTGAGCTTCCCTTGGTTGGCCATTCTGTTTGCATTCTCACTATTGAGCAAGTGGGCAAAAACTATACCTTATGTAAGGGGTATTGCGTGTAACATAACAAAAGGGCTTCATCGACTTTGCTTGTCTTTTAGGGACAAGGCGGGTGGCTACGGTATCCAGGCCCTGGGGGGT
Organism: Muraenolepis orangiensis; assembly: GCA_027704905.1. Classification (NCBI taxonomy): domain Eukaryota; kingdom Metazoa; phylum Chordata; class Actinopteri; order Gadiformes; family Muraenolepididae; genus Muraenolepis; species Muraenolepis orangiensis. Next base: position 8,623,849 of record CM051015.1, on the reverse strand, counting down.
ATGCTCGTGGAGCACATCCATGGAGACTTCCTAAATGTGGTCGGGTTTCCCCTCAACCACTTCTGCAAGCAGTTGGACCTCATCTACAACCACCAGCCGGTCGTAAAACCGTCTTCCACTTCCTGTCTGTCCAGCCCGAAAACCAGCAACCCTAGTCCAATCCAAAATGGCCTGTCAGCCAGTCCAGCCTCTGTGGTGAATATATGTACATATATATCCCGAAACCCGAAAATAACTGTGTAATAGACCAGTCGCGTACAGTCGTACACCAACTACATCGCATGGTTTGTCCTTCCTAACTAGTCCACGTCTCGTCTAGGGGATGGGGAAAGACACCGGTCAAAGGGCCCTGGATGAAATGTCCTTGGCATTGGTCAACGGTTTGTCTAAATGTTCAAAGGGCCAAGAGAATGTGTTGGCAGCGTGCAGCGCTGTTCCACCGGTGAACAGCAGGGGGCCCATGAACCCCCCTTCTGTGATTGAGAATGTGCACGCCGACGACCTCAAGCGAATTATGGAGCTGATGGATGGATTCAAAGCCTCAAAGGTGATTTATGGTGGATGAACCATGTGTACACAAACTGCTAACGCACACAAACGCAAGAAATATGCATTGCTTCCACACAAAATTGTCTCTCTCTCTTTTTTCTTCTGAGAAATATCTTTTGTGTTCTTTACTCCCTACTCGTTCAGGCGTTGTTCACAGCGTCCAAGATGCGTGTGTTTGACCTGCTTCACAGAAGACCGGGCTTGGACGGGGCTGCGGTGGCCCACGCCCTCCAGGCGTCCCTCAGGGGGACGGAGTGTTTGCTGGAGGCCTGCGTGGCTCTTGGCCTGTTGGAGCGCAAGCAAGGAGGTCGGTCCCTGATCTGTGTTCATGTGAGGGATTGGATTTGGTTTCGCCATGATTGCCTTACAAGGAGGCGTTCTATTTTGTGACACAGTAATGGTTTGATGGTATGATGAGCAGACCTACCCTAAAATGACAAGTCAATTTAGACTTATAATATGAACATGGGGTTTTGAAAGTATGGCCAGTGTGTCTGTGTGTGCGCGCTAATGCCTTTGTGCGTGCGTGCGTGCGTGTGTGCATGCAGCAAAATACATTTGAGGGTACAAAACCTTTTGGGTCCTTGCTCCGTCCTCGCAGCGCACCAGGAGGCAGTGTATGAGAACAGCCGCCTGGCCCAGCGCTTCCTGCGGTCCGACTCTGCCTCCTCCCTGCTGGGGTACCTGGAGCACTGTGATGAGCTGGTATGGCCCCTCTTCTCCCATCTGGAGAGCGCCGTCAGGGAGGGAACCAACCAGCATGCCAAGGTGTCCGGCCAAACCACCACCACCAGCACCAGCCCCACCACCACCAGCACCAGCCCCACCACCACCACCACCAGCCCCACCACCACCACCAAGACTATCAACAATGATTTGTTTCAGGTACACGTTTCCCCCAGCTACTTAAAAGGCACATTCCCATTTAAAGCTGCTGTGAGAGAGAGAGAGAGAGAGAGATTTTGAAAATAAGTAAAATAAGTAAACAAGTAGCCCCCCCCCCGCCCTCCTCTCTATGCTCCCTCCCTACGTTTCTCCGCCATTGACAAGTGTTGTGCATTCACATACTTTTGATTGACAGGCAAGTTGGATGGCAGGGAGGAAATGTCCACTCCTGATTGGTCAGACCCAGGAGCAAATCTAAATATTCCTCACTTACAGGGATGCAGGTGCGCAGTCCAAAGGAACAGACATTTCACATTCCTAACAAATGACAAAAACCATGGATCTTACCTTTTTATAGCGCCTTTTTCAACCAAGTAGGAGCGGTAGCAAAAACTCCCAATTGTTCATTTCAACATTCGTCTCCCCCCCCCCTCTCGTTCTCTTCTTTCACACGGCTGGATGCACACAAACCTCATATCCATTATGCTCGTGCTTATTTCGGATGAATGAAACACCCTCTCCCCCCCCCCCCCAGGCCGCTGAGATAATTGTCGACGAAGACGAAAAACAACATTGTTATCGTGACAAACTGTTATCGTGTTCTCTTCTCGCTCGCCGCCGCCCACAGGACGACTTGTATGTCAGTGACACGCGGAAGCTGCGGTTCATGAGGGCCATGCACTGCATCGCCGGGGTGGCGGGGCCGGCGGTGGCCGCAGCCTTTGACCTCTCGCGCTTCAGGACGGCGTGTGACCTGGGAGGTGAGTGGCCGTGGTCGACGGTAACGCAACAACAAAGGCAGAACCCTTAAAAACACTGGCACAAATCTGACTTCACATCAGTCATGTAAAGTAAGTCTGATACGTCTGACAGGCTATGGAATGGAGTATTAGGGCCAGACATAACAAAAAAAAAACATAATGAGAGGAAGATTTTTATTTTATTTTGCATGTCGAGAATAAAGTCAAAATACGATTTAGAGAAAAATCTCGACATTTCGACTTTATTCTCGACATGCAAAATAAAATAAAAATCTCATTTTTTTTCTTTTCATGCCTGGCCCTAACCCTCTTCTGTAGACAGGCAGGGGGTATATTTGGGGGTTCCTCCCTAAAGAAGGAAAAGAGGCAGATGAGGGAAACAGGTTTAATACATGAGTTTTGTCGTTGGTTAATGAAAGTGATCTGTAAGCAATTGGCGATTAACCGCAAACACGAACTCCAGCCGGCAGTAGTAAACTGTAAAAAAAAAAAAAAGGTACATTGGAACGCTTACTCCTCATTCCCTTCCAGCAAACAATACCATAACAAAAAAATGATATATATACAATACAAATAAACCAAAAATAGCAGCAGTACATGTGTTGAATGTACATGTATTTTTTTATTTTTTTACAAAAATCTTTAAAAGCGCCTCCTGAAATGTGTATGAGTTTTTGAAAAAAACACTATACTATAAAAAATATACTATAATAATACTGTACACAATAAAAAATAAAAAGAACAATAAAGTGACCGATGGATGATATGTACATGTGTTGAATAAATATTTTTCTATTGTGCCGCGTGGCCACCCAAATATTCACCCGTATTATGTCCCATTGGTAACAAATAATCATTATATAATACATAATAGAATTACATTTTTGGAAAACGGCTGGATGGGTAACCCCCGCCCCCGTCACTGCCTCCATGCAGGGTGCACTGGTTCCATGGCGCACGAGTTGGCCAAAGCGTACCCGGGGCTGTCGGTGACCGTGTTGGACCTGCCCGGTGTGGTGGAGATGAGCGGGGCCTTCCGCCCCCCGGGGGGCGACAGCAGGGTTTCCTTCGTTGCAGGCAAGGGACACTTCTACTATAACACTATACTATATAATACTATTCAACACTATACTATAAAAAATACTGTACACAATAAAATAAAAAGAACAATCAAAATAACAATATAGTGACTGTTGGATGATATGTACATGTGTTGAATAAATATGCATTATGCATGTGCCGCGTGGCTACCAAATATTCACCGTATTATGTTACATTGGTAACAAATAATCATTATATAATACATTACATTTTTGTTAAACTTTCCCTTCTTGGTGGTGTGGTTGTGGTTGTTGTTGTGCTTAATACAGGAGACTTCTTTAAAGACAAGCTGCCTAAAGCCGACCTATACATCCTGGCCAGGATTCTCCACGACTGGCCGCACGACAAGGTGCACGCCCTGCTGAGGAATATTTCCGACACCTGTGCCCCAGGTAAACGTTGCTCTTCTTCTTGTGAATACTTTCTTTATTTTTTTTCTCGTGAGTATCAAGCGTGGCACTACACTGCAGGTGAGGCGTGGTGGTCAACTACGGGGGGGGGAAAAAACAACACTCCATGGCTCTCCGGATTTGGAAACCGAACGAGCAATAGAACCACACACACGCACATAGCGATTTGTAAGGGTCGTTAGAGCCTGGAAGCAAACCTTGTCAATCCACTGCTGTGCACCCTGTGCATTGGAAATGCAGGCAAGGCTGCGTCGTAAGGGGAACTCACTCTGTGATTCACCCATGTGTTTCTGCACACGCTCGCCCTCCCTCCCTCCCTCCCTCCCTCCCTCCTCCCTCCCTCCCTCCCTCCCTCCCTCCCCCTCCCTCCCTCTCACCAACCAACCTTCCTCTGGGCCGCAGGCTGTGGCCTCCTGGTAAGCGAGATCTTTCTGGACCGAGACCGGAGGGGCCCCAGCCGCGGTCTCCTGCAGGCCCTCAGCATGAGTGAGGGGAAGCAGAGGAGCGCCGGGGAGTACAAGGCCCTGCTAGAGAGCCACGGATTCACCGTGACACACATCGCACACACGGACACCCTGCTGGACGCCATGCTCTGCATCAAAGATTGACCAGACGTTTAAAGAGGGAACCGGCTGTGTAGGATTTGGACATTTTGTAATCGTAACATAACAATTATCTCCAAAGACGTACATTTTGCTTGTATATTTAATTAGATGATCTTTAAATAATATATATGATGTGATCTAATTATCAATACATTATCCAGTCAAGGGCGCACTGTCAGTAGGTAAATATTGATACATGTTACAAAGTCAACTTTTATACTCGTCTCCACATTGAGCAACACGTGTTTGTGTGCATGTGTTTGCGATGTGTGTGTTCAGTGTAATAAACAAGTGTGTACACTCTCAATTTCTCAAGCTCATGTTCTTGTCCGTGTGGTGGGGGGGGTGGGGGTCGTCCAGGGTGTGCAATGCTGGTGGCTGAGGCCCTGTTGGATGGGACCAGATCCTACCCTGCCCTGCAGTCTCTCAACATGCTGTCCCAGATGCTAGGCATGGAGAGAACCGGAAGCCAATACACTCGGCTACTACGCCAGCATGGCTTCGGGGACATACGCATCGCTCACACTGGGAACAACTTCCTTGACGTCGTCCTTGCTATTAAAAACTAGCCAGTGTGCATTTTGTGTGGCAAGCATTTTGCCGATTTGGTTGAATTACATTACATTAAATTGCATTACAGCTTATCTCCAAAGCGACTTACAATAGTGTGTTTCAACAAAGGAAGGTAAGAGAACAACTCGTCACCAGAAGTCAAAAGTGCATTTCATTGCTAACAAGTCTCCAAGAACTGAACCAGGGCTCAGGTAGAAGTACAATACGTTCAGGTAAAAGTACAGTAAGGGAAAGGTACAATAAGTTGGCAATTGGTTACCTGAAATGATTAAGGACAGGCTGTTTAGTTTAATGACCTGTTTTCACAATAGTCCAAATAAATGCTACCGAAGTTTCTTGTTTAATTATTTCGTTGTTGATATATTTGATTTGTTTATATGTATTTTATTATGTAACCTATTATGTATTTTATGTAGGCTTTTCACCTATTTTAAACACGCACTAGTATTAATATTATTACATTTTAGCAGCAGATTTAATAATAATAATAATGGTATTTTAAGATGCTACTCATACGCATTGTATGTTATGCCTAGTTCACGTTGCTCTGCCTGTATCCTCTCGCGATGCTAGAGGAGGACTGCGTGTTCTCGGTTTGCGGAGGCTGAACCTGTTGTACCCAGACGCCGGAAAGTCATCTTCGCCCTGCTGTCCTGTCCTGCCTCAGCTGTAATCTATCGGCTAAACCCAACCAGCAGCAACCATGAACGATGCGGTCGTCTCGTTTGCGAAGGACTTTTTGGCAGGTGGAGTTGCTGCAGCTATTTCTAAAACTGCAGTAGCGCCCATTGAGCGAGTGAAACTGCTTCTGCAGGTAGGCAAAGCTGGACGTCACCGTTTAGCAAAAGTTGTATATGAGTATTCAATGAAATGCTTTAACTGTTGAAATGAGTCATTGATAATTCCTAACTGTGCTTTACGGATGTCAAAATATACGATGTTATTCTTGGGAGTGCATTGTTAAGTCCTCTGCGTCCACTGCAGCTGTTTCCTCCCCTGCAGTGGGGATGAGCATCTGTCGATGCAGATGTGCGTAGTACCCAGCTACAAGCTTTGGCTTAGTTTGTGCCTATGTCATGTAGAGGTTTAATGTCTTCTATAACGTATTATTTTTTAAGCACGCCTCACTACAAGCCAAAAAGCCAATATCCATCTCTCTTGCTAGTGGTGGTGCAGTGACTGCAATGTCATGGGCCTATTCCATTTTCCCATGCGTTCTGTTCTGGAAAACTAAAATTGTCTTTTTTGCAAAGAAAAATAGTTCTACTATTCGATTGTAGTGCTACATAAGGCTAATGGGAACATATGGTCTCTGAGAATGTTGACGTTCAGGATATGAGATATGACATTATCCATAGGCCTGTGATGGAATGTTCCTTTGCAGTTGAGTTTCGACGTTAGAATGATATTTCAATCGATGAACTCCTGAATGTGTACTCTCTCTCTCTCTCTCTCTCTCTCTCTCTCTCTCTCTCTCTCTCTCTCTCTCTCTCTCTCTCTCTCTCTCTCTCTCTCTCTCCCCCTCTCCCTCTCCCTCTCCCTCTCCCTCTCTCTCTCTCTCTCCCCAGGTCCAGCACGTCAGCAAACAGATCAGCGTCGACCAGCAGTACAAAGGCATCGTGGACTGCTTCGTGCGCATCCCCAGAGAGCAAGGCTTCGCCTCGTACTGGCGCGGCAATCTGGCCAACGTCATCCGCTACTTCCCCACCCAGGCCCTCAACTTCGCCTTCAAGGACAAATACAAGCAGGTCTTCCTCGGCGGCGTGGACAAGCACACCCAGTTCTGGCGCTACTTCGCCGGGAACCTGGCGTCCGGCGGCGCGGCGGGAGCCACCTCCCTCTGCTTCGTTTACCCGCTGGACTTCGCCCGCACCCGCCTGGCGGCCGACGTAGGCAAGGCGGGCGCCACGCGGGAGTTCTCCGGGCTGGTCGACTGCCTGAGGAAGATCACGCGGTCGGACGGCGCCAAGGGCTTGTACCAGGGCTTCGGTGTCTCCGTGCAGGGCATCATCATCTACAGGGCCGCCTACTTCGGCGTCTATGACACGGCCAAAGGTAGGAGGCGGAAGACCCAGAGGCGGAGGCCCAGAGGCGGAGGCCTCTCATACCCGGGGGGAAGGAGGGGGGAAGGCTTTTGAGGGCGGCTGGGGCGCCATGGGTCGTCGTGATAGATAGTCTTTATGACATAATAATAATCCAAATCCAAAGTTTACATTGAACGGATATGGGTTTAATGTAACAACAGTGAGTGTCCCGCACCGGGCTCGAACTCACGTCCCCCGGCACGAGAGGCAGACGCTCTCTGAACGTGAGAAGCCAGAACCAATGCTCTAAAGCTTCATCGCTAGAAGGTCTTTGGGAGTGAGGTTTACTTCACTGCACAGCACCACCGGCTGGCTTCCGTTACATTAAGCACATCAGAACTCTCTTTAAATGTTTAGGGGGCGGCAGGATAGCTCTGTTAGGACTTGACTTGGGAGCCGGAAGGTTGCCGGTTCAAGTCCCCGAAACGCCTGGGCACTGCCCTTGAGCAAGGCACCAGACCCCTTACACTGCTCCCCCGGGCAGCTGTATATACAATAGCTGGCCACTGCTCCTAATACTAGGATGGGTTAAATGCAGAGAAACACGTTTGTGTGTGTGTGTGTGTGTGTGTGTGTGTGTGTGTGTGTGTGTGTGTGTGTGTGTGTGTGTGTGTGTGTGTGTGTGTGTGTGTGTGTGTGTGTGTGTGTGTGTGTGTGTGTGTGTGTGTGTGTGTGTGTGTGTGTGCGTGTGTGTACATGTATGTGACCAATAAAGAGGATTCAATCCTCCAGATTTTGATTTAGGATAAAGGTCCTAACGCTAATGCGACGCCATTCTCACCAAACCCTTTGCGCTAAATGGTTGGACCCACTTCACAATTGATTCCAGAGAGGTCTATCTACCCTATGTGGCCCAAGATGTGTGACCGTCTTTGGCCATCGTCACAGAACAACATTGCCGACTGTCATCCCACGCCGCGCCCCTTTTTTTGGCGTCTAGGTATGCTCCCCGATCCTCAGAACACACACATCATGGTCAGCTGGATGATCGCCCAATCGGTGACGGCCGTGGCGGGAATCGTGTCCTACCCCTTCGACACGGTCAGGCGACGCATGATGATGCAGTCGGGACGCAAAAGCGGTGAGACGACTGGTTTGACTTTGGTCTGGCTCTTTGTTTGCACTTTGGGTTGAAATAGTGTAGTTGTGTAGTAGTGTAGTGGTGTAGTAGTGTAGTGTAGTAGTGGTGTAGTAGTGTAGTGGTGTAGTAGTGTAGTGGTGTAGTAGTGTAGTGTAGTGGTGTAGTAGTGTAGTGGTGTAGTAGTGTAGTAGTGTAGTGTAGTGGTGTAGTAGTGTAATAGTGTGTAGTAGTGTAGTGTAATAGTGTAGTAGTGTAGTGGTGTAGTAGTGTAGTGGTGTAGTGGTGTAGTAGTGTAGTAGTGTAGTGGTGTAATAGTGTAGTGGTATAGTAGTGTAGTGGTGTAGTAGTGTAGTGGTGTAATAGTGTAGTGGTGTAGTAGTGTAATAGTGTAGTGGTGTAGTGTGTAGTGGTGTAGTGTAGTGGTGTAGTAGTGTAGTGGTGTAGTAGTGTAGTAGTGTAGTGTAGTGGTGTAGTAGTAGTGTAGTGTAGTGGTGTAGTAGTGTAGTGGTGTAGTGGTGTAGTGTAGTAGTGTAGTGGTGTAGTAGTGTAGTGGTGTAGTGTAATGGTGTAGTAGTGTAGTGTGTAGTAGTGTAGTGTAGTAGTGTAATGGTGTAGTAGTGTAGTTGTGTAGTAGTGTAGTGTAGTAGTCTAGTTGTGTAGTAGTGTAGTGTAGTAGTCTAGTAGTGTAGTGGTGTAGTAGTGTAGTGTAGTAGTGTAGTGGTGTGGTGGTGTAGTAGTCTTGTAGTCTAGTAGTGTAGTAGTGTAGTGGTGTAGTAGTGTAGTGGTGTAGTAGTGTAGTGGTGTAGTAGTGTGGTGTAGTAGTGTAGTAGTGTAGTGGTGTAGTAGTGTAGTGTGTAGTAGTGTAGTGTAGTGGTGTAGTAGTGTGTATTAGTGTAGTAGTCTAGTAGTGTAGTGGTGTAGTGGTGTAGTAGTGTAGTGGTGTGGTGGTGTAGTGTGTAGTGGTGTAATAGTGTAGTGGTGTAGTAGTGTAGTAGTGTAGTGTGTAGTGGTGTAGTGGTGTAGTAGTGTAATAGTGTAGTAGTGTAGTGGTGTAGTGGTGTAATAGTGTAGTAGTGTAGTGGTGTAGTAGTGTAGTGTGTAGTAGTGTAGTGTAGTAGTCTAGTAGTGTAGTGGTGTAGTAGTCTAGTAGTCTAGTAGTGTAGTGGTGTAGTAGTGTAGTAGTGTAGTGGTGTAGTGGTGTAGTAGTGTAGTGTGTAGTGGTGTAGTAGTGTAGTTGTGTAGTGTAGTGTATAGTAGTGTAGTAGTCTAGTAGTGTAGTGGTGTAGTAGTGTAGTGGTGTAGTAGTGTAATAGTGTAGTGGTGTAGTAGTGTAGTGGTGTAGTAGTGTAATAGTGTAGTGGTGTAGTAGTGTAGTAGTGTAATAGTGTAGTAGTGTAGTAGTGTAGTGTGTAGTAGTGTAGTAGTGTAGTGTAGTGGTGTAGTAGTCTAGTAGTCTAGTAGTGTAGTGTATGACCAGGCATAAATATCTATATCAATATCTGACCCCTGCTCCTACATACTAGGATGGGTTAAATGCAGAGAAATTCCTTTGCTGTACTGCACTTGTGCTGTACACTGACACATTTGAATAATAATAATAATATAATAATAATAATAATAATTGACTCAGACTAATACTAATAGCCAGGCAGTCAACGACAGTATAGACTAGATTAGAAGAAGCAAGAATAAGCAACAGTATAACAAGATATATATATAACAAGAGCCTGTGTGTTAACCAAGAAAACCGTAACCTGAGCTGAACATCTTGTTTTAAGAGTCGGACATTAAAGAAAAATGGTGAAGTCACGGTCAAAAAATCCGACCAGGAATTTGTGTTTGCGTTTGGTTTTATTTAGTTTGTTGTTGTTTTGTTGTTGTTTTTTTAATTCATTGTGTTCCCCCCCCCCCCTCCCAGCCGACATCATGTACACGTCCACCATGAACTGCTGGTCCAAGATCGCGCAGGACGAGGGAGGCAAGGCCTTCTTCAAGGGAGCCCTGTCCAACGTGCTGCGAGGCATGGGCGGGGCCTTCGTCCTGGTGCTGTACGACGAGTTCAAGAAGTACGTCTAAGGAGTTGAAACGGCCCCTCCCCCCCCCCCCCCACACACACACACACCTGACGACGGTCACCTCCCTCTTCTCCATCCTCCACAACCCCCCGGGGGGGTGGGGGCTGGACCAAGTAGAAGTTAGTGGCTGGCGTCACTTCAGCTCTTAGCGGCGGTCCAGTGTCCCAAGTTCTGCATGGATGTGTGTGATCCAGGATCAGACTATTTAAACACACACACACACACAGTATGGTGTCTTGTATATGTTACTTGGGTCTGGTGTGACCTCAGTTGTTCCTCGTTTTGCACAAAATGTTCACCCTGGTTATTTAAGGAACCTATGTGTATCGCTGTATGGCCACATTGTATGTATGTAGCACCCGTTTCAATAGGGGATCGTTGGCTGCCGATGTTTTTCTTAAAAGAAAGTGAGCCTTGCTGTTCTTTTAGCATGTCTTCGCCATGGAGTGCATCTCCTTTCCCTTGGCTTCACAAACGGGTCAATTGTTGCAGTCCATGACACGTTGGATAAAGACTGATGGCGTTTCCCAATGTCAATGTTAGGTAATGCAGAGCTATTCAGACGATGGCTCGGTGTGCGGACGTGTGTGCATTCATTTCACAACAGAAAGGGTGTGCGTTAGCAGCATTAGGATTGATGTGGCCAGTGTTCGGGGGTTTAGGAAAAAAAAACCTTGGTTGTTTTAAACAGTCTCTTATAATCAAGGCATATGTGCAATAACAGGCCTTAATACCTTACAGATTCAGATACAGCTGCTCTCGCCAGTCAGCTTTTTGGGCAGTTGCAGTTAAAAGAAAGAAAAAAGCCAATCTTATGGGAAATTTGAGAATATCTCCTGCCAGAATAAATAGCTACTTTCGTGTGACACTGAAAGGGTATCCCTCCTCTTACTGCTTGGTATCCCTCCTCTTACTGCTTGGTATCCCTCCTCTTACTGCTTGGTATCCCTCCTCTTACTGCTTGGTATCCCTCCTCTTACTGCTTGGTATCCCTCCCTTAAGTATCTTCCCTAGAAGGGTAATGAGGGTGGTCATATGATTCATGGCTATTTTCCTGTCAGTCTCGTCTTGGGCTCTTCTTGACATCAAGCATATTTCCATGACATCACGGAGGGAGAGCGGGGGAGGGGGGGGGGTGGCTTTAAGTTCAACTATGGATCTGTGTGTGTGGACTAGCGCATGTGTTGCTCTAATCTAATGGCAACACACACCCTGGCCGCACAGAGAGAGGCTACACACCACGTCTGCCATATGCCTGCCCGTTCACTGGGATGAATAATTGTATGAATAGACTGCCTGTATTGATTCAATAAAACTCAATACCTCTACATGGTGTCATTGTCATATTTACATTTGATTCTCACAAAAACAATTAAAATGTGTTGCACCTGCTCGGTCTTAAAGTTTGTTTACTGGTACAAATCAGCGTAGCAGTTGAGGCGTATTCGGCCTAACGCAAACCATTCAAGTCAATCAAGTTCAAGGGAGACCAAAGGCCGGTGTCATTTGGGAAAATTGCAACAAAAAAATAATAATATATATATATATATATATATATATATCGAAAGTAATCCAAGTGTAATGCGATCTGGCCCATTCGAGAGCTGGTCGTACTGTAGCGTAACCTATACGTGTCAGATAAGAAGTCAGTCATTTTTGCGCGAATACAGACTTGACATGCAAGCGGCACGGGTTACTTTCCACCTGTAAATAATCATCATTCTAGTGTTAAGTGCTTTGATATTGAAATGACTTATTTGAGGCTGTATGCTCTGCATCCCCAGACAGCCTCAGCGACTATAGTAACCACTGCCATGTGCTGATATCGAAGATAATGTGAGTGCATGTGGAGACTGTGTTCTCTATTCACTCGCATCGCTGGCCAGGAAAAATATATAATAGTAATAATAATACTGAAGTCGTGTAGCGTACTTTGAACCACCCCTTTGCTTTTTGCTCGATAAACAACTGGGTAGACTTTAATTTAATCTGAAATGATGTAATCGAATATGCTTATAAGTCAATGACCTTGACAATCCTGGAACCATTTGCACCAGAGTTTGCGTTCTGGCACAAGCTTATTGAATTTCAAACACTGCCAAGCGTGACCACTTGAGGGCGCTATTGGACAGGGAAATGGCTTGAACTCTGGATGCCTAGAATGTGTTTTTGTATTTCCTAAATGCAATTCTTAAAGTCAGTAAGTACATTTGTTATTCGTGTTGATTATACAATACCAGAGAAATGCAGACATTATTTAACGTACCATTATTTTCCGGGCACAATACTTTTGATTGCTTTTTCGAATTCTAAAAGTATTAAAAAAAATAAAAGTCTTG
>CM051015.1:8583886-8591386 GCA_027704905.1 Muraenolepis orangiensis | reverse complement strand
TACCTGCGGACAGGTGAGTGATACGTTTCCCCCCAGCCAGCCGGGCACCGAGTGTGCCGTCCGCTGGATCGACGGATCTGAGCTCTTTGTCTCACACCCGCGGCTTTCTCTTTATTCTTTTTAGTTCTCTACTGAGATTAACTCCAATGGAGTCCTAAACAGCATGGTAATCACAATCAATGTTGAGATTCCCTTTCGATAAAAGCCCAGCCAGGGCTCTTCCTTCAGTAGCTCTTTTTAAAGCGGCGATGCTATCAATTACTAATCAATAGCTCTCCTGCAGCTTAAACCAAATAAAATATACATTTGTCCCTAAAGAGAAGTGCGGGGGGAGGGTGGAGGGGGGGGGGAAATCATTTACCCGTAGCCTGCGCCCGCCTCTTGTCAGGGTTACAGCTTAATCGATGCGTCTAAGTGATCTTTCACCAGTGAGCATTGATGGATGGACTCAGAACGGACCTGTAATGGAGTTAAACGTGGATACTAAGGAGAGGGGCATAGCTGGATAGTTTATTCGCCATGAATCCGCTCTCTCTCCTCCTTCTCCTCCGTCCTGTCCGAGCGCCGGTGATCCGGCTGTTGAAGGGCCAAGGCACTGCAATCTCTTCTCCGCGCCTATTCCCCTATTCCCCTATTCCCCTATTTCTTTGCCTTTCTCTCTTTCCATCACTCGTCGCACAACCCCTCTGGGTGAGTGACATTCTGGGTCACAGGAGGAATACTGGTCTATGTAAATGAACAATGATCAATTCTCCATGTGACCAACATTCAGGTTTTTGCTAAATTCCGCCAAATGCCGCGTTTTGCTGCGTTTTGCAGCGTTTTGCATCATCCGGTGGACATTCGCCGACTCTAGGGGCTGTTGTATCGACGGTCATGTTTCACGAAAAGCCCTACTTTCCAGGAAAAATATTTCTTTAGGGCCTACAGAAAACCTATGGACACAATCATCCCTTCAAAACACACAAATGTGTGCACGCACGCATGCACACACACACACGCGTGCGCACGCACACACGCACACACACACACACACACACACACACACACACACACACACACACACCACACACACACACACACACACACACACACACACACACACACACACACACACACACACACACTGCCATCCCCGGCACCCTGATCTCCCCCGGTCAATGAGTGTCAATCAGACCCTGGCCGTCACACAGATTGGTAACAAACGTGCATCACCACACACCCGCACGCACTCACACAACCAGCCATGATCGGGGGGATCATGGCTGGTTGTGTGAGTGCGTGCGGGTGTGTGGGGGGGAGGGCAGAGCTGGAAATGGATTCCCGTGTTGTCCGTTCACGCATGGCTGCTCCCCTCCCAGGCCGAGGGGGGGTCCTGCCATGGGAAGCAATTATCGCTGGATGCCAGCTGACAGGCCGCATCCGCAGCCAGGTTCCGTTCAGCCTTCCTCCTCCCTCCTCCTCCTCCTCCAGGCGCGCTCTAGGCAAATAGCATCCTCGCCACTCAAATCAAAACCTTTTACCTGTCGCTGGCATCTATCGCTGGATGCACGGCTGGCCCCTTTTGTTCTGGCGGGGTTCGTGGCGGGTTATGGGGTGGCCGGTTAAGGGGATATGCCTTTCACACACACACACACACACACACACCATGAATGTTTTACACACGTTTTCCTGGATGTGGACGGCACGTGGCGAGGGGAGTGGACAGGGCTGCCATAAGGGGGCTTACAGACAGACCCCACGGTCTGTCTGAGTGGGGCTAGCAGTCTGACTGTTCAGACTGCTAGCCCCACTCAGACAGACCGTGGGGTCAGTCTGAGTGGGGCTAGCAGTCTGAACAGTCAGACTGTTGATCATTTGCTCCTCTATCCTGAAATGGATTAGGCTGTTCCTCTATAGCAGGGATATTCAATTAGTTTGGAATGGGGGCACAGTTGACGAAAATAATTCCAAATCGGGGGCTTGAGAAATATGGCTTGAAATATGAGTACCAGCAATCCCATTAACAGCTTCAGATACAGTGAAGTACAACCACACCAATCCTAGTAACAGCTCCAGATACAGTGAAGTACAACCACACCAATCCTAGTAACAGCTCCAGATACAGTGAAGTACAACCACACCAATCCTAGTAACAGCTCCAGATACAGTAAAGTACAACCACAACAATCCCATTAACAGCTCCAGATACAGTAAAGTACAACCACAATAATCCTAGTAACAGCTCCAGATACAGTGAAGTACAACCACAACAATCACAAGAACAGCTCCAGATACAGTACAACCAGGAGAGGAGAGTGCATATACTGTATTTTTATTTTGTAAATGCATAACAACAACATCAGTGCATTGTTTTACATCGAGACACAAAGGCCCAAGGCATTTTCGGGAAATCAGTCCAGGTGAGCCATATTACACACATTTAGAATGTCACTCATTTCACCAACAGACAACAAGCTATTTTATTTTTGTATTGTTATATTGAAATTGCATCAGACACCTCAATAATCAGTCAATGTGAGCCATACCACCAACAATTGAATGTGTTTGAATGCTTAATATGGCATTATTAAGTGCATTTCAAAACACACAAGTAATATTTTAACTGCAGCATACCTGTTCAAACAAACAACAAACTAAAACACAGCTAAAATGTGCCATCTATTGAGAGAAATACATTTTTAAAGTATATGTTGTCAGGGCAATACCCATACGGTGAGGGATGTGGGATTACTTGTTTTAATGGCATTCATGTGTGAAAATGACGATTGCCATGTGTGAGTGGAGCCCAACATTGTGAGGGTAAAAAGCGCCTAAAAGACCCCTTGAATTAGGGAATTTCTGGTGGCTGACTTCATGAGTCCAGAACCTTTCAGAACCGGTCAGCTGTAATGACTGACACAGGTCATCTGATGCCTGAATGTCAAGGAGTTCAAGTTGTTAGGACGCCTCCTTTGCTTTTCAACGCAAACTCTCCCTACAACGTTCACACAGAAAGGCTCCTTCACAAATCTCTTCAGTGTGGATACTGAAATGATCAACCCTAGTGGCAAAGTTGGTTTTCAACGAGTCTACAAATGTGTAGGCCTGATGTGCGCAACGTAGGTAAGTGGTACATAAGTGGAGCATTTTGCCTTGACAAAGATCAGCAGAAAAAGTGAAAGCCTTCTTTGAAAAGCACAAAGTCTCTCCACAAGCTGACTGTTCTATCTCCGCCCTGCAGCTCCATATTCAGTTGGTTCAAGTGATGGAAAACGTCGCTCATAAAGAAAGAGAACTCAACCGTTTTCCATGAGAGACAAAAAAAATGGGCTTTATTCTGCTTCGAATTACGGAGAAACGCCAGGATCTCCTCTCTTAGTTGACAACATAATTTCAATGCGTTTCCTTTGCTAAGCCATCTCATGTCGTCGTGAACAAGCACATCATTGTATTGAGCTGACATGTCTGACGACAACTGGCGGGAAATGGCGGTGCTGTAAACCGGAGGTAGAGCGAGTAAAGATTATTAATAATTCCCATGACAGAGTCCCTGGTCTCTTTTAACTCACCACTGAGTTTGGCCCCCTCAAGAGGCTTTGGTGGATAAGGCAATGTAGCAGATCTCAACCGCCAACCTACAGCTGACCCTGAGGCTCTGTGTCCTGCCCTTGACACCACGGGTACACCATACATTACAAGCATGTTTATACGTTCCGCATCCAACTTATTCTCCTCCAAGAATGCAATAAAAATATTAAATAATTAAATAATTAAAAATAATTGTATTAAATAACCTCTCCTCACGAGTCGCGTGTCCCTCCGAAGGAACTCAAAGTAAATCCTCCCGAAAACATTCACCGTCAAAGAATCGAACAGAAAGGCACAGCTACGTGCTACATCGCTGTTGTCCGACGTTATACTCTTTACGCACTAATATGGACCTCGCACAAACAGATATAAATAAATACGTCTCTGTTTATTCACTGTTGAACTGTTGTCTTCTGTTTTCTGAGTCACCTTTTCCTTATTTTAAAGTGGTAGTACTAACCACTAGCACGTGCTAGCAGGCCCACAGGCGCTGAGAAGAGGAGAAGAGCGCGGGGAGAGATGTGAGAGCGGGGAGAGCAGCGCAGGACTTTTATTTTAAATTTTTTAAATGTATTTGATTGAATTTTATTTATTTATTAAATTGATTTAATTGATTTTATTTATTTATAAAATATATATATATATATATATATTCTTTATTTTATGCAAAGGCCGGTAACAATTACCTCGTTGACGGGACCCAATAGATGGCCCCCTGCTCTACAGGTTCTGTTGATGATTAGTCGGTCTCCCCGCCCCCGGCGCTCTGGTGTCTGGGCCCATGCAAATTACAGGACCAGGATATTGTTAGCCATCCCATGACGGTCAGCTTGCCTTCGCTTATTATTTCGGTTCTTGAGATTCCCCAACTGTACAGTTATTTACTATAAAGCAGGAGCCTCAATTGTCCATTAACATCGGACAATTCATCGCTATTTTAATTCCTTATTAAATGAACAAACATATCAAGTGACGCTCCTGAAAGGTCTTAGATCTCTTTAATCAATGTACCACCATTCTCTTTCACTCTCTCTCTCTCTCTCTCTCTCTCTCTCTCTCTCTCTCTCTCTCTCTCTCTCTCTCTCTCTCTCTCTCTCTCACCATGCAACTACAGCAGCAGCCCTGTGGTGGGACATTTCTTCTGTGCCACATCGTCCACATAAATCCCCAGCGTGCTTCTGGCGTGCAATTGAGAGAGTGTGTGTGTGTGTGTGTGTGCCTGTGTGTGTGTGTGCCTGTGTGTGTGTGTGTGTTTGTGTGTGTGTGTGTGTGTGTGTGTGGGGGGCCAATGCCAAAGGACCAGAATAGGAAGAACTGTTATTTTCTAGCTCAACATTACATGCATTACATACATCAGTACCTTGTCTGGCTCTCTCTCTCTTGTCTTGTCTCTATCAGCTCTGTTGTTCTATATTTCTCTCTCTCTCTCTCTCTCTCTCTCTCTCTCTCTCTCCTCTCTCTCTCTCTCTCTCTCTCTCTCTCTCTCCTTTTTTCTCTCTCTCTCTCTCTCTGTCCCGCTCCATCTCTGTAGTTCACATTCCGTCTGTGTCTCTCTGTCTCTCGCTCTCGCTGTCTCTCGCTCTTTCCCAACCGTAGCTCTCTCTCCCCTCTCTCTCTCTCTCTCTCTCTCTCTCTCTCTCTCTCTCTCTGCACCGCCTCACAGCCTAACAAACAGCTTTAAACAGCGTAAACAGAAAGCTGTGACGCGTGACTCCGCAAACAGACAAGCCTCTCAGATATGCTCTGCTGATAATGACATGTACATGTTCCCCCCACACACACACACACACACACACGCTCGCTCTCACTCACACACACCAGCTCTCGTGCTCCCTCTGTCTATGTGTAACTTTGATCAGACCCTGAGCTCTTCATGTCAGGGCCGCGTGTCTTTTGATTGACTTTGGGAGATCAGAACCAACTTTGTGGAGTCTGGCTTGAGACGCACACACACACACACACACACACACACACACACACACACACACACACACACACACACACACACACACACACACACACACACATACACCCCCCCCCCCCCTCCCCACACACACACACACACACACACACACACACACACACACACACACACACAAACACACACACACACACTGGGCAGCAGGATAGCTCAGTTGGGACTCCAAGGTGCCCTTGAGCAAGGCACCAGACCCCTACACTGCTCCCAGGGATCTGTATATAATATTGCTGCCCACTGCTCCTAATACTAGGATGAGTTAAATGCAGAGAAACACATTTCCCTATGTATGTACATGTGTGTGTGACCAATAAAGACAATCAATCCTTTAGATTTGCACACAGAAACGTCTTTCACAGAAGAGTCTACAAGCGTTAGTGTGTTTATGTGTGTATTGTAACATCATGAGAGGTCGTCTCAGCGGGCTAGTGTGATGGGCGGTGCAGAGTTCCAGGTCAAAAAACAGGTCAAAATAGGAAAGTTGAAATAAATATAGGCTTTATTTACTCACAAAGGGCTTTTCCCCCTCAAGCACAGTTCATCCAAAAACATTTTCACTTTCCTTCTCTTTGGAGGCTTTAGGACACGTGTCTCCAGCTCCTTCCAGCCTTGGTCTCCCCGGTTCTCCCTCTGCTCCTGAGAGTCTGGGCTCTTGTCTGTTTCCCCAGTGCAGCCTCAACTAGGTGGCTTAAGCACCTACACCTGTCAGAGTTGTGGGGCATGCTGGGAGACGTAGTTTGTGGACCGGCGGATGTTGCAGCTGGTCTACCAGGGGAATATAGCACCCCTCTATAACCTGTGATGCCACAATATATTTATATATATATATATATATATATACTGTATATAAAAGCATATTTTCCTGACAAAGTAACTTTAATCGTAACGTACAAATGTGTAGATTCACAACCTTATTTTGAACCCCAAAAAAAAAACCTTGAACACACACACACACACGTACATGCACACACACACACACACCCACACACACACACACACACACACACACACACACACACCACACACATACACACACGATACAAACACACACGTACCCACACACCTACACACGTACACACATGTACACACACGTACCCACACACATACACACGCACACACACACACACACACACACACACACACACACACACACACACACACACACACACACACACACACACACACACACACACGCACACACACACACACACACAATTAATGATAATCCTATATATAATAGGCAGCACAAAATAAAAGGAGCCTTGTTTATAAAAATTCAGTTCCTGTCTTGATTCATCCCTGGTGGTCACCACGGACGCTCCGGATACGGACAGAAACAAACAAGAGAGACACACTCGTCCTTTCTGTTCATTTGTGCCGGAGCGCGGGGGTAAATAAATAACACACAAGCAAAACCAAGGGCCTTGTTCTTTTCACCAACACCATTATCCCTAATGAACTGATTTGAACCAAAATGAGGTCCTTGTTCTTCGCAGGGGCCGAAGTCTCATAGTCTCATCATAGCCCGGGGGAATAGTGAGGGGAGGGGGACGGGGGGGAGTGGCCTACTGCCTCTCTCTCTCTCTCTCTCTCTCTCTCTCTCTCTCTCTCTCTCTCTCTCTCTCTCTCTCTCTCCATCTCTCTGTCTCTCTCTCTCTCTCTCTCTCTCTCTCTCTCTCTCTCTCCTCTCTCTCTCTCTCTCTCTCTCTCTCTCTCTCTCTCTCTCTCTCTCTCTCTCCATCTCTCTGTCTCTCTCTCTCAGGCCTGACATGTCAGTCTGACATTTTCTTCTTTTTACCGTTAACACTAAATGGAGGCAATGATGAGCATCTGGGTGTTGGGTCATTACTTGCAGGGCACCCTTGATCTGAGATACGGGGGGGGTGTGGGTGGGGGTGGGTGTGGGTGTGGGTGTGGGTGTGGTGGTGGTGGTGACGGCTGGTGTGCCCTCG
>CM051015.1:8551386-8556386 GCA_027704905.1 Muraenolepis orangiensis | reverse complement strand
ATAGAGTGTAATTTTTGCTTGGTAGATTATCCAAATATCATAAATACTGCTTCTTTGTTATGTGTGTACCTTGGCCCGCTGTGAAGGGTTGAGTGAGTGTCAGAAAATAAAAGATGGACGTGGTGAGTGAGTGTGTGTGTGTGTGTGTGTGTGTGTGTTTGTGTGTGTGTGTGTGTGTGTGTGTGTGTGTGTGTGTGTGTGTGTGTGTGGGGCGGAGGAGGAGGAGGAGGAGGAGGAGGAGGAGGAGGAGGGGGGGGGGTCAGGCAATGGAGTGACACACTGAATAGAGGAGCTGACATCTGTCCGTTAATGAGCAGGGTGTTGTGATAGGTGTGTGTTGGTGGAGCTCAGGAAGGGGGCCGCTGCCACGACGAGGGGGTTGCTAGCATGAGGGGTCCGCTAGCATGACGGGGGCCACTAGCATGAGGGGGCCCCTAGCCTGACGGGGGCCGCTAGAACGACGGGGCCGCTAGCCTGACTGGGCCTCTAGCATGAATGGGTTGCTAGCACGACGTGGGCCACTAGCATGACCAAACTTAATATATTAAATATTGCGTCCCATTTTGAATCAATACATTAGGCACTTTGTTACGTATTTTCATCCCACCGTCAAGACCCGCCCTACTCTGCCTCTGATTGGCAAGTACTCGTTCCCTTCATTGGTTGGATTGGTTAGGTTTAGGCATGATGAGTGAGACGGTTAGGGATAGGCTAAGAATATCAGGGCCTGAGCCAATCAGAGGCAGAGTAGGGCGGGTCTTCTTCGCAGAGTCTGATAAGCTTTGCTCGGGCCCAGTAAATGTTGAAGTAAAGATTAGGGCCGGGCGATAAAACGTAACAACTATAATTTTATATATTTTTCAAATTGTATAATAAACATTTTTTCACGATAACTACGATAAAAGGATTCGATTCTTTTTCGAAAAAAATAAATAAACATTTTGTCCGTTTTCCTCCACATGCCCAAATGCAACATGACGCACCAACTCACAACAAAGCGTTTTTGACGCCGATTCACGCCAAGTACGTGCCGCTTGGGCTAATATATTGATCGCAAACGGCGCTACCTCAGCGTCACACGGAGTGCAGGGGGGTCCAAGTTGGAAAGGCAGCTGAGAAATATCACGCACTTTAAACTACCCCATGTGGTCTAGCAGCACGTCCGCACCGTACACCAGTCTCACCATACACTACAGTGACCAGGAGGGGAAACTAAGAACAGCATGTTCTCCGGACTCCTCCAGGACGGTCAGGTGTGTGTTACCAGTGAAAGTGAAGGCCACTAAACAACTGTTAGGTTAGCTATTAAGCCATATTTATCTTCTAATGTATTACCTCTTTATTTAGGTGTCAAAACGTTATTTTGCTGGTTAGAATTTGGTTATGAAACTCATTTAAGTTTCATATATGGATTTGTATATTTCATTGAATCTTTCATTTGATCCCTTTTTATTTTTATGTGTGTGTGTGTGTGTGTGTGTGTTTTTTTTGGTTGTCTTTCAAATAAACACAGCACACATACATACATACACACACACACACACACACAAAAGCAAATCAATCAAATCACGTCATGTAAGGACGTCCTCCTTGAGTGCTAGACGCCGTGGTTGTATCCCCCCCCCCCCACACACACTTATCTACACTGAGGCCACCTGCCAGCGCTGGCCCCGGCCTTTGTTTGGATGTCTATATAAGCCTGGGATTCTATTAGCGCTCTGTCCCCCCCGGGGAGGGCACTGTCTGCCCCGGCTGAGCTGGCCTCTCGCGGGCCCCCCTGGAGAAAGACCCCGCGGACTTGACTAGCTCGATTGATACCAGCGCACGTAGCCCTTTTGGGCTAACTCAGTTAGCAGTATACAGGTGTCGCATTAATCATTTTCTAATAATTATTATTAATGAATAATTTTTCTTTTTTTAGAGAGAGAGCTTAAGTGCTGTCGCACCGTTAGCAGTGTGGATGTTAGCAGCTCCAGATGATAACTGTGACAACAAGTGACTGCTGGTAATTCCACTGTACTCCACTGAGTGTTAGTGTTAGCGTTAGTCAAGCTTCAGGGGGACGGTAATAACAATAATCAGCCATCATAAACCTTAATGGATTACATTATACAGAGAGTGCATTTCAGGACCCCATTAGCGCTGGGTGGCTGGTTTGTGCGTCTCATGCTAACTCCGTTTACACAGTTGCCCGAGTGCGGAGTGACAGAGGATGATGTGTGAGACTCTTCCTCCACACACACACACACACGCACGCACACACACACACACACACACACATGCACACGCACACACACACACACGCACGCACACACACACACACACACACACACACACACACACACACACACACACACACACACACGCACACACACACGCACACACACACACACACGCACACACACACACACAGCACACAGCTCGGATGGCGGGGTGACGGGGGTGACGTGTAGTGTGAGTGTGTGTGGGTCTCTCACACACACACACACACACACATATGGGATTGTGACGGAAAGTATTTGGGAGCAAATTTCATGGAACCAAAAGGGAACTAGGAGAGCCCACACCTCCGACACACCAACACAAATCCCCTGGATCCGGATTCAGATCCAGATCTGGATCCGGATTCAGATCCAGATCTGGTGCCAAAAATCGAATCCACTGTGCCTTGGCCCGTAAGTCATCTAACCACCAAGTCATTTTTTTTTCCCAATTGCGAACGTATCTTTTTGAGTTATCTTACCCAACAGACAGGCAAACAAAACATAACAGGGGTGAAAACATAACCTCCGTCCCATCTCCGATGGCGCAGGTGATTACTGAACCCTTCTTTGGATTGGATGACGCTGCCGTCTGTATTCAGGGGGACGTCTGTGAGCTGCTGTGAGCTCCCGACGGGGACCGTGACGTCGTCACGGGGGCCTCCGACCATCAAGGCGGTCGGTGGGAATGACGCGGTTGAACCCCAGCAGTCGCGCAGTGGGCGGAGCTTATGAGCTCGTTACCGTGGTTACACCCACCGGTAAAGCTTCAAGAGTGTAAAAATTGTAAAATAACAAATGTATTATTGATTTTTTTTTGTATTTGTTTTGCAATGATGTGGAAACGCGTGTGAAATATTTCCTCACATCATCATCATCATCATCATCATCATCATCATCAGCAGCAGCGTCATCATCATCGTCATCATCATCATCATCATCATCACATCGTCATCATCATCATCATCATCATCACATCATCATCATCATCATCATCATCATCATCAGCAGCATGGTCATCATACAGAGAGGGTCGTGAGGTTTTCTCGCTGTCGGAGATCAAGATCAAAAGTTAAAACGTGTTTGAAGTCTTCCGACTACTGGGATTTTCTCTTTATTTTCCATATAACTTCAAACATATTATATCATAGAATATGTCTATATTTACTGTATATATATATATATATATATATATATATATATATATATATTCCAGGCAAACATTTGTGGCCTTTAATCTGGTCAGTATGACGCCAGTGAACTGATTGGCTGACGGACTCGGGTTCTAGCGGCTGTTGTTGATTTAAAGTAGAAGTAGAAAAGTATAGAAGAAAACAAGACTTGGTGAAGTCTTGAAGCGGCCGATGGAGATGCCTCGCCCCAGCCAAGCTATTTATTTTCATTAAAAGATCTCGGACCTCCAGCGGCTGTTTGTTGGGGGTTTTTTTTTCTCCATCCTAATTTGTGTCTTTTTTTTTTTTTTTTTCTCTCATTGCATTTATGACGGCTGTAAATCAGAATCAAAGACTTCCACAACTGCTTTTCTTCCCGCCACCTCTGCTAATGGCCTGCCACGGCGGACGCTCGCCCTGACAAGAAGCAGGCCTGCAGGGCTACCCTGAAGCACCTCCTCCTCCTTCGAAGTCCTCCCCCACCCCCTCACCCCCCCACCTCACCCCCCCCCCCCCCCAAAGAAAGATACAAAGAGCCCATTGGCTCACGGGCACAAACACCCCTCTCACCTACGGCCGGCTATAAATCAATCGGCGGTAAAAACCCACCCAGCGGCGCGGCTTTTCCCTTCTTTTTTCCCCCCATTTACGAAAAAAGGCGTCTTATGAAGAGACTTATGAAGAGACTTATGAAGAGACTTATGAAGATACGTATGAAGAGACCTATGAAGCGACTTATGAAGAGACTTATGAAGAGACGTATGAAGAGACTTATGAAGATACGTATGAAGAGACCTATGAAGAGACCTATGAAGAGACTTATGAAGAGACTTATGAAGATACGTATGAAGAGACCTATGAAGAGACTATGAAGAGACTTATGAAGAGACTTATGAAGATACGTATGAAGAGACCTATGAAGAGACCTATGAAGAGACTTATGAAGAGACTTATGAAGAGACTTATGAAGAGACTTATGAAGAGACTTATGAAGATACGTATGAAGAGACCTATGAAGAGACTTATGAAGAGACCTATGAAGAGACTTATGAAGAGACTTATGAAGAGACCTATGAAGAGACTTATGAAGAGACCTATGAAGAGACTTATGAAGAGACTTATGAAGAGACCTATGAAGAGACTTATGAAGAGACCTATGAAGAGACTTATGAAGAGACTTATGAAGAGTGGCTGTCAAATCAACAATAAACATCTTGACATCTGACATCTTGATTAAAAAATCAATAAATAAAAGAATAATAATAATAACAATAATAAAGATTTGTATACTTTTTCGGAATTAAATCGAATGAACTGAAATCACGCTTTGTGTTCTGCCAGACGAGGCCAGACGAGGCCAGGCCAGACGAGGCCAGGCCCCCGGAACAACAACAGAGGCGGCGTGATTGTCAGCTGTCCGTCAAGCGAGGCGGCGAGGGGGTGCTGAGGTTTAATGCGATCGGACGGGCAGCCGTGACACATGATGTGAGGCGGTGACCTTCATCTCTTGTCGGCCTCAACGCCGCACCTCGGCGGCGCTGGAGGGGGGGGGGGGGGGCGGCTACAC
>CM051015.1:8541386-8543886 GCA_027704905.1 Muraenolepis orangiensis | reverse complement strand
TAAACCTCACCTGTCAGATCCCCGGGAAGCCCAAATGCCTTTCTCCTCGTTACGAATGAATGCTAAGCAGCAGAGAGGGGGCGGTGGGGGTGACGTGACCTGCCAATTCCACCACCAAAGAAGAAGGAAGGAAAGAAATAAATAAAAAGTATATCTTTTGCATAACGGTCCGTGTCAATAAGGGCGGCCCTGCACGGAGGCTCCGGGTCCCCTCTGTCCATATGATTAAGTAGCTTAGTATATTTGGCCTGCGTCTCCAGGAATGGCTGTGCTGTGCCTTGTCTGCGGAGATGACAATTAGAGTCACTTTCCACCCAGGTTAGGCCAGACAGGCGCTGTCAGGCCACGCACACACACACAGACGAATGGAGGGAGACAGAGAGTAATCTGTGTCTCCCCCACAGCCCAACCACCCACCCACCCACCCACCCCCCAACTCCCCCCCCCCCCCCTCTCTCTCTCTCTCTCATCCAAATCCCCCCCCCCCCCACGCTGACCACCCCAGCGGTGGCGTGGTGGAGATGATGGAGGTGGATGGGGAGAGGTTAGGAGGCCCGGATGGAGAAGACGAGGGAAGAAACAGGAGCGGAGAAAGGAGAGAGAAAATGGGGGTGATGGTGGGGGAGGGGAGGGAAGGGAGGGGAGGAAGGGAGGGGAGGGAGGGAGGGGAGGGGGAGGGAGGGGAGGGGTTGGAAGGCGGTCTGGTATGGATGAAGACACGATGGATACGGGATATGTGTGCCGTGTTTCTACAACTACTGGTTGTCAGAGGGTCAGACACAGGCACAAACACACACACACGCACACACACACACACAAGCACACACATACATACAAACACAAACACACACACACACACACATACAAACACAAGCACACACACACACACACACAAACACACACGAGCACAAACACACACACACACACACACACAAGGCACACGCTACTTTGCGGCTCTTATGTAAATGGCGAATTCACACAACCCAAATAAAGTGTTGCTGTTTTCTCTGACTAATCTGCCGAATGCACACGGCAACAAACAGCAGAAAAACCTCCTTTTCCCGCCGTGTTTAAAGCGGCGGAGGAGGAGGAGGTGTCTGTCAAAAGCGGCCGAGCGCAGTCGACGCAACTGCTGTCAAGTTGAAAAAAAAAAAGTGTAGCACCATGTTCTCCGTTCTTCCGTCTGTTACCGCCCCCATTAATAATTTACATTGGGTGTGTGTGTGGGGTGGGGGGGGGGTGCTGTGTGGGGGGGGTTCTGACTCCAAAAAGGCCCCCGCCATTCAACCCCCGCGAAACCTGTGAGAGCGTTGATTTCAGAGAGCTGTCATAATACCACATCACTCAGCGGCGCCGAGAGCCCTCCCCTGATTGGCCGGGAGTTGAGGGGCGTTTGTTTTAGGGTTGTTGTTTTTTTTTTGGGTTCTTCTTCAGAGATTATAGAGAAAAAGATCAGATGGGGGGGGGGGTAGGGTGGGGTGGGGTGGGGTGGGGGTGGGGTGGTGTGTGAAACGAGGGTCTTTATTTATTCGTGGCAGTTTCTTATTGAGTGGCTGATGGAGAGAGAGGAAACAGGTGAGGGGGGGAAAAAGGTAGAGAGAGAGAGAGTCAAAAAGAGAGTCACGGACAGAGAGAGAGAGAGAGAGAGAGAGAGAGAGAGAGAGAGAGAGCGAGAGAGAGAGAGAGAGAGAGAGAGAGAGAGAGAGAGAGAGAGAGAGAGAGAGAGAGAGAGAGAGAGACGAGACAGAGACAGAGAGAGAGAGAGAGAGACAGAGAGAAGGGGGGGAGAGAGAGACATAGAGACAGAGACAGAGAGAGAGAGCGAGAGAGAGAGAGAGAGAGAGAGAGAGAGAGAGAGGAGAGAGAGAGAGAGAGAGAGAGAGAGAGACAGAGAGAGAGAGAGAGAGAGAGAGCGGGGGGGGGGAGAGCAGAGACAGAGAGAGAGAGAGATATGTAATTGCTGTCAGTCCCTTCTTAGCACAGTCTCTCAGCTTCAGAAGCCGAGTGCGAGCTCCGTTTGGGACGTCGTGGCTTCTCCTCCGAGGCCTCTGGGGGATCCCCCCACCCCCCCCACCCCCCCCCCACCCCCCCCCCCCGGCCCCCACCTCTCCTTGTTGTTTACCTCTTTTTGTCAACAGCAACAGTGGAGCGGCTTGTTTGGAGGGTGTTCGGTGGGGAGGGAAATCACAACGTTACCAAGCCCATCACGCTGGACACACACACACACACACACGCGCGGGTGGGTGGGTGGGTGGGTAAATTGAGAAGATTATCCTCCCCCCCCCCCCCCTGCGCACACGCCATCGCCCGTCTGCCCGCAAAAAGAATAATTCAAGTAAAGTAAAGTAAATATCCCACACAACAACAAAAGGCCTTCCTGGAAAAAAACACACATCAATGGGGAACATTTGTGACATTTTGATGTTTACCTGTATAGAGGGCCCTGTCGGACGTTTTGACAGGGATGTGTTTTGCGTGTTCGTCGGCGCTCCGCTCTGCT
>CM051015.1:8516386-8518886 GCA_027704905.1 Muraenolepis orangiensis | reverse complement strand
TCTCTCTCTCTCTCGCTCTCGCTCTCTCTCTCGCTCTCTCTCTCGCTCTCTCTCTCTCACTCTCTCTCTCTCTCTC
Organism: Muraenolepis orangiensis; assembly: GCA_027704905.1. Taxonomy (NCBI): domain Eukaryota; kingdom Metazoa; phylum Chordata; class Actinopteri; order Gadiformes; family Muraenolepididae; genus Muraenolepis; species Muraenolepis orangiensis. Next base: position 8,518,810 of record CM051015.1, on the reverse strand, counting down.
CTTTTCCCAGATTACCAGCCTCTGACATCAATCACTGCATGGGGGTGTGGGTGGGGGTGGGGGTGGGAGGAGGAGGAGGAGAAGGAGGGGGGGGGAAACAATGCATAAAACGGGTCCCAACAAGGGCGATGAAAAATCACTGACAGAGCAGGAGGGGGGGGGGAGTGGGGGGGGGGGGGAGTGGAGGGGGGGGGGGGGTGAGTGGGGGGGGGGGGGGGTGAGTGGGGGGGGGGGGCCTGGGGACGTTGTGTCATTCTACCCTCACCAAGCGGGGATGATTAGTCACATTCACCAGGGAGCCAGGGAGGGAGGGAGGGAACGAGGGAACGAGGGAAGGAGGGAGGGAACCAGGGAGGGAGGGAGGGAACGAGGGAACGAGGGAAGGAGGGAGGGAACCAGGGAGGGAGGGAGGGAAGGAACGAGGGAACGAGGGAGGGAGGGAGGGAGGGAGGGAGCGAGGGAGCGAGCGAGCGAGGGAGGGAGGGAGGGAGGGAGCGAGCGAGCGAGCGAGGGAGGGAGGGAGGGGAGAACGAGGTAAGACACGAGGGAAAGGGGGGGGGGGAGAGAATGAATGGGGAGAAAATGGAGAGATCTACAGAATGAAAGCGGTAAGAGATTGCAACAGACCCATCTTGGAGAAGCAGGAGGAGGAGGTGGTGGAGAGAGGGTGGAGGAGGGGGTGGGTGGTGGGGAGGAGGGGGAGATGGAGGGGGAGCAGGTGGGGTGGAGGATGAGGAGGAGAAAGGGTGGAGAAGGAGGGTGAGGAGAAGGAGGAGAAGGAGGGTAAGGAGAAGGAGGAGGAGGAGGAGGAGGAGGGGGAAGAGCGAATGGCAGAGGTGGCGAGGAGAAGGGGGTTGGAGGGGGAGGAGGAGGGAGAGGAGAAGGGGGAGGAGGAGGGATAGGAGAAGGGGGAGGAGGAGGGGGAGGAGGGGGAGGAGGGGGGGGGGGGAGGAGGAGAAGGGAGAGGAGGGGGAGGAGAAGGAGGTGTGGGAGGAGGTGGTGGGGGGAGGAGGAGGAGGAGGAGGCCGCCGCGAGGGAAGCTGGCGTTTGAAAGTGCCCGGTCGATGAGGTGACCGTGACGTCTTGGTTATCCCGCCGAGGCGCCGTGGTGTTTCAATATGGCGTGCTCGTTCCTCACCCACCAGAACAAAGGGAAAGGTCCACCGAGGTCCATCCGCGTCCTACTTCATCTATACTATATCTAGATCTATTTCATAGTGACCACAGGGGTGGGATGTGTGAGTGTGTGTGTGTGGGTGGGTGTGTGTGTGTGTGTGTGTGTGTGTGTGTGTGTGTGTGTGTGTGTGTGTGTGTGTGTGTGTGTGTGTGTGTGTGTGTGTGTGTGTGTGTGTGTGTGTGGTGTGTGTGTGTGTGTGTGTGTGTGTGTGTGTGTGTGTGTGTGTGTGTGTGTGGGTGTGTGTGTGTGTGTGGGTGTGTGTGTGTGGGTGTGTGTGTGTGTGTGGGTGTGTGTGTGTGGGTGTGTGTGTGTGTGTGGGTGTGTGTGTGTGTGTGGGTGTCTGCTTTGTGTCCTCTCCCGTCCGCCGCCACTGAGAACGCTAATGTGCTGAATGCAAAATGCTGCTTCTGAGCTCATTGAAATCATGTGAACGCCATTGCTGCTTAGTCCCTCCCTGAGAGAGAGAGAGAGAGAGAGAGGAGAGAGAGAGAGAGAGAGAGAGAGAGAGAGAGAGAGGAGAGAGAGAGAGGAGAGAGAGAGAGAGAGAGAGAGAGAGAGAGAGAGAGAGGAGAGAGAGAGAGAGAGAGAGAGAGACCTCATGGGATTCACTTGTTCTACCCCTCTGCCTTGTCTGCTGAGAAAGAGCGTGCAAGCCTTGGTAGTCAGAGAGAAAGAGAGAGAGTGAGAGAGAGAGAGAGAGAGAGAGAGAGAGAGAGAGAGGAGAGAGAGAGAGAGAGAGAGAGAGAGAGAGAGAGAGAGAGAGAGAGAGAGAGAGCTCAACTACTGTCAGTCGAAACCAAAATACATCTCATAATTTGATTATGGGTACAATGACAAACTTTTATTTATAACCCCCCCCCCCCCCCCCGCCCCCAGTCTCTGACTAAATCAAAAATACAAACAGCAAAACATGAACCACAACCACCACCACCACCACCACCACCACCACAACCACCACCACAACCACCACCACAACCACCACCACAACCACCACCACCACCACCACCACCACCACCACCACCACCACCACCACCACAACCACAACCACAACCACAACCACAACCACAACAACAACAACAACCACAACCACAACAACAACAACCACAACAAGACCAAGAACAAGAACAACAATGAGAGGAATCTTATAGCCAGAGGCTAATTTCAGACAAGGCCGCCGCACGCCACCACTCGATTTGTCTCATTAGGGCGCCTGATGACTTTTTACATTTGACGCCACGGCGGGCCCT
>CM051015.1:8506386-8511386 GCA_027704905.1 Muraenolepis orangiensis | reverse complement strand
TTAAATCCTGGAAAATTGTATTTTCGAAAAAAAAGGACCATTTGGCGTACTTACAGCATGCATACGAAGCGGTACGTCCTTTAAGTCCCCTTTAAGTCCCCCTTGAGTCCCCTTTAAGTATAAGTGTATTGTAATTGTTTTGTTCCTCTGTACCAGTGACAGCGTATACGTTTGTTTGACGGTTTGTTTGTTTGTTTGTTTGAACTGCCTTTTAGCAAGACCGCCCAAAGCATATTCCATGAATGCACAGGCCTACACAAGCCTGGGACTGCTGTTGGGTGCTTGGTGTTATCCTGTCAGTGGGGTGGTTGCGGGGGGGGGGGGGGGGGGGGGGGGGAGGGTGGGAGGAAGTCATCAGCGCTGAGTGGACGCAGTCGGCGCCACTAACCACACGTTAATCACGCAGAAGAAGAAGGAGCAGAAGAGGACGATGGGGATGAAGACGACCACCAGCCGCCCAGAGGAGACCTCATAATTGCATACAGAAAGAAAGAAAGAAAGAAAGAAAGAAAGAAAAAGAAAGAAAGAAAGAAGAAAGAAAGAAAGAAAGAAAGAAAGAAAGAAAGAAAGAAAGAAAGAAAGAAAGAAAGAAAGAAGAAGAAAGAAAAAAGAAAGAAAGAAAGGGACAACAACCAAAACAATTTCCTTCAGCAAACCGTTGATCACGCGGCGTCAACTATGAAAACGACATTATGTAATGATAAGCATCAACAGTCATCCGATGGACCCAAAGACCGGCCCCCCATCAATTACCCGTTATTGGAGCCTGCGTGTCCCGTGTGTGTTGGGGCCCGCATATTCGTTTACGTTTGATGAATGTTGCGCCCCAGCCAGTGTTTTGGTCCCCGGGATATCCTTCTCCCACTGATGTACTTATTAATAATAAATTGAGCGAGGACTGTGTGTGTGAGCTCTGCCTCTGCCTCCTCCTCCTCCTCCTCCTCCTCCTCCTCCTCCTCCTCGCCTCCTTCTCCTCCTCCTCCTCTCCTCCTCCTCCTCCTCCTCCTCCTCCTCCTCCTCCTCCTCTCCTCCTCCTCCTCCTCTCCTCCTCCTCTCCTCCTCCTCCTCCTCCTCCTCTCCTCCTCCTCTCCTCCTCCTCTCCTCCTCCTCGTGATTGTGGAGACAAAAGAGCGTTTGAGGTATCCATCTTAATACAAAGACACTTTATTAGATAAAGCTAACTCAACCCAAGACAAATAGCGACGCCTAGTCTCTCGCTCTCTCTCTCTCTCCCTCTCCCTCTCACTCGCTCTCTCTCTCTCTCTCTCTCTCTCTCTCTCTCCCTCTCCCTCTCTGTATCTTGTCCTGTTCCTTCTTATCATGTTTTCTATATTTAGCATAAGTGTGTGAGTCCATAAAGGGATGGGACTCATTGTACAGAGAGAGAGAGAGAGAGAGAGAGAGAGAGAGGAGAGAGAGAGAGAGGAGAGAGAGAGAGAGAGAGAGAGAGAGAGAGAGAGAGAGAGAGAGAGAGAGAGAGGAGCACAGATGGGAACCTGAACCCCCCTGGGATTCTGGCTGTGAGGTGACACTACATGGTAGAGACCTGCAGAGAGCATAGCATGAGCTGGTTGTTTTCGTACACACGCACACACACATACACACACATACACACACACACACCACACACACACCACACACACACAACACACACACATGGTGTGCACACGTGTGCGCACTTATGCACACACACATACACACATTCATGTGCATACACACACGCATGCACGTGCAAGCACAAACTGACATGCATACACCCACAAATATGCATTCACACACACATGCATACACAAACACACATGCATACACGCACACATATACGCATAAATGTGCACACACATACATGCATACACACATGCATACACACACACACGCACACATACACATATTCATGTGCACACACACATGCGTGCATACACCCACAAACATGCCCGTACACACACACACACACACACACACACACACACACAACGTGGTCTGCACTAAACAAGAATGTGCATATTTAACTTTAATACATTTTTTGCTTTTATTCTATTCTGTTTTTATTCGATTTTATCTTATTTTTATAACTGCTGTCTGTCGTCGGGTATTGCACATAAGATTTTCACTCACTGCTTTATACTTGTGTAAACTGTGAAGTGACAATAAACTTGACTTGACTTGACTTGACTAACACTGTTGCGGGACACTCTGAGGAGGAAGAGGATGTGTGTTTTCATTTCTGGGCCATGGCGCCGGGGTGGAAACACCCCAAGTCAGTCACAACCAAGTTAGCATGCAGCGGCGGAAGGCCTTACGCTTCCCCGGTAACGGAGTTAAGATTGATTCCGATATGACCGCTGGTCCACATCATGTAGCAACGATAACCATTTAGTGCATTTTAGAAGAGGTGTTTGACAACCATTTAAATAACAAATGATCATCTATTTGTTTTCCTCCTCCTGGCCCCAAGGAGGTGGGAGGCCCCAAGGAGGGGGGAGGTGGGGGAGGAGGGGGGAGGAAGGGGGGAGGGTGGAGGAGGTGGAGGGGGGTAAGGGGGAGGAAGGGGGAGGGTGGGGTAGGGGGGAGGAGGGGGGAGGACGGGGAGGAGGGGGAGGTGGAGGAGGTGGAGGGGGGTAAGGGGGAGGAAGGGGGAGGGTGGGGTAGGGGGAGGAGGGGGAGGACGGGGAGGTGGGGGAGGTGGAGGGGGGTAAGGGGGAGGAAGGGGGAGGGTAGGGGGAGGAAGGGGTAGGGGAGGAGGGTGGAGGATGGGAGGGGGGTAAGGGGGAGGAAGGGGTAGGGGAGGAGGGGGGAGGTGGGGAGGTGGGGGAGGAGGGTGGAGGATGGGGAGGTGGGGGAGGGGTAGGGGGGAGGAGGGGGTAGGGGAGGAGGGGGGAGGTGGGGAGGTGGGGGGGAGGGTGGAGGAGGTGGAGGGGGGTAAGGGGGAGGGTGGGGTAGGGGGGAGGAAGGGGGTAGGGGAGGAGGGGGAGGTGGGGGAGGAGGGTGGAGGAGGGGGGAGGTGGGGGAGGTGGGGGGGAGGGTGGAGGATGGGGAGGTGGGGGAGGAAGGGGGGAGGGTGGAGGAGGTGGAGGGGGGTAAGGGGGAGGGTGGGGTAGGGGGGAGGAAGGGGGTAGGGGAGGAGGGGGGTAGGGGTAGGGAGGAGGGGGAGGTGGGGGGAGGAGGGTGGAGGAGGGGGGAGGTGGGGGAGGTGGGGGGGAGGGTGGAGGATGGGGAGGTGGGGGAGGAAGGGGGGAGGGTGGAGGAGGTGGAGGTGGGGTAAGGGGGAGGGTGGGGTAGGGGGAGGAAGGGGGTAGGGGAGGCAGGTGGGGAGGTGGGGGAGGAGGGTGGAGGAGGGGGAGGTGGGGGGACCTCACAGGATATAATTCCCACCCAAACCTTGGCTGTGGCGCCGCTAAACAAACGTTGTTTGTTCAGTGCCTTTGTTACGTTTGTTAGAAATATTAAATATGTAATGGTATGATGATGATGATGGTGATGATGTCCTGTGTGGGCCGCACTCGTTGAGACCGGAGAAGGGTTATGTTACATAAAAACAATTTCATCCAAATACTAAGAGACAGAGTCAATATTTGGGTGTTTAAACCTTTAACTTTCTCTCCTCTATACCGTCAGTCCTAGTAATGTAATCCCCTACATGGCAGGATGAATCAGCCCTGGTGGATTGACTGGGCCCTGACCTGCCCAGTGTCCTCCTGTAGGCTATACCCTGTCTATGCGCTAGTAGTTCATTCATATCATATCGTCAGATGTCGTGAGAGGGGGAAAATCAGGCACAAAAGTGGTTGCCATCACATTCAGTAGAACTAAGAATGCAGGCGGTTAAACAAAACCACAGAGTTGCCACTCAAGCGTTTCCATTTTCTGTGGGTGGACATTTTTGCACGACTTGCAGCAAATCAAGTGTCTGCCTTTAGGACTTCCCGAGGATGCGTTATTCCTGTATTCTTATGAGAGTTTGTGAGCTGAGGCTTTGATGATGTGAGATCAGTGACAACAAGCGATGAGAGCTCGCCGTACAGCAGTCAGCCTGCAGCAGAATGGGAACTTCAAATCTGAGTAGTCAATATTAAATGGACTAATCCAAAGCGCTTTACAAGTCATGCCTCACATTCACCCATTCACAACCAGTCAACCAGCAGGTCAGGAGCAGTAAGGGTCAGGGGGTCTTGACCGCTCTACCTCCTGAGCGACACTGCCCTAGGGGCCCAGGTCATGTAGCGCAGATCAGATTAGTTAGCAGAGAAATGCAATCAGGAGCTTGACTTTATAGAGCCTTTTCCTGATTGGCTGCTACAAAACTAGCCCTGATTGGTTGTTGTTTGGCCTACTCCAGTCATAAGGCACTTGCTGGAATGTTATGAGTCATTTGATCATTTTAAGTTCATTATTAGAGTGAAATATTGCTCCTATACTGCTCCTTTAACTGGGATCATAACCGCATTCTTGGCCCATAATAGCATTTTAGTAATAGCAAAAACGTTTGACTTTGTATACTTTGCATCTTCTGAATAGCACAGCGTAGCATCACATAGCACGTAGCATAGTGGCTCACTAGGTGCAATGTTTGTCCAGAAATGTGTTTCCACATTGCACAATGCAATGGTTTACACACATTGCCACGTGTAACCCATTTTCATTACTTGCCGTTGCAGAAGTCATTATGTACTCATGCATTTGCTTAATACTTTTCATGCTCAGAGCCTATTAGACCACAGCTATGCGTGTCTATTTCTTAAGAGTTGCTTTTGTTGGGAATATGTTTTCCCAACGTCACATTGAGGTCAGCCTTGACTTCAATGAGATATGACAAGAAACGCTCATAGTCCTGAATTTGTAAAAGTATCAGAGTACAAACGAAGGAACAAGTATGTATCTCTCTCTCTCTCTCTCTCTCTCTCTCTCTCTCTCTCTCTCTCTCTCTCTCTCTCTCTCTCTCTCTCTCTCTCTCTCTCTCTCTCTCTTGCTAGTAGTGGGAACACATGTCAGTTGGTTGTGTTCTT
>CM051015.1:8486386-8491386 GCA_027704905.1 Muraenolepis orangiensis | reverse complement strand
AGAGAGAGGGAGGGGAGGGGGGGAGAGTGAGAATGAGACAATAGACAAATAGACAATAGATCTTCACTCCACAGTTAACTGAAAGAGGGGGGTTGGGGGTGGGGGGGGGGGGGGGGGTGTCTTTTTGTACATATATGTTTCATCAATATCCACCGCTAATATCTGACCACTGCACTCGAGGCAGAGCGGAGCAGGCCCAGCACGGGCTAGCTGAGCATGTGAGAGGCTGCTGCATGTGTTGCTATTGATTTTTTGAAGACCAGAGAGCATTTGGGGGAAAATGGAGAGTGATGGGGCAGTGGTCCCTCAGGCCATGTATATACAACCATTTGCCTTTATGATATTGAAGGAAAATATCCCCAACCCCCCCCTCCCTGTTTCGCACCCTAAGGGAGAGCAATAAGTAACGGATTGTGGAGGGGTTCCTACAAGCCATCGCTCTGAGCCAATCACATCTTCACAGGGCGAGAGGTCAGATGTGTGTGTACGTAAATATGAGTATAACAAAGTACTTAGTATTTACTTGAGTCATCAGAGTATCTGTACCTTCATTATTATTATTATTATTATTATTATTATTATATTATAATACATTTGTTACTGTACTTCAGTACATTTTTCTGTACTATCTGTACTATAATTATTATTATCATAATTTAGAAAACGTGTGACTTTTACTCCGTTTACCACATTTGAGAGATAACTATTGAACGTTTGACTCCAGTAGATCTCTGTGAAGGTTCCCTTCGCTCCTCACTTTGAAGCGGGGCTTTGAAGTGCAGCAGATGAATTCTCTTTTCATTTCTAAAACGCGACAGGCCAATTCGCTGTTCGTTTCAGAGTCAGGTTTCAGGTTAAATTGCATTGTTGACCGACAAGAGCGCAAGAATGCGTTGACATTATAAAGAAAATCTACTTTTGAACTTACTTCAGTATTTTTTAAATAAAGCAAGTACTCTCAAGTACTTTTTAACTACAAGTAAACACGTGGCTCAGTAGCTCAGCAGCTCAGAGGGGGTAAGGAACTTGGCTTGGGAGCCGCAAGGTCGCCGGTTCAAGTCCCCCGAATACCAGGTTACTGCCTGGCAGTGACCTTGAGCAAGGCACCCCCCCTACACTGCTCCCCGGGATGAATGTAGAAATAGCTGCCCACTGCTCCTAATACGAGGATGTGTTAAACGCAGAGGAAATTCCATCGGCTGTACTGTACTTGTGCTGTACACTGACAATACATTGGAATCTTATCCCATCCTATCTTGTATTGGAGTGTAATTCTTGAGTATCTATACTTTGACACACCGTAATTGGAGTCTTGTACTTTGTACCACCACTGTTTATGAGGACGGTGTTATGTTAGATGGGGGTGGTGGTGCGGGGGGGGGTCTATATACAGTGTTGTGAGTAGTTCTCAGTGCTGTTCGTATTCCCCTGGGGATAATGTCTGGTCCCACGGCGGGGGTGGAGAAGCTCCCGTCCTCCAGTCCAGCACGCAGTGACTCCAACAAACTCTGATGCATTAACCGCATCATGCATACCAGCCATGAGGTCTGCCCTCATGAAATATATGCAGTCGAAATATGTAAAGCGGGATGCACGGAAAGTTATGTCCAAAACGGTATGGATTTTTAATATGGAATGCCTCACAGTGTTGTTTAGCATTTGATTACGCCAGCCACGCTGTTTTAGTATTGCATTAGTAGTCTCTTAAATAAATACAGATGTGGTCTAGGCTCTCTTTGATTGGCGTAAAATCACTATCTCAGAGCAAGCTGTCAGTGTTAATCCTTCTCCCCATCTGTTTTATATTAAGAGGTAAAATATGAATAATTCAAAATTCTCAACACTCGTGCGCAGAGGCCAGATTTTCAAGCAGATTCAAGAATTTGCACAATTTGTACAAATTGGTACAATTAATTTGCTTAGGTGCCTAAGTGCTTATTATAAGTAATAATAATAATAATAGTAATACAAATAATCATAATAATAATAATACATTTATTTGATAGAGCGCGCTTGTATGCATGAAACTCAAAGACACTAAAAGTGAACAACAGGTTAAATACATAAAAGACTAACTAGCTACACTATCTTTAACTGTGAAAGTTGTTGACTTTCTAAATTCTAAATGGCCAGAACCTTTCCAGTACGGTAGACTGGGGCACTGAGCTGTGATGTGATTATAGTGGAACTGAAGCCTTCTGGTCAAATTAGATCTTGCCTTTTTTCCTCACAGAGCCCTGTGCCCTGGGCCAGGCGGGATTCATTTGCTACACATCGCGTTGGCTTATTGTGCGTTGGCTCATTGTGCGTTGGCTTATTGTGTGTCATAACGCTGTGGGATTGTTATGAATCTCTCCTGAAGTGAACAAAAAAAAAAATAGCCCAAGTCTAATTCACGACGAATGGCTTTTGGTTTTTTTTTGTCTTTCTAATTCAACCTCAATCAAAGTGTTGATCAGTCATCTCAACCTTCTTAGATCTATTTCAGCTAACCCTCTCATCTCATCATGTATTGCATGAGTGAAAAATCATTGCCACTTACTTACCTGGCCCATATGTCGGTTATACGATACACTCAATGTGGTTTGAATGTGGTCCCTCTCTTTTTCAGAGCTATCTAGCTATCTATTCTGGGACTTATCAAGAATTAGCGACAATCTGGTACAATGTATCTCTGATCACTAATGCCTTTTTTCTTCCTTTAGATTGTCCCTGACAGCAATTAAACAGGACTAAATAAGGATTGTTATATCCATCAAAGCTTGTGAGTAATACGTCTGAGGAGTGGAGTGTGTGTGTAGGAAGCAGAAGTTTGCATTGCATTTGGCATCACATCAAAGTGCGTCTACGGTCTTGGTCCTATACTTCCAGAGATGAATGCAGTGTTCAAATGCTAAGTCGATGTGCTTTAAGTCGCTCTTCTTCACACACACACACACACACACACACACACACACATACACACACACACACACACACGCACACACACACACACACACACACACACACACACAAATGGAAAGAGGTAAAGTGCCCTAAGGATGGAATTGAGAAGGCGTCTGACCGGCTCTTCTCATGCCCTAAAAGCATCATATTTTAGGGCTAAGCTCTGCAAATATATATATATATATATATATATATATATATACATATATGTATATGTATATATATTTTTTAATTTATTTTTCCCTGGGGATCTGGGCCGGATAACTCTTGTATTTTCCCTGTATTTTCGGTCATGCCATGTCAACTTTCCAAACATAAATCTTTATATGGAAGCTCTCATTTGGTTAATGATGAATGTTAAGAAGGGAAAAAAAACGCTTGCCGGACTCCATAACTTGACAAGAACAAGATCCTTGCTTGTCTGGCGCTCCAAAATGTAGCAACAATGATCACACAGATTCGATCCCAGGCCGAAGAAAGCCCTTTGGTCACTGTATGTTTCGCCGTATCATTAGCAGCCCACCACCGAAAAACCCGGGAAAACTGTTTTCATTTGCATTTAAATGCATTTGACCCTCAGACTGGAAACGGGCGGATAATTATTTTTCCCCCCAAAGTGTTTCCCTGTTTGCGGTGAGGGGAGGGGGAGCAATTGCTCTAACATGGCTCCCAGCGGCAAATTGCAACGGTGGGGCTGTTTGCTTTTTCATTAACATGCACCCTCTGTCTGATTGCCCTGAATATGTGGAGTTCCTTCTTCTTCTTTGTCTGGGGGGGGGGGGGGGGGGGGTTGGGGGGGTGGACGGGGGAACATGCAGCCAGCCCTCCCACGGTGTCCTTCTACAGAGACCAGAGGCAGGGGGATACGTTCACTGTTTGATGTTCTCCAAAAGTGACGCGGTTTGATGTTGTTATTAGCTGTTCACAGATACAATGTTTGTCGTTATATACGAGAGGGGAGGAGAGGGGAGGGCAGGGGGGGGAGAGGGGAGGAGAGGGGGGGGGGGAGAGGGGAGGATAGGGGAGGATAGGGGAGGAGGGGGGGGGGAGAGGGGAGGATAGGGGAGGAGAGGGGGGGGGGGGGAGAGGGGAGGAGAGGGGAGGGCAGGGGGGGAGAGGGGAGGATAGGGGAGGAGAGGGGGGAGGAGAGGGGAGGATAGGGGAGGAGAGGGGGGGGGAGAGGGGAGGATAGGGGAGGAGAGGGGGGGGAGAGGGGAGGATAGGGGAGGAGAGGGGGGGGAGAGGGGAGGAGAGGGGAGGGCAGGGGGGAGAGGGGAGGAGAGGGGAGGAGAGGGGAGGAGAGGGGAGGGGGAGGAGAGGGGAGGAGAGGGGAGGAGAGGAGAGGGGAGGAGAGGAGAGGGGAGGATAGGGGAGGAGAGGGGAGGAGAGGGGAGGAGAGGGGAGGGGGAGGAGAGGAGAGGAGAGGAGAATTATTAGCATTAGTATTATGAGAAACCATTGGTAAACGTTGTATAATCTAAACAATGGTCTGACCAGGTGACCTAAGTAGTTATAGTTGATATTTCCGAATCGCTCCTAGCAGGCGATATACAAACACGGCGAAGACAGGGTTTCAAATATGTTAACTTAACGGGAAAGAATACACAGTAAGGTTTGAGTTGAACCCTTTCAATTTTCAACTGAAGCTAGCAGCCAATGTGTATTAGGTTTACTCTGGTGTTTCTGTCTGGAGGTGCAGTATTTACTGTAATGCTAACGTTTATTGCTGCAATATACCATCTGCTGCTAAAATTGTTGGATAATCTGTCTTCTGTTGAAATTGTTCAGCAAGGTATAATTTATTCTTTGTTTGGATTTAATATTGGTGAATATTAAAGTATCCTGAGCGATTTTGTACACTGTAAACAGTAATAGCCCCTTGTGTACAATTGTGTCCAGACAACCCAAGCACACACCCTGGCTCGATTTGGGATTATGGATCATTGATCAATATGCAATGATCATTTTCTGATTCAAGTTGAATTTGTAAAACCTAGAAAAACCTTTTTTTTTTTTACTTTAAATGAGGTGAGGCTGACTTCACTTCAGGAAGA
>CM051015.1:8466386-8481386 GCA_027704905.1 Muraenolepis orangiensis | reverse complement strand
CTCTCCATACAATAGTACCCCTAACCCCCCCCCCCCCACACACACACACACACACACACACACACACACACACACACACCCCACACACCCCCCACCATACTAGAGACAGATTTATGAACAATGCTGGATTTCAGATTCCTTAAGATAGAGTGCGTGTGTGTGTGCGTGCGTGCGTGTGTGTGCGTGCGTGTGTGTGTGTGTTTGCGTGTGTGTGTGAGTGCGTGTGTGTGTGTGTGTGTGTGTGTGTGCGTGCGCATGTGTGTGTGTGCGCATGTGTGTGTGCGCATGTGTGTGTGTGCATGTGTGAGTGTGTGTGAGTGCGTGTGTGTCTGCCTGCATCTGGAATTCATAGCAGTCCAGTTTTGTCTGTTGGTGTGTGGCTCCGATTGAGTGTGATGAGCTGGGCACGTCGACATGCCGTCCGTTTGAATGGCAGTGGTGGGGGATACGGAGCCAGGGTCTCACTGGGAGACAGCTGCTCGGCATTAGCCTCTAGCGCTGCGCAATATATACTGTATATATAGTGCCGAAAAATAAAATAATAAAATAATAATAATAATAATAATAATAATGAGGATATGCTATACTGGACTGGATCAAATGTTCCCGGGACAGGGGAATGGGGGAGGGGGGGGGGGGGGAGTTATGTAAATATATATATCAATGCATACACTTTTATTGTTTAGTCTTTGTATCATTGAGGTCGATCTTAGTTGAAGGGCGTGTTACAATGCAAGATCCACTGCAAAGTTGATATATACAGTATATATATACATATATATATATATATGTATATATATATGTATATATATATATATATATACGGGTGCTGTATATACAATAGCTGCCCACTGCATCTAATACTAGGATGGGTTAAATGCAGAGAAACAAATGTCACTGTGTGTGTATACATGTATATGACCAATAAAGAGGATTCAATCCTCCAGATTTATATTTTATAATTTATATTTTATATTTTAATATATACATATATATATATATAATATTCATTCAATCAATTGATCGAATATGGATAGAATTCATTCGATCACGATTCAAATGTTTTTTTTGTCCATAAGCAAGTTTTGAAAAGGTATTTGAAAAAGCCAGTACAAATATTTATAACTTTATTGATAGTTTACTTGTACAAGATGTACATTCATATTTTTTGTGAATCAAAAAGGGGGGAAAAAAACAACAAACCGTACAATGATTGAAATGGTGTCTTAGGCATGCTTGCTTGTGAAATGGTAATAATTCAAATTGGTACAACATATCCCTCACGGAGCACCGCTAAGTTCAGCCGTCCGTCGTGAAATGTTTTTGCGTCGGACACGCTACATTTTCGGCAAACAGTGCACCGCTGCAGCCACGCCTCCCGATTTCCCCATATTTACGCTTAAAAAAAACATATAAAAATAAATGCAAAGCCATGTAAAAATGTACACTTGTAAGTTCAACGATTTCACCTTTCATAAACTTTCAGACAAAATAATAAATAAAACGCCCATATGTTTAATTTAAAAAAAAAATGGAGACAAAGATAAACAATTAGAAATGGAAGAGGGATTTTTTTTTTTTTAACAGAAAACAGGGGTAGTTGCAGATCGATAAAAGTATAACTTTCAAGGGAGTCATGACAGCAGAGTTTAGGGAGTAACCCCCCCCCCAAACAAAATATATAAGGTTTAGATTTTAAAACATTCCAAGTGTTCTTTGTCTGTAAACGTTGTTTACAGTAACATAACATGGAAAGAAAGCAATGAAATATTTTGCATGCAAAATTAAACCAATTGTTATTTTTTTTCTCTCTAAGCAATGCTTAGCATACAGATTACAATGTCAATTTGGAACTTTATAAAATAAAAGCTCCAGACTTTTATAATTGAACTTCATGTCATATGTATCTGTAACGTAAGTGGTCTATTTCCAAAGTAACTGAACAACTTAGAATAATTGTACTTAATGAGGGATAAAAACAAAAACAAAAAACTTTAATACATAGGAAGTTTTGTGAAATATGGCACATGGTTGGAGTTTAATTCAACTTAATATATTATACACTGCCTTAGAAAAAAAACTGTTCTGTTTGGCAAGGAAATTCAACACCTCCAATAATATCAGTGCTTAAAAATGACTGAATCTCACTGGGGGTTTTCTTTAGCATTGAGGACTAACTGCTTTAGTTTGTTTGACTATTTTCATTTTTTTTTTTTCACTATTTACAGTATTGCACTTAAACAGCACACAATTGTGTTTTCAGTTAAACTGATGTTTTCTTCATATTTTCAGAATTACAAAAAAAAGAAAGAAAAAAATGCAGTTACACCACCACCACCACCACCACCACCCTTTATCCAAGATACCCCCCACCCCAAACCCCCCCACCCCAAACCCCCCCCCCCTCGAGGAGTAGCAAAGTAGTATCTTCCACTTGTAAACACCCACATACAAGACCCCCAAGTGCAAAGGGCCGATTCACTTCTCTTTATCCGTTACACAGCACAACAAAAAGAAAGAAAGAAAGAGAGAGAGAGAGAGAGGAGGGAGAGAGAGAGAGAGAGAGAGAGAGAACCCCCCCCCCACCCCCCCTCCCAGAAGAAAAAAATGGTTTTGCCCAAGTAAGTCTCACATGCCCAGCAAATACAGAACAATGTCTCTTCCCTCTCTTCTCTTCCTGCGGCGAGGGGGGGTGAGGGTGGGGGTGAGGGTGGGTGAGGGTGGGGGGGTGAGGGTGGGTGAGGGTGGGGGTGGGTGGGGGGGAGGGCGAATGTGTTCCTTTTTGGTTTTTCGCAACAACAAAAAAAGTCCACAGCATTGAGGTCCCGCCGCCAAACGATGGAGACCGACCGGACGGCCCTTTTGCTTGCTTAATAGATGAGAGGTCCTTGTTGAGGGGGGGGGGGGGGGCAGGGGGGGCAGGCCGGGGGGGGGGGGGGGGGGGGGGTTGGGTGGTTGCGTAGTAGTGGTGGCGTGGTGTCGGGGGTTGAATGGCAGTGTTCAAAAACGGTTATGTCGGACGAGCGAGCGAGAGAGACAGTGAGTGAGAGAGAGAGAGAGAGAGAGGGGGGGGGCATATAGAGCCCCCCCCCCGGCCCTCGCAGAAATACAGAGAGCAGAGGTCCATCCTCCAGCGCGAGAGAACGCATGCACTCTCCACAGCCAGCAGCAGGGAAACACAGTGATCGTGGGGGGGGGCGCGGGGGGGTGGAGGAAGTGGAGGAAGAAAAAGCGGCCATTTTACGTTTGTTTCCGTTTGTTGTTTTTGTTTCGTTTAGCTAGTTGTCGTCGTAGTTGTTTGTTGGTTTTTATTTGCTTCATTAGCTCGTACTGTTTGTTTGTTTGTTTGTTTGTTTCTTTGATTTGTTCTGCCTAAGCGAGGAGGACGGGTGGTTGGGGGTTGGATCTTACCCTCCCTACTTCCCCCAATACCCACACATCTATATATATATATATATATATATATATATACTGTATATCTATATACAAATACATAGATACACAGGTAGATATATATATATATATATACCTATAGATATAGATATATGTTTTGTTTGTTGTTGTTTTGTTTCTCTCCGTGACTGGCTTGTGTGGAGGGAGGCTTTTGGAGAAGGGAGAACTCTGGCGGCTGGGCGGCTGTCTGCTGCCTGCCACTGTGCCCTGTTATTAGGTCTTCCCGTGTGAGGGGCCGGCTGGCCCTCACACAGACATCCACATGTGTTTGTACGGTCCTGGGCTTGTGATCTGTGCCTGGAGTGGACTGAGCCACTGGCCTCGCAGAAGTCCTGCCTGTTGGGCGAAAAGTAAAAGGTGATTTCATTGGTATTTAATTACCGTTACTCTACAAGTGGTTTGTTTTGGCAGCTGGTTTTGTGACAATTTTCTCGCTCGCCCGCTCGCTCGCTCGCTCCCTCCTCCTCCTCCTCCTCCTCCTCCTCCTCCTCCTCCTCCTCCTCCTCCTCCTCCATTTTTCCTCTTTTTTATTTTCTTCCTCCACTGTTCTCTTCTCCCCACCATCCTACTTTTTTTTCCCCCTCTCTCTCTCTCTCTCTCTCTCTCTCTCTCTCTCCTCTCTCTCTCTCTCTCTCTCTCTCTCTCTCTCTCTCTCTCTCTCTCTCTCACACACATTCTCTCTATCGCCCCATCACCCCTACCACCACCTCCTAACCACCCCCACCCCTCTCCAGTCTGTGTCTGTGTTTCTCTCCCTCGGCCTTGCTCTCTCTCTCTCTCTCTCTCTCTCTCTCTCTCTCTCTCTCTCTCTCTCTCTCTCTCTCTCTCTCTCTCTCTCTCTCCTCTCTCTCTCGCTCTCTCTCTCTCTTGCTCTCTCGCCCCAGTGTTTTTTGTTTAGTTTAGTATTAGCTGTGAGTGTCATGGGCCCTCGTTTTTCCTTTTCACAGGCTCAGTCTTGTGTGAGAGGCGATTATGGCCATCAGGCGCGCCGAAGGGGAAGGGAGGGGGGGGGGGGGAGGAGAGGGTCTGGGTGGCGTGTGGTGGGGTGGGGTGGGGGTGGTGGGGAGAGGAGTTGGCAGCCCCCGGTAGGGTCAGAGTCCCAGAGCCTCGGTGTGTTTCCTTGCCTTGAGCCGCAGGTCGGCGATGCTCGAGTTCTTGCTGTTGCTCTTGGCGGCCGCCGCCACCGCCGCCGCGGCCGAGGCGGAGTCCGCCAGCGACGCGAGGGGCAGTCCGAAGGGAGGGGGCGGGAACATCAGGTAGGGGGCGTGAGCGGCCAGGTGAGGGTGCAGGTGTGGGTGGGAGTGGGCCACGCCCTCCAGCTGAAGCTGGGCTTGGACCTGCAGGAGTGGGGGGGGGGGGGGGGGAGAGAGAAGGGAGTCACAGGCAGAGGTTAGTTAGCGCGCTGAGCCGCGGGTGTGACGTGACGTGTGTGTACGTGCGTACGTGTGTGTGTGTGTGTGCATACGTGTGTGTGTGTGTGTGTGTGTGAGAGAGACGAGAGTAAAGGGGTTTAGGTTTCACAGTTTGACACCATTAAAGAGTCCCTCCCCTGCCCCACAACGACACATGTTACCCCCTCAAAGGCCTTGCTTGTGGTGTGTTTTCTAAGAAAATAGCCAAAAGGGGAGGGGGGGGGGGGACACTCAGAGCTTAGCCCCCCTCCCCCCACCCCTCCACCCACCCCTCCACCCCACCCCTCCACCCCACCCCTCCACCCCACCCCTCCACCCACCCCTCCACCCTATATATTTTTTTCTTCTTGTCAGCTATTCTCCAAGTTAATGAATCATACATGATGCTTGGTAGCACCAGGCTCATCCAGCGTAACAGAGCTGGAATCAAAGTGTTCCTGAGCGCCGGGCGGATCGGCCTTAATGCGGACGGAGGACGCCGATAGGAGGTAGGGGCCTTGTTTTGCTCATTACGGATTTGCAATGGCATAAATAAACAATTTTGCGCCGAAAAGATATCCACATATTTGCTAGTTATAAATATTTATCTCGACATTTTGCTGAGCATAGAGCAGAGGCGGTTTGGGGGAGCATAAAATATTACATTTAGCATACTTGGTAATTCTTTTCATGAGAAGTAGGTGAACATTAGGCGTCCCGGTACTTCAGAGGGAGAAATGAAACTTAGAACTTAGTAGTATGGCATATTTCTCCTTCCAAACAACATTGGGTTGGGGGGGGGGGGGTGGGGGTACCAACGCCAAGTCAATGCTTTGCCTTGGCTTAACATTTCAGCAAACTTTAATACACGTCCCCAAAAATAAAGGACAAACGTGCATGTGGCCTAAGTATATGTGCCTCTCAATATAAAGTGTAATATATGCTGCATATGCTTTTTGATGCGGTCTCCCAAGTGTACGCATGATGTTGTACTTGTGCTCAGCGTTTTGGTGACATGAATAACAAGCGCCCACTGAAGTGAGCAGTGAACAGCCCTCTGGTCCTGGATCACGTGCCTGGATTACAAATGACAAGCGTCTCGCCTATGCTCACAAATAACTGGACTTGGAAGGCTTACTGTAGGACTGACCAATGAGTATGTCTATGTTTGTGTATGTGTTTGCGTTCATATGTGTCTGTGTGTGTGTGTGTGTGTGTTTGTGTGTTTGTGTGTGTGTGTGAACACATTCACCAGTGGTGAACACATTCACCAGTGGTGAACACATTCACCAGTGGTGAACACATTCACCACTGGTGCACACATTCACCACTGGTGCACACATTCACCACTGGTGCACACATTCACCACTGGTGCACACATTCACCACTGGTGCACACTGGGTGCGTGATGTCTGCGGAAAGGTCGACTCCGGACACAGACTCTTGTTCCCTCGCTAGCTAGCTCTACAGCGTCTGGCCTCCACCGTGTGCAGCGAATGTCTCTCTGTATGCAGGCCTCATGCCTCCACGCCTGCCAGCTCAACGCCAACATCCATCAGGGCCCACTCCGTTCCCTGCGCTTTCATCATCTCTTTTATGTGCTTGCGCCTGCCTCACCGCTGGCTTAATTAGGCCGGTAGAGACTGACTGGCATGCTAGCAGCGGCCGCGGCGCTGCTACGTAGCGGATAGTCAGCGGATCAAATGTCTGTTCACCTCTCCCCTCTCTCCTGCACGTAGTACGCGCACACGTGTTAACTAACACACATACACACACACACACACACACACACACACACACACACCACACACACACACACACACACACACACACACACACACACACACACACACACACATAGATGTTGTGTGTAGTACACCTGCCCAACCTTCTCAGAACAGCCAGGAGGTGTGCTGGGGTTGTGTACAACCCAGACATATGATCCTACACCGCTTGACACAACACAACACACAAACACACACGAATGCTAATAGTAAGAACGCACACACACACACACACACACACACAAATACACACATACACACACACACACACACACACACAAACACACACACACACACACACACACTCACACTCACACTCTTGTTTTGAGTGTGATGTGTATGTATGCACATGCCTAGCCAAAGGATAAACAAACACACACACACACACACACATATACACACACACACACACATAAAACAGCCACATCATGCCGCACTAACTCAAATTGTCAAATTGAGTCGTCAATGGTCTTAAATTACTCAACAGTCGCCTCACACACAAACCATTGGCTCGGTACTTTACTGATGTACTAAATCCCAAACACTAAATCCTAGTCTCCTCCCTTCCTCTGCTCACAGAGCCGATTCACCCCCCACACGCCCCACCATGTGTGTGTGTGTGTGTGTGTGTGTGTGTGTGTGTGTGTGTGTGTGTGTGTGTGTGTGTGTGTGTGTGTGTGTGTGTGTGTGTGTGTGTGTGTGTGTGTGTGTGTGTGTGTGTGTGTGTTCAGAGTTCCAGTCCAGTGTCTATTGGACGGTGCTGAGAGTGCCGGGGCTGTATCTGTGTACCTGTTGGAAGGGCATCCGCAGTGCTCCCATGTTGACATAGGGTGCCACTCTGCAGGCGTCCAGGTGACTGGCAGTGCCCAGAATAACACCTGCGGAGAAGGGGGAGATGTCTGTCAGACACCCAGACAGTTGTTATGAGGGGATCACTTCACACTTCACATTCACAAACGGTTTGGTTGTTGTTTGTTGTCGACGTTTACAACATAGCATAGCTAAATGGAATGTTGTAGTGTTTAAAATGATAGCAATAGTTGTTGTCCAAGTATGTGTCTGTTAAATAATTGAAATCATCATAATTCACCAACATAATGTCATAGATATTGTGATAGTACAAAGAAAGATATTATGGATCAAATGTGGGTGCACGTGCGGTGAAATAAATGTTCAATTACCTTTGTGCATCTGGTTTTCTTGTTTTCGACACTTTGCTCTTCTGTTTTGAAACCACACCTGTAATATAAAATCGTAAATGCAGTGTGTTAGGCTACAAACTGAAAGGTATCATGCATAAACATCACAATGTGTCATCAAAATGGTGTCCTCATATATTTTAAATAACGTATAATTGATTAAAAAAAAAAAAAATAATACAAATCTTGGAGAAGTAGGCCGGGTGGGGGTATTGGTTTGTCTATCAATGAGATATGTTTATGGTAACGAAAAAAGCGAACCGTTCATTTTGGAAGTAAACTCAAAACGTATAAACGCGAGGGTGTGAAAACGAAAAGCTCCACGAACAGAAGCGATCCCTTTTCGATTAGCTCTCACTGTAAGAAGTTGAGCCTGTAGGCTCCTCTATACGGCCTGTGTGGTTAATCATCATCAACATCATTTGCCTTCATGAATAACATTATCTGCTCTGCCCTCCCGACCCTGTAGTGTAATGATAATCATTTACAGTTGCACAATTAGCGACTATATACTCGGACCGCAAAGGGCGCCCTCTGTAATGACTGAGAACAGGAACGTGGTTCCTCTCTGCGGATGGGACTCAGGTCCGCTGCAGGTCAGTAAGACGACGACGACACGCTTCATCCCATTACAATAGGCCATATTAATGAAAGTCTTAATTGTGTATGGCCCTTATATATTCAATTGACTATAGGCGTTATTATTATTAATATTATTATTATTATTATTATTATTATTATTATTATTATTATTACTGTTATTAGTTTGACGGTTTATTGCTTTATTTTGATTAATTTAATGATTTGGATCATTTTGATTATAATAAGCCTTATTATTATTATTATTGTTATTTGATTATTATTTAGATTATGCAATTATTGAGTCTGTAGGTTAACTCTATATATATATAGGTTAATGTAGACCCACGGTAGGCTATGTTATGTTATGTTATGTTACGTTATGTTTGCGTTATGTTTATGTTATGTTATGTTATGTTATGTTATGTTATGTTATGTTATGTTACGTTACGTTACGTTACGTTACGTTATGTTGCGTTATGTTGTGTTATGTTGTGTTATGTTATGTTATGTTATGTTATCGTCTTAACGGACGGCGGGTAATACGCTGGTGTTTATGAAGCAGGTGTTTGTTTAGCAGAAGAACCGCCGTGTATTAAGACAGGTCGGGATCACCCCATGAGGAGGCCCCAGTATGTTAAGTAAAGTGAACTACACGCTCCAGACACTTATTTCTTCATTAAGGACCACTCAATGATGCGCTTCACAAATACCGCCACCCTAATCTCATTTCCTTTTGATTTTTATTAGAGACAGTGAATAATGACATTTAATTTAGCTGCTGCTGCCTGCCTGCTGCACCCGGAGAAGACGAAGAAGAAGAAGAAAGAAAAAACAAAACAACCGAGAGATATTAGTCCAAATCGAGTTAGGATGCCCCGCGCTGCTCCTCGCGCTGCGAGCTGAGCTCTCATAACTTTCAATTAGATTGGTGACAGCTGTCTGCGTCTCCATGCGTCGAGAAGAGCAGGTTAATACCTCCACCAGCGGCCCTGCAGCTCAACTCACTTTCAATGGATCTGCTCTCCCCCCCCCCCCCACCCCATCCCATCACCCCCCCCCCCATCACCCCCCCCCCTCAACCCCAAACCTCCGTGATTTCAGAACAGAGAAACGGTGGTTTAATGCTTCTTTTTTTTTTGTAATGTGATTTATCTCACCCCCCCCCCTCTCTTCTTCTCCTCCCTCCGACACACACACACACACACACACACACACACACACACACACACACACACACACACACACACACACACACACACACACACACACACACACACACACACACCACACACACACACACACACACACACACACACACACACACACACACACACACACACACACACACACACACACACACACACACACACACACACACACACACACACACACGGTACATCGTATATGGCTCATCGTTATTTTGTGTTATATTATTATGTTATAGGCTTCCCCCCCCCCTTCTCCCCGACACACACACACACACACACACACACACACACACACACACACCACACACACACACACACACCACACACACACACACACACACACACACACACACACGCACACACACACACACACACGCACCACACACGCACGCACACACACCCCGGGTACATCGTATATAGCTCATCGTTATTTTGTGTTATATTATTATGTTATAGGCTTCCCCCCCCTGGGCTGCGATCCGGTCGCCTTTTCGCTCATCGGATTAGAACAAACTGAACAGAGTATAGCGCCACACGGGCGCGCGCACACACGCGCACCGGACACACACACACACACACACACACACACGCGCGGGCCAGTACATTGAGACAATGGCTGATGAACAGGATGCCATGTGTCGACTTGAGACTCGTATTCTTCACACGTTTAGCTTTTAAAACCCTATACTATATTAAATGTTTCGATTGAACCACTATTTATTTTATTGTGAGAGTAGCCTATGTTGATTTATTATTGATTTATTTACGTGTAATACTGTTTTATTATTAATGCATTAATCCTTCTTGTTTATTATGATTGTGATTGTGAGTTATGGCGATCATTATTAATAGTATCAGTAGCCATAGTCGGTCCTAAATATAGGCCTAGTTTATAGTTTAGTATTTAGTATTATTTCAAATGTTTTGCCTTCATGTCCTGCTATTATTGGCATATGTGTAATATGAATGGGACAATCTGAACGGGATTAGATTATGCTCATTTTATAATCCAGTATTCTCTTTTCACTAATCGTTGTAAACGTTTGGCTTAATTAATGTTTTGTATTGTTCCAATTATAGGCCTACATCTTGCAGGCATACTGTGACGCCAAATATTTAATAACTTTATTATTCTATAAATCGTGATATCTGAGATGGAAACGTACTTTTAATTTGACCCTAAACGTCAACATCAATAAAACCGCTAAATGTATTTTTGCGACCTTGAACGTGACAGCAATATTGGTTAGAGCACGTTACACGTTAGCCATAACTCTAACACAAAACGTTAAAACAATAATCCATTTATGATGGAGATGGTAATGTAATATTGCAGTGGACCTATGTTAAACATATTGTAATGTTACACAGCGCTAAAAACAGTGCAGCATTGCTATAAAAATGTAAAATATGGCCCTTATGGCCTACACTGTTTGGTTTTGTGCTCATAGCTTCAACGATATGGAATAGTCTAGAATCTATGCTGCGATTAATCTATTGAATAATATAATCTTACGGAATACAGGATGTAGAACCTACTACACTATAGTACTGACTTAAAGAGTATATGAAGCTATCATCAATATCTTAATCGAGATCCCGCATCTCATCTCATCCCATCTCATCCCATCTAATCCCATCTAATCCCATCCCATCTCATCCCATCTCATCCCATCTCATCCCATCTAATCTCATCTCATCTCATCTCATCTCATCTCATCCCATCTAATCCCATCTCATCCCATCTAATCCCATCTAATCCATCCATCTCATCCATCTCATCCCATCTCATCCCATCTAATCTCATCTCATCTCATCTCATCTCATCTCATCCCATCTCATCTCATCTCATCTCATCCCATCTCATCTCATCTCATCTCATCTCATCTCATCTCATCTCATCTCATCTCATCTCATCTAATCTCATCCCATCCCATCCCATCATCACCATCTCTCTCTCTCCCCCCGGGCAGCAGCATCTCACCTGCACCCTGGCCTCCGACAGGCCTAGCCGCTGGCTGAGCTCCTCCCGCATGAAGGCGTCGGGGTAGTGCGTCTCGTCGAACAGCCGCTCCAGCTCGTTGAGCTGCTCCAGGGTGAAGTTGGTGCGGCTCCTCCGCTGCTTCAGTTTGCTCTGGGCGTCCTCGTCCTCCGACTTCACGTCCTCCTTCTTCTCCTTACACTCGTAGATCCCTGCGTTCAAACCACCGTCATCGCTCCCAACTGTTCTTTGTTTTTGTACATTTTTGTCACACACACACACACACACACACACACACACACACACACACACACACACACACACACACACACATACACATCTTACATGCATGCACAGACACACACGCACACACACGCGGACACACACGGACACACACGCATGCACACTGCACGCACTAAGAGGTCACTGCTATGATGTATAAGACACACACACACACACACACACACACACACACACATATATAGTACACCCCCACGCACACACGCCTGCGATGTGGCTTCATATATAGCTAAACACGTTGTTATTGTGAGAAGAAGAGACATGAGGCCCATCTAGAATCCCTCAAGCAGTGAGAGATCAAACCTATAAGGTGAAGGACGACCTGAGGGAGACCTGAGGGCCGCATCACAGCTGGCCTCACGACACCTCTGAAAGATGGGGACTATACTATACTATACTGTACTATACAATACAATACAATACAATACAATACTATACTATACTATACTATACTATACAATACAATACAATACTATACTATACTATACTATACTATACTATACTATACTATACAATACAATACTATACTATACTATACTATACTATACAATACTATACTATACTATACAATACTATACTATACTATACTATACTATACTATACTATACTATACTATACTATACTATACAATACTATACTATACTATACTATACTATACTATACTATACTATACTATACTATACGAATACTATACTATACTAATATACTATACTATACTATACTAATACTATATACTATACTATACTATACTATACTATACTATACTATACTATACTATACTATACTATACTATAGAATAGAATAGATATACTATACTATACTATACTATACTATACTATACTATACTATGGGCATGAAGTTAGCGGGTCTTGTGCGTTTGTTTTACGCATACGGATGAAGTCAACGCGTCGCCACCTTTCAGCATCCACACATATATAATGATATATCTATACTATTGTTAGCCTATCAGATCTGAATATTTACGCATATTATGATCACTGTGCACTTATAATAATATCCGATGCTTGTTTCTTAATGGAGTGATATGAGCCATAACGAGTATATATATAACGGGTTTATATTCTATAAACTTCTCCGTTATGTTATAGATGTTGTTTTGTAATTGCAGGGGTTTGCAGTAAATGCAGTCTTTTACACCTGCTGCAATACAGAAGGCATACATAGCCTAAATATATAGATATATATATATACATATATAGATAGATATATATCTATATATATAGATCTATATATATATAGATATATCTATATATATATAGATATATATATATCTATATATATATATAGATATATATATATATATACAGTAAATATAGGCCACGTAAAGTTGACGAGGCTATAGGCATACGGAAGGTAAAGTAATATTGGAACATAATATCGGGCCTTGTTGTTCATTTGATGAGATCAATTAAGAAGAAGAACAATTTAAATCAAGCGGATCCTATAATAGTTTGACCATAATACTGACTTTTTAGAAATGTATAAATAAATAAATAAATAAACCCAGGACAGAAATCGCATTCGAAATTCGAATCGAATTTCAAGTGTGGGCCTAGAATTGACCGAGTTTCAAACGCGAAATAGTGTTTGCGAAACAATACAATTCACAACACTTCTAATATAACAATTCGACAACCGAATTCAACGGGTGTCGTTCGATGCGGATTAAAGCCTATTGCTTTAAATTGTTCGAAACAATCCACAATAAACCTGAATGTCAAACGATGATGGCCAATCAATAACTCAATAACTCCTAAACATCGAACAGTTCCCCCGGGTCGTATTAAACCAAACGATGCATGCGTGGTGGTTAAAAAGCATAATAATAATATTTCGCTGTACATTTTCACCAAATCGCCACTCCAACGCAACCGCACGCGACACGGACTGCAGGACACGTGAACACATTGCGGCTTCACACATTTCCCGCGACGTGACATTAGTTTCCCGCGGGATATGTAAACGCTTCGCTCCTTACCTTCTGAGGCCCTCGAAACATTAAAGTCCTTCAGTTTGTCCTTGTCCATCTCCACGTGCTCCTTGAACAGATGCACGGGGCAGTGCGCGCCCTCCGCTACGTCCTGCAGGCTGCCCTCCAGCTCCCGGGCTCGCGCCAAGCCGCTCTCCAAAACTTCCCGGTACGTGATGGTAGTCTCCTTGCTGCTGCTCTCCTTGTTGCTTTTCTGATCGAAAGACTTGGACACGAACGCCGTAAGTTCTTCCATGGTGGAGGTGGTGGTGGGTGGAGGTGGCGGTGGGTGGAGGTGGGGATGTTGTTGGATGTGTTTATATGTTATTTAGTGGTGGTGGTTCTGCACACACACGCAAAATCCACCCTTTTCCCGCCGTCGTCTTGTCTCTCGCTGCTGCTGTTGTGGCCGACCGAGCTGCTGTCCCTTCTCTCTTCTCGCCCTGATCGCAGCGATGGAAGGAAGGAGGAGGGAGGAGAGGAGGAGAGGAGGAGAGGAGGAGAGGAGGAGAGGAGGAGAGGTGAGATCACTCCCGCTGTTATGACTGTGGGTTTGAGAGCGCACTATTTATACACGGCCACCTCAGCCCAACCCCCCCACCCCACCCCACACACACACACCGCCACACACACACACACACACACACACACACACACACACACACACACACACACACACACACACACACACACACACACACACACACCACCCCCACCCCACACACACACCACCACACACACACACACACACACACACACACACACACACACACACACCACCACCACCCCACACACACACACGCGCGCACACACACACGCGCACGCGCGCGCGCGCACACACACACCACACACACCACACACACACACACACACACACACGCGCACACACGTGCACACACACACACACACACACACACACACACACACACACACACACACACACACCATCTCTGTCTTGGGCAATTACAGGCGGTTCGACTTTTCAGATTTCAACTTTCAGCAAGCAGAAGAGAGAGAGAGAGAGAGAGAGAGAGAGAGAGAGAGAGAGAGAGAGAGAGAGAGAGAGAGAGAGAGAGAGAGAGAGAGAGAGAGAGAGAGAGAGAGAGAGAGAG
>CM051015.1:8458886-8461386 GCA_027704905.1 Muraenolepis orangiensis | reverse complement strand
GGAGAGAGGAGGAGAGGAGGAGGAGGAGGAGGAGGAGGAGAGAGGAGGAGAGAGGAGGAGAGAGGAGCAGGAGGAGGAGGAGGAGGAGAGCGGAGGAGAGGAGGAGGAGAGAGGAAGAGAGAGAGAGGAGGAGGAGAGCGGAGGAGAGGAGGAGGAGAGAAGAGGAGGAGGAGAGAGGAGGAGGGAGGAGGAGGAGAGGAGGAGTAGAGGATGCGCTTCTTCCTTATTACTTGTTGAATACTGACGGCTTCAGAGCTCTGAGTATATCCTATCCTGATACTCGTTCTTCTGTTCTTATTATTATCTGCTTCATTATTACTTCTATTTTATTGCTCCTCAGTCTTGCACTCTCTCTTCTTTTCTTAACTTCGTTTCTTTACCTGCTATTCTTCTTTCTTCTTCTCTTCTTCTTGCTCTGTTTGGCTTTTCGTATTTGTCGCTCTCTTTCTCTCTTCCTTCTCTCTTCCGTATCTTCTTCTCTTTCCTTCTTCTTCTGTCTTCGTTCTCTTTCTCCTTCTTCTACTCTTTTCTTCTGCTCTCTCCTCTTCTTTCTTGTCGTTTTCTTCTTCTTCTTTCTCTCTTTCTCTCCTGTCTTCTTTCCCTTCTCTTGTTCGTCCTTCCTTCTTTATTCTTCTTTTCTTCTTCTCTTCTTCTCTTCTTCCTCTTCTTCTTGCTTTCTTTTTCTTCTTCTCTTGGCTTCTCTCTTCTTTTTCTTTCTTCTCTTCTTCTTTCTATTTCCCCTTTCTCTTTATTTCTCTCTTTCTTCTCTTCTTCTTCTCTCTTCTTCGTCTCCTCTTCTCCTTTCTCTCTTCTCTTTCTCGACTCTTAGTTCTCTTCTCATTTCTCCCTCTTGAAAACCATGGAGGCCCTGCACTGTACAGCACTCCACCTTGCTAGGTGGATGTTTGCATTCCACTGTCGCCTTTTGGCAAAAAGGCCTTGCCTGAATGTTCGAGTGAGGGATAGAGGGGGGGGCAGGGGATTGGTTCTTAGTTCGCGGTGATGTATTCAGACGTGATTTCGTTTTCCTTCGTTTCTGTTTTTTCTGCTTCTCTGTTTCGGCCTTTCCTCTTTTTTAGATTGGGATGTAGGATTCCTACACCGGACGTACATCTCACGACTCTGTCGTTCCTCCCATGATCCTATTTAAAGGTTGTAGTCACTTTAGTGCTCTCAATTAGCAGGAAACTCCTAGCTCTGGGGAATGTTTTCAAGAAGTGGGTGGTGTTTTCTTTGGGGTCTCGTGTGTTTGGTTTTGAGGTGACGTGTTTTGAGGTGGTGGGTGTTTTTTGCGTTGGTGGATGGTGTTTTTTTGGGGTGTTTGGTGGTTTGGTTTTGTTTTTTTTTTGTTTGCGGCTGTCTTTTACCTCGTCTGCCTCCCAACACCCCTTCTCCTTTCTCACCACATTTAGCTCTTTCTGCACTCTCCTCTCGCTTCCCTTTTACCTTCTTCTCCTTTACATCCACCTCTCTTTCTCCACTTTGGTCTCCCTACTCGCTTCCATTCCTCCAGTTCGTGTCTTGTTGTCTCAATACCGGATGCAAGAGAGTGCCGAATGGCGTCAACTGCGTATTTAGTTTCTACCTTTTTTCGTCTGTGCTTTGCTCTTTAGATTTCCTTACTTCTCCGATTTCCCGATGCATTTGATTTCCGGGTTGGATCATAAGTGGTGGTGCCTCGACATTGTGCCCATCCATCCGCTGTCTCTCGAGGCCTCGGCTACACGCCGTCGTAATTACGGATTGTGATAGAAGAACGCGTAGTGTCCTGGATAGGTTCGTACAGAACTGTCCAGCTCCTGCATTACAGCTTGAACCTTAGGGTAGCCAATATGGTTGCTGAGCTTGGCGGTGGGATCTGGTGCGAAGAATCTCCCGCGACGAGAAAGTTGCTTTCCATTTGGTATACATATAGCTAAGGGATTATTGCCCATTCAACAAGGGGACGATTACCCCTCGTCAAATGCTATAGAGATATTGCCTACCAACATAATAAGTTGATGTTGTACTCTTTTTCTTCCCACAATCTTACTGCGAGCCGCGTTAAAAGAACTCTTGCCCGACGAGGTTCATCAGTAGGCTGGGCGTGGGGGAGGATCGAGGACGAGAGATCTGAGGCTCAGGGGCGGGAGGGGGGGGAGCAATCTTCTTTGGACCTTCACGGGGGGGAAACGTTTCGCCTCTTCCAATGTGTCCGTCGAATACGGCCGCGTGGGGGTCGGTCCCGTGTTCTCGCCTTTATGTGCTCCGACTATTGCATTGGCTCTCTGGTTAGATCGCTACACTCCCATAAGGAACATTGGGGTCTTTAGTGTTTTAACCCCTTGACCTCTATGTCTCAGATGCGTAAATAGTGCGTGTGGTGGTTTGAATCTTGTCCGTATGAACTACTGTCTATAGTGCAATTGTCCTGCTCAGCGCATTTCCTGCGGTAGATTCATCATGGCACACGCTTCCGTTTTTCCCTACTATGATGTTGCACTATAAGATAATTCGTTGT
>CM051015.1:8456345-8457886 GCA_027704905.1 Muraenolepis orangiensis | reverse complement strand
AAATTAGAATTATCCTTAGAATGATAAGTATAACATTCTAAGTTCTAATTATAAATTATTAGAATTATCTTATATTCTCCTATCCTTACTACTCACCTTATCATTCACTTTCATATCCATTCTACTTCTAATTCTACACAAGAACAATTAACCCTTCTACTGATAATTATCACAACACACCCCCCCCCCCTTCTCCTTCTCCTTCTCCTCCCCCGTCTTCTCCTTCCCAGGCTGACGGGCGGATAAACAAACAAGAGAAAGAGGAGGAGAAGGAGAAGAAGAAGGAGAAGAGGAGAAGAGGAGAAGAGGAGGGTACCCAGAGACATCTCGCAGCAGTATGTTAATCACCCTACACCAGAGAGAGGAGGAGGGCGGGGGAGAGGGGGGGAGAGTGGGGGGTGGGGGTGAGGAGTGTGTGTGTGTGTGTGGTGGGGGGGGGGGGGTTGTCTGGTGCTGATGGGGGAAGTGTTACACAACCAAAACAAGAAAATAGAAAATAAAACAACACCACCCAAAACAACTCACAAAGGGCACATGTCCACGGAAATGAGACCAACAAGCAGCCAGATGACAGCAGAGGGTACTCTCTCCCTCCCTCCCTCCCTCCCTCCCTCCCCCTCCCTCCCCCTCCCTCCCTCCCCTCTCCCTCCTCCCCTCTCCCTCCCTCCCTCCCTCCCTCCCTCCCTCCCCCTCTCCCTCCCACTCCCTCCCCTCCCCTCTCCCCCCCCTCCCCTCTCCCCCTCCCTCCCCTCCCCTCTCCCTCCCTCCCTCCCTCCCTCCCTCCCTCTCTCCCCTCGTACGATTTAGATTTTTATTATTTATTTATGGGGGTGAGGGAGAGGGGGGGGGGGGGGGGGGGGGGGGGGGGGGGGGGGAGGGTCTTAATTGCAGTTTACAGCAAGGGGAGTGGGAGGGTGAGTGGGTGGGTGAGTGGGTGGGTGGGAGGGTGAGTGAGTGGGTGAGTGGGTGGGTGGGAGGGTGGGTGAGTGGGAGGGTGAGTGGGTGGGTGAGTGGGTGGGTGGGAGGGTGAGTGAGTGGGTGAGTGAGTGAGTGGGAGGGTGAGTGGGTGGGTGAGTGGGTGGGTGGGAGGGTGGGTGAGTGGGGAGGGTAAGTGGGTGGGTGAGTGGGAGGGTGAGTGGGTGGGTGGGAGGGGTGAGTGGGTGGGTGAGTGGGTGGGTGAGTGCTCACTTGAGAAACAGGGGGCATATTATTTCCTTTTTGCCCAGAGTGTGAATTCTAAACAGGCAGAACCGCCAGGTCTCGAGCTCCATCGCTTCCTCTCTCTCTCTCTCTCTCTCTCTCTCTCTTTCTCTCTCTCTCTCTCTCTCTCTCTCTCTCTCTCTCTCTCTCTCTCTCTCTCTCTCTCTCTCTCTCTCTCTCTCTTCACCGGTGGTGGAATCCTAATGGCTAGGCGGAGGGAGGGAGGGAGAGAGGACGGAGGGTTGAGGAGTGCATCGAGCGAGAAGGTGAGCTTGGGGAGAGAGAGCAAGAGAACGAGCATGAGAGAGAGAGAGAGAGAGAGAGAGGGCGAGAGAGACTGA
>CM051015.1:8446345-8448845 GCA_027704905.1 Muraenolepis orangiensis | reverse complement strand
GTGTGTGTGTGTGTGTTTGTGTGTGTTTGTGTCTGTGTGTGTGTGTGTGTGTGTGTTTGTGTGTCTCTGTGTGTGTGTTTGTGTCTGTGTGTCTGTGTGTCTGTGTGTCTGTGTGTCTGTGTGTGTGTTATCTTGGACAGGATTTATACAGTTGA
The DNA here is from genome assembly GCA_027704905.1 of Muraenolepis orangiensis. NCBI lineage: Eukaryota > Metazoa > Chordata > Actinopteri > Gadiformes > Muraenolepididae > Muraenolepis > Muraenolepis orangiensis. The sequence goes on along the minus strand of CM051015.1, from coordinate 8,448,690 downwards.
ACGCTGGCCGGGGATGTTGGACTCTGAATTTGGCATGGATCACTGTCAAGGCCTCAGCTGTACAGGCACGGCATGTACAGCTGACACACACACACACACACACACACACACACACACACACACACACACACACACACACACACACACACACACACACACACACACACACACACACTCCCACATGCACACCCACAGTATATTCTCAATCTATAATCTCAATCTCACCCCTTCCTTCCTCCCTTTCTCTCTCTCTCTCTCTCTCTTTCTCTCTCTCTCTCTCTCTCTCTCTCTCTCTCCTCTCTCTCTCTCTCTCTCTCTCTCTCTCTCTCTCTCTCTCTCTCTCTCTCTCTCTCTCTCTCTCTCTCTCTCTCTCTTGCTATCTGTCTCTCGCTTACTTCACTGCAGCATAACTTGAGGGACTGCTAGTCTGGGCTGGAGATAGATGCTGATACAGTAGAAACCTGCTCTATGATTTAATGAGTATACACACATGCGCACACACACACACACACACACACACACACACACACACACACACACACACACACACACACACACACACACACACACACACACACATACACACTCACTGTCTCTCAACTGCATGGCTATTAGGCGCCAAAAACGGGCGGAAAAACTCTTTGAAAGTGAATTTTAGATTTCCGGTCGTGGCACTTTGCCCAGGAGTGGATGGGTAAGTGTGTGGCTGTGCAACCGGGCGTACACACACACACACACACACACACACACGCACACACACACACACACACACACACGCACACACACACACACACAGACGCACACACACACCTCTCTCTGTCTCGGCTCTCTGGTTCCCCTCCACACACAGCACACAGTATGATCAAAAGCGGCCGACGGCTACCGACCATTATGCCAATGACACTTTGAGTGAGAGTCCAGAGAGCGGGGGACATGACAGCCATTAGGGAGCCGGCAGAGGGAGAGCGCCGACACTTTAAAAGGCCGACTGAAGGAGAACTGTCACCGGAGAATCAAAGACACAAAAGTGAAATCTTCATAATGCAGTATCACACACACACACACACACACACACACACCCGGACGCACGCACGCATGCACACGCATGCACACAACCCGGTGTGTTTCCCCGACGCCCTCACCTTTGCGCACACGCAGAAAAAGAAAAAAAAAAGTTTCCCATACACAAAGCCGCTCCGTTCAACCCTCCACCGCGACTCCCCCCTCACCCTCCCCCCGCCTCGCCTCCCCCAAGTCCCCTCACCCTCACCCCACCCCCCCCCCCCTCACCCCTCGCCTCTTTCGCCCGGGAACAAAGGGTTTGATGGGGGGGGGGGGGGGGGGGGGGGCGAGTTGAAAGCCAGCGGTGGAGGGGAGGTGCGGTGGAGGGGAGGTGCGGTTGAGGTAACAGGTAGACGGAGAGATCATTAGGGGACCGGCCTGGGATGGAGCTGTAGCTTAGCCACGACGGGCGGCTAACAACTCCCGACGCTAACGCGCCACTGAAGCGGGTGTGCCGCCGCAATTAGCGGCAACCGGAAGCTCTATCTCCGACCCGCGGAGAGCTGCACAGTCGAGGATGTAACTTTTTTGTTGTTTCAAAAGTGAGCATGTTGGTGATGGCGTCCCCACCTGCACAGACCGTCTCTCCGGGCTTCGCTAAAACACCCGTAACCAACAAGCTTTTAGAAAAATGGCTTTTTTTATCGCGCCAATTTCGAACCAAGAAGAGCATTTTAGCCTGTGAGCTCGCCACAAAGTAAACAATAGCAACATATCACCTTCTCTTTTAGGTATCAATGGCACAGAGTTTATGGAGGTTTATTATTAACTAATAGAGCGTGTCCTCTGTCTTTTTTTCTAAATCGGCCAAAATGTCTGGGATTTGTCTTTTTGCTTCCGACAGTCGTATTACTTTGCATAACTTTGACATTTCTCCTTATGTCTCAGCGATCGTTCCTTCGTACACAAAGGCAGTGGTTGGCGAAGTGTAGTCTTCGCGTGTTGTCGTACTCCCGGGACGGACAGGCAAGCTCGGGTTTGCAGCCGACTGTTCTGGAAGAAGACTTTGAGAACTATTGTCAGTTCAAGAGTGGCTTCGTTCTTCGCCTGTTCTTCATCAGGTGTTCAGATCTGAACAGCTGTGCCTAGCGTGTTCGCCATCCCGGTGAACGGTGACACTCCTACAGAGCAAGTCCTAAGCAGTGCCAAGAGAGCAAAGAGAAGTGAGTCAACAAGTGAGTAAAAATGTTCTATGTTCTATGTTCTATGTTCTGTGTTCTATGTTCTATGTTCTGTGTTCTGTGTTCTATGTTCTATGTTCTATGTTCTATGTTCTATGTTCT
>CM051015.1:8438845-8441345 GCA_027704905.1 Muraenolepis orangiensis | reverse complement strand
CACACACAGACACACAGACACGCACACACACACACACACATACACACACACACACATACACACACAGACACACACACTCAGACACGCACACACACGCACACACACACACACACACACACATACACACATATGCAGGCAGAAACACACATACTTATGTTGATCTCGTCTACTGTATTGTGTCCTCGTGATCTTGTGCGTTCTCCCCCCAAAGCTCATTAGGTTCCCCTGAATCCCTGTTACAGTCTTACTTGCCGATCGTCTCGAGATTCCACACAACCTCGTCTCAGTGTACCAATTAGTCAGCGGCACACGCTCTCCTTGTGGAATCACTCACCAGCGTCCCTTTGTCAAATTAGTCCCGTCAATTTAGTCGCGCCTTAGCCACGCTGGCTAGCCTCACATTGCCGACAGCCCGGCAAATTCGAGTTCAAACAGTCAGTGCGTTCGGTAGGTTGGTGCGGATTTCGTACACTGACTTGTAACCACGAAAGCACTGTATATGCATGATGTCCTCTTTCGGAATTTTCTCTGTTCCTCCAATCAATCAATAGAAGAATTCTAGCACGCTATAGCCTGATGATCCATGTGGTATCATTACAGCCCCGGGAATCACTAGGTTAATTCAGAATAGTATTCCATAAAACAATCACCCCCCCCTCCATGTTTTAGCCCGGGCATCTTTGCCTCCCATCCTGTGGTCCTCTCTTATCTCGCTCCGCTCTCTCTCTCTCCAGGCTTTGTGGTTAAATTATGTATTAAGGTCAATGTCAAAACACGGAAGACGTGTAATCTGCGGGGAATTTCCTTTTATTCATTATTACAGTCAAGGCTGAGCACAACTGTCAGCCGGCCACGAATGGGGCCCAGCATGGAAGCTTGTGTGCACAGCGGGGCCTCCACTGAGCGCCTCTCTCTCTCTCTCTCTCTCTCTCTCTCTCTCTCTCTCTCTCTCTCTCTCTCTCTCTCTCTCTCTCTCTCTCTCTCTCCTCTCTCTCTCTCTCTCTCTCTCTCTCTCTCTCTCTCTCTCCCCCCCTCTCTCTCTCTCTCTCTCTCTCTCTCTCTCTCTCTCTCTCTCTCTCTCTCTCTCTCTCTCTCTCTCTCTCTCTCTCTCTCTCTCTCTCCCCCCCTCTCTCTCTCTCTCTCTCTCTCTCTCTCTCTCTCTCTCCTCTCTCTCTCTCTCTCTCTCTCTCTCTCTCTCTCTCTCTCTCTCTCTATCTCTCTCTGGCTCTCCCCCCTCTCTCCTCTCCTCCTCCTCTCCCCCCTCTCCTCTCCTCTCCTCTCCTCTCCTCTCCTCTCCTCTCCTCTCCTCTCCTCTCCTCTCCTCTCCTCTCCTCTCCTCTCCTCTCCTCTCCTCTCCTCTCTCTCTCTCTGATGGATTTTACCCAGCGTTAACTTGCCTCGCTCGGGGGGGAGCTCTCTTGTTCTCTCGGTGCCAATCTGAGAGCTGTCACGTGCACCTAGAAGACGTCCGTGTCATACATGTGAAGTGAAACGCCCGAGACCAAGGGAGGAGAAGGCGGAGGAGGCGGAGGAGGAGGAGGAGGAGAGAGGACAGGTGAAGGGTGGTGGTTGAGTTGTGGGTGGTGGTTGAGGTGAGGGGGGGGGGGGGGGTAGCTTTGGGGGATGGGGGTATAGGCGGGATGAGTCAGAGGGGTGGTTCTCATACCCTCCGCTGTGTTAAGGGAAGTTAAGGGAGTTTTTATATAATCCGGAACGGTGTCATGGATGCAGCGCTTGTATGCAAAGCACTGCCTCTCCTCCTCCCTGGTGTGTGTACAAGAGAGGGGGGAGAGGATGTTATACATACATGAGAGAGCCAGGGAGGTGTGTGTGTGTGTGTGTGTGTGTGTGTGTGTGTGTGTGTGTGTGTGTGTGTGTGTGTGTGTGTGTGTGTGTGTGTGTGTGTGTGTGTGTGTGTGTGTGTGTGTGTGTGTGTGTGTGTGTGTGTGTGTGTGTGTGTGTGTGTGTGTGTGTGTGAGTGTGTGTGTGAGTGTGTGTGTGGGGGGGGGGGGCTGAGTTGGGCAGGTGTTGTCAGTGAGTCCTGAGTTCTTTGAGGGGGGGGGGGGGGTTATGTGAGGTACAGTGACATCACATCTTCGACAGGACACGTTGTTTGTATTCAGTCTCTCTCTCTCTCTCTCTCTCTCTCTCTCTCTCTCTCTCTCTCTCTCTCTCTCTCTCTCTCTCTCTCTCTCTCTCTCTCTCTCTCTCTCTCTCTCTCTCTCTCTCTCTCTCTCTCTATTGCTCTCTCTATCCCCTATCTCGGAATGAGCTCAGTACTTGACCCCTTTTCTTTTTTTTTTCGATTGCCCACATCAATCAACGTCAAAAGTCCCTCTCCTCCGTGCGATGCCAACTGACAGCGCGGTCGAGTGGCTTCAACCTTAACCGTGGCTTGTGGATCTCCGCTTTTCAAAAAAAACGGCTGGCGGGGCCAAAAGACACAGCTTTCAAAAAAATGTATATGTTTTGGTCTTCTGACAACACGGTTGTTTTCTGA
>CM051015.1:8298845-8428845 GCA_027704905.1 Muraenolepis orangiensis | reverse complement strand
GTCTGCGTGTGTGTGTGCGTGTGCGTGTGTGTGTTCATGTTTATGTTGCATAGGTGCATATGTTCATGTGCGGATGTGCTTACACAGAATTAAGGGTTTATGACGAGCGTGCGCACGCGTGCGTGTGTGTATGTGTGTTCAAAGGTGAAGCCTCGGGTAAGAGAGCATAGGTAGTCCCCTTACATCCTATAAGTGCAGAGGAGTATAAAAGCCAGCTGTAATGACCTTGGTATAATGAAGTCCTCGCTCTTTTCCCTGCATGCGTTCAAACCCTGAATCTGCTGTTCTGTAGACATGGGGGGGGGGGGGGGGGGTGGAGGGGTAGCTCTCTCCGGTCAAACATTTGCAGTGGGCAACGATAACTCAAAATTTAGCAAATGTTCCCATGATCAAGTCATTACGAAAGAGATTATCATCTTCGAGGCAAGTGATTAGACAAAACACATTTTTCTAAATGGGTTCCTTGTCTTTGTTGTTTTTCTTTGGTGACCAATTTGAGCGTAATTTCCCCTCGTTTGTTTTAAGCTATTTTCAAAGTGATGTAATGTGTGTGATTGTGTGCATGTGATAGTGTGTGTGTGTATTTTATCCGAAAAAGTAAAGTGCTGTCTAGGACTAAGCGTGGCTAATTTTCCCTCTCATACCTGATGGGGGGGGGGGGGGGTGTGCTGTGACCTCCAGAAGTCACTAGTCTCCAGTAACCAGAACTACAACAACAACACAACAACAACACACACACACATATGTTTCACACAGGGTGGCTATGTTCCAATAAAGGCATCCTTGATTTGTTATTAATTAGGGGGCATACATGTATTTGCATGTCCTGGCCTTGGTGGAAATGATGTGAGGTGAATATATTATATCACATTATAGTTACGTGTGTTTGTGTCTCTGTGCGTGAGTAGCTGCATGTGTGCGTGGTGCATGTGTGTGTTTGTGTGTTTGTGTCTGTGTTTGTGTGTGTGTGTGTGTGTGTGTGTGTGTGCGTGTGTGTGTGTGTGTGTGTGTGTGCATGTATGTGTGTGTGCATGGTGCATGTGTGTGTTTGTGTGTTTGTGTGTTCGTGTCTGTGTTTGTGTGTGTGTGTGTGTGTGTGTGTGTGTGTGTGTGTGTGTGTGTGTGTGTGTGTGTGTGTGTGTGTGTGTGTGTGTGTGTGTGGTGTGTGTGTGTGTGTGTGTGTGTGTGTGTGTGTGTGTGTGTGTGTGTGTGTTTATTTGACACCTATGTGCCTGCTATTATAAAAGTATGCCAGACAGAGTGTGGATTAGGGAGGAACAATTATCAGAATGGTCTGAAAGCCATTCAGGGTGAAGTGCACCCCCTACTGGACATCCATATTACATTCAGCATTCCTGCTTAGAACCAACAAATTTTGTATTTTTGTATGCATTTTTTGCCTGAATGTCTGATCATTGAAATTAACATTTGAAAAAAGTCAATATTATCCGTCTGTTAATCCAATTTAGATAATCTATCGGCCCCTACGCTTGCCAGTTTCTGCTGTCCTTGGTTTCACCATCCTGGCTACGTAGACCTACTACACAGACCTACTACATAGACCCACTACACAGACCTACTACACAGACCTACTACATAGACCTACTACATAGACCTACTACATAGACCTACTAGGCAGACCTACTACATAGACCTACTACATAGACCCTACTAGACCTACAGTAGACCTACTACCTAGACCTACTATGTAGACCTACTACATAGACATACTACACAGACCTACTACCTAGACCTACTACATAGACCCACTACATAGACCTACTACTTAGACCTACGTAGACCTACTACTTAGACCTACTACGTAGACCTACTACATATACCTACTACTTAGACCTACTACACAGACCTACTACCTAGACCTACTACATAGACCTACTACCTAGACCTACTACACAGACCTACTACATAGACCTACTACATAGACCTACTACATAGACCTACTACCTAGACCTACTACATAGACCTACTACATAGTCCTACTACTTAGACCTACTACGTAAACCTACATAGACTACTACGTAGACCTACTACATAGACCTACTACACAGACCTACTACCTATACCTACTACATAGACCTACTACATAGACCTACTACACAGACCTACTACTTAGACCTACTACATAGACCTACTAGGCAGACCTACTACATAGACCTACTACATAGACCCACTACATAGACCTACTACATAGACCTACTACATAGACCTACTACGTAGACCCACTACATAGACCTACTACTTAGACCTACTACATAGACATACTACCTAGACCTACTACATATACCTACTACTTAGACATACTACACAGACCTACTACCTAGACCTACTACATAGACCTACTACATAGTCCTACTACTTAGACCTACTACGTAAACCTACTACATAGACCTACTACATAGACCTACTACATAGTCCTACTACTTAGACCTACTACGTAAACCTACTACATAGACCTACTACGTAGACCTACTACATAGACCTACTATGTAGACCTACTACGTAAACCTACTACATAGACCCACTACGTAGACCTACTACGTAGACCTACTACATAGACCTACTACATAGACCCACTACATAGACCTACTAGGCAGACCTACTACGTAGACCTACTATTAGGCCTACTGCTTCTTTCTTGCATAGGCTATGTGATGAGAGAGTTCCTCCATCGTCAGAGGCATGTTGACAATGTGTGTTGTAGGGTATCTAAATGCTCTGTGATTTTCTCTTTGAGGAGTAAAACACGGCGTGGCATGTTTAGAAATAGAACAGATAGAAAGAATTATGAGGAGCCCCCCCGGCATTGCATTCTTATGGAGGTGGAGCGTGACGTGAGATACTAGTGGGCTATAGTTAAAGCAAATAGACCGATAGAATACGATAGAACCGTACAAAGTGTACAAAAGCAAGATCAAACGCATGCTTGGGGTCAAGGATAATAGGCGCAATGGTTTGGTCTATTTTTTGTCAGTGTCAATGTGCGTGCTATCATTAGAAAACGGGAGATATAATGTTTCTATTTATTATCCAAAATTAGAAGTCCCAATTATATTTCCCAATTTAGAAAAAAATGAATGATATAATGGATAGTCTGGAATGTATAAAGGGGGAAAAATGAAATTCAGTCAAGGTAAGTTCAAATTAAGTTCAAACTGTGTTTCAGGGAGACGGCCTTCAAACGCCAACAGACACATTGTAATTTAAAAGCCAGATTGTTAGCTCTCTTCACACATTTCCCCCATTTAAACATCTCAATAGAAGTTTTCTTTACTTAAGTAGGCTATTTTATCATGTTGTCTTCGTCTAAACACAAAAAGCTATAAGTGAATATTACCATATAGCCTAAAATAGCAGCAGCAGCCACAGTAAATGTATAAATAATTGTAATGTTTCAGAATTGAACAAATTATTTCCACATTACACGATGCCTTTGTATTCATATTCCACACCATTTACACAATTGAGCTGCTCTCGATCAAAGCCAAATCAGGAAGAAAAACAATAATAGCACACTACTGCAAAAAAAAACGAATCGAAAATAATATATTTGTTCACCAATTCACAATCTCCTGCATGGTTATTCTGCAGAGCACATGCCCGCGATACCAACCCGAGAGAGACACTCTCCGCAGTATTGCATAAACACAACACTTTCACAACGCTGCTGCAATCTCCTTATTAAAGCCGATTGCTCATCGCCTGCTTAACATCACACCGAGAGTCCACGCACCGCGTCTGACAGCAGCGGTGAGAGAAAGCTGCAGCACGCGGAAAGCCTCGCTAACACTTCTCCTGCTTACCAGCCGTCCCCCCGTGGCTCCAACACCCGGCCAGAACCTTTGAAATGTCCTTCAAGGCGTGTTATTAAAATTAAAAAAAGAAGTACGTATGCATGCACACCGCTTTGGGTAAAAATCCTTTTTGTAGACTGTAATTGCAACTTTTTTTTGTTTTCAAAAGTTTCCAAAGTTGAAAGTTTTCTAGACCTTTGCTTGTTTTTTCCCTCTCCGTGTGTGTTATTGATTGGGATCTCAAATGCATGTAAAGCCTTACAGAACGAAGAACAAAGAGGCTGAGGTTTATACGCGGTGGTGTTGTTACCAAGGGAAGCAATCAGGAGGTTTTAGTCAATAACTTTCACATCGGTGTTCATTCATTTGCAAAAAAAGCTACAGGCACTTTGAGTGTGTGTGTGTGTGTGTGTGTGTGTGTGTGTGTGTGTGTGTGTGTGTGTGTGTGTGTGTGTGTGTGTGTGTGTGTGTGTGTGTGTGTGTGTGTGTGTGTGTGTGTGTGTGTGTGTGTGTGTGTGTGTGTGTGTGGTGTGTGTGTGTGTGTGTGGATGTAGGGAGGGGGGGGGATATTCTTGTCTATATCTTGAAACATAAATAAACCTAACCTTTGTGAAGGTTATGTGCAACGGTAGAAATAATGAGTTTTCACCATCGTATACGTGTAAATAAGTATAAGGACTATAAACAATTCTAAAGAATGAATAAGCCAGCATTGTCGAGTAATCACACTTGAATTGAATACACTTTAAATGAAATGAACAGTTACATGTGTCACAGTGTCAACATGATAAGATGAGTTCGTCGTGGTGTATCACGAATACACGGAATGAGAAAAAAATAAAACAGAATAGAATACTAAATAAATATAATGCAACAGGGGAGATGGGAGACTGGTATTAAAATAACTAAAAAAGTCCTCAGTAAAAACACACATTTAAATCATAGTCACGCCGGCAAGAATATCAGCGCGGTCCTATGAAGCGTGCCTATGAAGGCACGTGTGGGAACCGCCAGTCTCGCGTGAACAGCTCTTCCTGGTTGACAGGGGAACGAGACTTGGGGAAAGTTGCGCCCGTTTCTCTTGTCAACAGAGAGACCTAGCTCCGTGAATAATTAACACCACCGGTGCGATTTCAAGAGGTAAAGCACGATACTATTCAGCACGATAATATTATTATTATTGTTATTATTATTATGGCAATGGCAGTCTGTTTGTATATTAATTCACGATTATGCACACATAGCGAATGCTTTTACCGTTAACACAGCTGAATGAAATGTCGTCTAGCTAGCAGGTAGCTGACCTCAGTATAATACAACTGGATTGGTTTCCTTCAACCGTCCTGTGACCTGAACGTTGTACTGCAGTACCAAGTAGTGGTTTGCAAGGCTAGATACGAATCTAAACTCGCCCGTTGTGTTACAATACTATATTGGGAGTTCGCGTTTTCCAGCCAGCAGCCACCCACGGGCTGTTATTGACGTATGATGACGTTGTTATTGATCAATAGGACGATCAATAGGACGTCCAGAAGCAGCTGAAAGCAGTGACGCGTTCACCGTTGGCTTTTCATTGCGTTGGAGCAGAAGCTAAAATAGCTTTGACTGTGTTGGTAATTTCTGGCGTTATTGTCTTGGGTGATATTGATTTGGGTCTCTTGTTTTCCTCAGGTACTGGTGGTTAAGGGCAGCAGTCGATATTGGACAACATGACGTCGCCGCAAGTTCTGGAACCAGTTGTAAAAATGAAGGTGGATGAGCTCTATCTCACCTGGTTGAGTGATTCCTCCACACAGTCTGTGCTCCAAAAATACTTGACCCTCATCAAGAGTGGGCAATATGCCGACCGGGGCCATGTGGATGCAAGTGACAGGAGGTTGTTGAACTTCAGTGAGAACAACAATGTGTCCATGGGGTCTCCCTGCCCGAAGAGCCTGGCAGACAGGAGAACCATGTCACTCTGCGCCCCGTCCAACCCCCTGTCCAACCCCCTGTCCAGCCCCACGCTGCCCTCTGGAAGCAGTGGCGGCAATGCCGGCATAACGGAGACCAATGGCAGAGCTTTGCGGAGGTTGGGTCGCTCTAAAAAGGTACATTTACATGAACTATATTTGCTGGATGAGATAGGCCTGGTGTGAACATCTCATGTTGTGTCCAGTGGTGGAATAATTACTTCGATCTTATACCTAAGTAACACTAGGTAGTACACAATACCACACTAGGAATACTCTGTTACAAGTAAATATGCACATAATGCAGAAGGGCCCATTTCAAAATAATATATTATATTATTGGGTTATATTTATTGATTCATTGATGTGTTCATCATTTTGATGCTGCAGCTGGTAAAGGAACAGCTAATTTTTATGTATTTGTACATATTGTATGTATTACTTTACATGGTGCTGGGTAGTTTAATTGAATTTCCTCCTGGGGACCAAAAAAGCCTTATTGAGATATATAGATATATATCTATCTCTATAGATATATAGATATATATCTATCTATAGATATAGATATATATCTATATCTATCTATATATAGATATATATATCTATATAGATAGATATATATACAGTTGCAAGAAAAAGTATGTGAACCCTTTGGAATTACCTGGATTTCTGCATAAATTGGTCATAAAATGTGTTCTGATCTTCATCTAAGTCACAACAATAGACAAACACAGTCTGCTTAAACTAATACCGCACAAACAATTATATGTTTTCATGTTTTTATTGAACACACCATGTAAACATTCACAGTGCAGGGTGGGAAAAGTATGTGAACCCTTGGATTTAATAACTGGTTGACCCTCCTTTGGCAGCAATAACCTCAACCAAACGTTTCCTGTAGTTGCAGATAAGACCTGCACAACGGTCAGGAGTAATTTTGGACCATTCCTCTTTACAAAACTGTTTCAGTTCAGCAATATTCTTGGGATGTCTGGTGTGAATCGCTCTCTTGAGGTCATGCCATAGCATCTCAATCGGGTTGAGGTCAGGACTCTGACTGGGCCACTCCAGAAGGCGTATTTTCCTTTGTTGAAGCCATGCTGTTGTTGATTTACTTCTGTGCTTTGGGTCATTGTCCCGTTGCAACACCCATCTTCTGTTGAGCGTCAATTGGTGGACAGATGACCTTAAGTTCTCCTGCAAAATGTCTTGGTAAACTTGGGAATTCATTTTTTCGTCGATGATAGCAATCTGTCCAGGCCCTGAGGCAGCAAAGCAGCCCCAAACCACGATGCCCCTCCACCGTACTTCACAGTTGGGATGAGGTTTTGATGTTGGTGTGCTGTGCCTTTTTTTTTTCTCCACACATAGTGTTGTGTGTTCCTTCCAAACAACTCAACTTTGGTTTCATCTGTCCATAGAATATTTTGCCAGTAGTGCTGTGGAACATCCAGGTGCTCTTTTGCAAACTTCAAACGTGCAGCAATGTTTTTTTGGGACAGCAGTGGCTTCCTCCGTGGTGTCCTCCCATGAACTCCATTCTTGTTCAGTGAGATTTTTGTAAGTCTTTAGCTGGCACTCTAGGATTCTTCTTCACCTCATTGAGCATTCTGCGCTGTGCTCTTGCAGTCATCTTTACAGGACGGCCACTCCTATGGAGAGTAGCAACAGTGCTGAACTTTCTCCATTTATAGACAATTTCTCTTCCCGTGGACTGATGAACACAAGGCTTTAGAGATACTTTTGTAACCCTTTCCAGCTTTATGCATGTCAACAATTCTTAATCTTAGGTCTTCTGAGAGCTATTTTGTGCGAGGCATGGTTCACATCAGGCAATGCTTCTTGAGAATAGCAAACTCAAAACTGGTGTGTGTTTTTTATAGGGCAGGGCAGCTTTAACCAACACCTCCAATCTGGTCTCATTGATTGGACTCCAGGTTGGCTGACTCACATATGTTTTCCACCCTGCACTGTGAATGTTTACATGGTGTGTTCAATAAAAACATGAAAACATAATTTTTTGTGTGGTATTAGTTTAAGCAGACTGTGTTAGTCTATTGTGTTGTGACCAATTCATGCAGAAATCCAGGTAATTCCAAAGGGTTCACATACTTTTCTGCAAGTGTGTGTGTGTGTGTGGGAGGGTGTGTGTGTGTGTGTGTGTAAATTATGTATGTGTGTATATAATGTATTTATTGATTCATATTTTGTATTCATATGAATCTTCAAATTAATTAGTAACTAAAGCTATCAGATACATATTTAGCAACCTGTGTTGCCGTTTCAGAATCATTACAGCCCTAATGGGTTCGTAGTAATAATCTTCCAAAGCATTTAAAGTGCCACACAGTACAGTGCAGTAACTGTGGTGAGTCCAGCAAAGTATGTGAGTGTAATGTTAATGACATGTTATGAAAGTGAAAGTGGCAGCACTCCTAGCAGTTCAGTAGGCGCACTGCCTGTGGATAAAAACTATCCTTAAACCTGGTAGTCCTTGTTGTACGGATGCTACCGGCGACCAGACGGTTGGGGGGGGAGAAGAGATGGTGCCCAGGGTGGTTGCAGTCCTTTATGATGGACATGGCCTTCTTCTGACATCTGGTCCTAAAGATCTCCTCAATGCATGGAAGTGCACACCCGATGATCTTCTCTACCGTCCTCACGACCCTCTGGATGGCTTTCTTGTCCCGTGCAGTGGTGTTGCCGTACCAGACAGTGACGCCACCCGTCAGGGCGCTCTCTACGGTGCCACGGTAGAAGTTCAATGAATAGTCCAATGAATATTCCATTATTAAATACGTTATTTGGGGTACTAAATGGTATGGAACACGTTTTTATACATCTATTGTTGGTACACTGGGAGCTTCTTTTTGCTATACACTCGATTCTCATCAACAACTTTGTGCGTAGAAATGAGGATTAAGAGTTAACGTTGCTGCGTTTCCAGTGAGCTCACTCCGTTTGTTTTTTGCTACAGTCACATTGGAGCAAAAAACAGTAATTTCTACTGGATATCCACTGTTTCACCTGATGAAGTTCTGTCCACCAAAGTGTTTTTTCCTTCAGGCCAGTGTCTTTTTTTTTTTTTTACTAGTTTGTGTTTACATGCTGAATGTCAAAATGTTGACACATCGAATACTCGCTCTGGATGGGGAAGCACCTAGAGAGTGAGGACGTAGACCCGCCGGTCTACGTGGGTTCATGACATGCGCGGGGCGAGTACCTCCATTGTCTATTTCCAAGTGTTGGAAGGTGGTGACCTCGGTGTGGTATTTGTCCCGCCTCTCCTCCACTGTGATTGGACAGCGGGGGTGAAGAAGAAAGTGACTGTGTTTTACAAGCGAAGGGCAGCGCTTAAGCCCAGTAAAAAAGGGTCAGGCATCTCGTCACGCTGCTGGCATTTTTAGCATAGTGTAAATATGTGGCGCTCCCATTGCACACTATTAGAAAGAGACTCAGGAAAACACGCTTTGGAGGAACCCGTTATGTGCTGCCAACGGTCACGTTGCTTAGTTTCTCCACCCCGAACACAACTCCCTCTGCACAAGGCTTGGATACACATTTTCTTGTCTTTTTCTCTCCACAAATCCAATCCATTTTAAGAGAGGGAACAATTCCTAGTTGATTTGAACTGTGGGGGGGGGGGGGGGGGGATGGGGTTTATTCTATGGACATGCAATCATGTTAAATAATTGTGAATCAAAATAATAGCTGCAGTACAAATGTAACTAGATGCACATTTAGCTTGGCTAACCTCAAGCTTCCTTGCCTGCCATGTGTTTTACCCTTTTTTTTGTTTTTGATCATCTCAAAATAAACACACGCTGCAATTTCATGTTTTGATTTAGCTTGGTGGGTGGATTATTTCCCAACTCTGGCCACAAGAGGCTGCTGAGTGTCCCATAAATGTGTGTGTCGGTGAATAAACCGCTCTCACTTTGGCCTGGAATGGCCTCGGTCTGTTAGCAGAATGTAGAGAGGCAATCACTTACTGCTGCAAATGTTTGGCATGAGATCTCAGCAGCAAAATTCAGAACTTTTCCACTGGCACTTGAGTCTTGTACTGTGTTGGCGATCTGTTGTGCGGTCGGTGTTGTTGAACATGCCACGGTCAGTCTCTCCAGAGAGTAGTGCTATGTCGCTAGGAGAGGCTCCAATTATTTCTGAGATTTTGTTTACCGTGAAACAATCAAAATTCTCTGTATACTTGCTGTGCAGTAGGAGCAGTTGCCCGAGGATTCACACCCCCCCCCTTTTCAACCTGAGGAGGTCAGGGTAGAGAGGCATGGCTGAGTGGAGGTCATTGGTGAATAGGATGACATTGAGAGAGCCGGGCAGCTGGTGGCATGTGCTCTTTGGCCTCTGGATTTCTACAAGTTGTTGATGTGTTGTGGGTAAGCAAGCAGACCCAACGGGTGGTTACCATGTCCTCCATCAACCCTAAACCCCACCATAGAGCCACACTTGAAGGTGAAGGACTATTTGGATGTGCCCGTTAATTGCGTCTAAACTACTAGTACTACATGGATTTTGTCAAAAATATTATTTAGTGTTTTTAACTTTTTTTTGTTATCTTTTCAAATTATGCAAATATATATATATATATGTGTGTGTGTGTGTGTGTGTGTGTGTGTGTGTGTGTGTGTGTGTGTGTGTGTGTGTGTGTGTGTGTGTGGTGTGTGTGTGTGTGTGTGTGTGTGTGTGTGTGTGTGTGTGTGTGTGTGTGTGTGTGTGTGTGTGTGTGTGTGTGTGTGTGTGTGTGTGTGTGTGAATAAAAGGGTTTTGTTGTGCCTTTTTGATTTCTATGTCAATGAATATGTAACAAAGTGGGCTGCAAGCATGAGATAAATGAATGTAATCCTAGTCGTGCAACAGAAGAAAGAAAAAACAACATTCTCATCTGTTTTTGGATGACCGCTCTTTCATGAGAGACATCTGTTGGCAATGAATCCTGAGCTCTCTCCCTCTCTCTGATTAGCATCGCTCCTTGTGGTGAACTGGCAATAGCTTTGACAGATGTGAGACAGCTTTTTGATTTAAATATATTTCTTCTCGGCTCATTGCCTGATCTTTGGCCCCACTTATTTTGATATGGCGCAACTGGCCAGTGTGTGTATACGACCATGCTACCTAGTAGAATCTGCCTGTGCCTGTGTCCTATTTGAAAGGATTGTGATCATCCGGTAAGAAGAAGTGCTGCTATTTTAAAGGGGACCAAGGAATCCCTGAATACAAACACATTCCTCGGAAGGATTAGTGAAATATTCAATTAACGTCATGCTGATGCTGCCTGGAACAGCCGGTCCAACTCCTGACTCCAGACACTGATATAGATAGCCTTGGTTCCCTTGTGTTGGCATTAGATACAGGGAATTGAGCCAGTGGGATGAGGTGTGGCAGAGCGTTCATCCCCTGTGTAATTCACTGTAAAACTCCCCCCCTCTCAGATGTCTCTCATTGTCCTTATATGTGACATCTGATCGTTCTCTCTTCATTCAGCAGAAACCACTCTTGATGAAGGTTTGCCATTGAGCTCTGCTGTGTAGATTAACGTCTAGAATTGCTCCTTTGATGGGATTGGAACAGGGCCCCACATACATTGTAGGCATAACCTTTTTGTCCTGAAATTGTTATTTTATTCCTAATAATAAGTTGTTATAATTACTTGATTTGAGTACAAATAACGCTTAGACGAGGCTCATTCCTGCTTCTTTCGGATTGTGGTGTGTGTGTGTATATATATATATATTATTTCTCTTTCCTGCTGTTCGGCATTTCAGATTTCATTCTATTTTGCTAAGGGTCTTTTAATATAGCATGCCTCTCTCTCTCTCTCTCTCTGCAAAGCAACTTTGAAGTTATTTAAAGCTGGGGTCAAAGGTCATATCAGTTCAGCGTTGAAACATGTCTCCCTGCTTATGGGAATCTCACAACTAAATGGTAACAACATTTTTTTTTTTAGGTGATCATATTACCATATTGTTGATGTTGTTAATCTTTATATATCCTATTTCTACGTATTGGGAGCCTACCCGCATATCCTTCTGTGATGACAGTGGGGTGCGGTGTTTGTGTATATTGCAGCGTAGTGGAATGGTCTATTTATGAACACATAACTGGTCATCCGTATTGCTGTCGAATAACATTTGGAGAAAGCCGGCTTGCTTTATGTGCTGTATGCCCAAAACGGAAGCTGGTCAAGTTAAATTTTTGAATAGTTCGACCGGGACTGCAAAAAAAATAGTGGAAGGTTTGCTCAAGACGCATTTTCACGAGGGGATGAATGTTTAATGGGTGACTGCACTAAACTAAAATCGGGAAGGTTCTGGATACTAGGTACCAGAGATTTACATTTGGGATATATATTCGGATTTGTGCAAGTATATTTTTATAGCCATGTGTGTCTGCCTGTGTGAACAAAGACAATTCGAACTCTCTGCTTTAGACCAACTTTGGGCCAGCTTTGTCACTTAACATTCAGCCACTAAATGTGGTTATGGTTAGCATTGGTTGGCATAACATTATTATTATTTTTTTTTAAACATGTATGCGTTCACATTGTATGTCAAACCCTTTTAATAAAACGTGGCACTAATGTTTCAGACATGGATTTTCTTCTCTTGATTTACTTCTCTCGATCACTTGATTTACTTGAAACGTTTTCTTGGGCGTAATCTTGGTAAATTAAGTGGGTTTTGTTTGACACTCAAGGCCAACGGTGCTGGTGCTTATTGAAATCGATTCTCTCTCTGGCAGGATCTAGCGTTGGGCTTTAGTGTTTTTAGTTTTGTAGCCAAAAGAGAAGCTACTTTAGCCCAGTGTCAACAGCTTCAATGATTCATGTTACAAACCGTGGTTGTAGCTCTGAAGGTCAGTTTGTATTTTTTTTTCAAAACATTTTTAGACCCTCGATAACCTGGGTTCTCCTGTCACGCCGGCCGGCTGATGTGCTCACACATCATGACCAGCTTGTTGGTGCCCTCTCGCTTGGCTGTCAATCTTTCTCAAAAGTCTGGCCATGTTCACATCTATTCCCAAATACCTGTCTCAGGCATCAGACTTGCGGCTGGAGCCGGGCTAGAGACCTGGATTGGCCTCCTCCCCTCTCATTGAAGGGCTGTAGAAGCTCTCTGGTCCCTAGCTCACAGGCGAGTTTCTAAAGCTTTATACAGCCAAGCAGGATAACTGCAACATGTAGGCCTGTTTTAGCAAGTTTAGGAAAGCCCTGAGGCAACCACTAACGTTAGGTTTTGTTTACCCCTGACACTTCAGTTTTAAGTTTCTGTTGTCGTACTCTCAGCCCAGACTGCTTGCTCTGGGGCTTCATTAAAAGACTCAAACAGGTCTTGCCAATTCCACTGGTTACTCGTGAACACACAATCTTCATCATGTAATTAAATGAACACCATAGATGTGCACTAGTCTGACCTTAATTTGGTGTCTGAGTTATAGGATTACACATGAATGCTGGATCAGCCTCTCAAATCGGTTTGTACCATATGGGGTAATGCTAGTCTCTGGTCCTAGATTGCTAGTTAGTCCCAGCTGACTGGAGCTTGTCCATTCTGGCACTTGCGGCTGTCTTTAGTGGAGCTTCAGATTAGGCTGAGTGTTGCTGACAGCTCGGTGTGATGCATGGGGTGTTCCTCTGGCCCTTCTCTTTCCCTTCACCGTTTGCGTTCAATTGACGAGCGTTGGGTAGACAACAAAAAGGCAGACGCTGTAAAGAATATGCCGTCCCACAAAGGGATCATCAAGCCCCCGTGCAGTATCCTGTTTGGCGTGTGTGTGTGTGTGTGGGGGGGCGACGACGACGACAACAACAGGAAGTGGGTTTGGGCCGAAACCGCTGCGTTAGGATCCTCTGTGATCCCGTCGTCTAAAAATACTTAGATCATTTAGGTGCCATGTG
The DNA here is from genome assembly GCA_027704905.1 of Muraenolepis orangiensis. Taxonomy (NCBI): domain Eukaryota; kingdom Metazoa; phylum Chordata; class Actinopteri; order Gadiformes; family Muraenolepididae; genus Muraenolepis; species Muraenolepis orangiensis. Next base: position 8,415,169 of record CM051015.1, on the reverse strand, counting down.
CGTATCTATTCACACCCACATGTTTACCTGTCTTCCAGCCAGTGACAGGCCTGCTTTCAACTGCTCTGTGGCGGTTTTGGGCCTCCGCGCATTCTTTGTCTTCCTTTTAGTTTATTTGTATACTGCATTGACCTCCGGGGTGTGCACATCTCTGCGGCTTTTATTTTTAATTAGATGTGGGAGTGGTATTTTAACAAGAGGTCCTCCAGCCTGAGCACAGCCAACGGGGCTCACCTCCCCGGCACAAGGCAAACCTATTGCTTTATACATCACTGCCTTTATAGGGAATTGATGTAATTGCTGACAGTCCTGTGTGGCAGCCATGGGAAGCAGATGTTTGTTTGTTTGTTTGTTTGCTTGCGCTGGCACCAAAAGATACGAGGGTTGTTTCTCCAGATCTGGTTTCTCGGGTGGCCCAAACAGCGCGCTTGGTTGTGCTTTTAATAGGTATAGTCTGTTTTCAGCCATCATTCTATGAATTTGACACTCCTCCTCCCCCCCCCCCACCCCATGTACCGACTTGGCTCCCCGACTATAATAAGACATGGTATGTTTGGCAGCTCGGGCCTGCTAGAAGAATGGCAACACAATGAAAGGCCACCACCACCACCAGATGGGGAGGCAGAGACTACAGAATCCAACTTGTGTACTTGTGTGTTGGACTTTGGCCTGCAATGCTGGACTCTTCTTTTATGGTCAATAAAGACCAAAAAATGTATGCACCAATATCTTGCATTGCACCATACAGCCCTTTAATCAATACTCTGTCGTTATGGTACCATGTTTTAGATATATATTTATTTTTGGCTAGGTTTAGCAATGCTTGGCATGCTTTAACAATGCTTGGCATGTTGCGTTCAATAAGCCATCCATCCATAAGCGTTTCCACTATCTGCAATAACAAATGCATGTCAACGTGCAAAACTGTAGGTTTCAACTGGCCTCTCCAACTTGAAGCTAAACAATAAATACTTTCTCAAACGGTAATAAAGTAAGGTAGCAGTGGCCATTGTGGGTTTCCATAATGAACGCATTTAGCACCTACTTTAATGTTTGACCAAGGGCAAACCACATCGATGACTTATAATAACTGGATGGTTATTTGAATAATGGGGGATGGTCATTTGATGGCGTGCTGTGTCTTTTCTCTTCACGTGCTGCTCGTGCAGTTTCATTGAGACTTGCTGTCATGCTTTGGAAGCCGTGTCTCTGGAAGCAGTGAAATGTTATCGGCCGATCGCCGCAGCCGTAAACAGTTCATTATTTTCTATTCAGGGCAAAACATGACTTGCATTGCGGTAATATTGCATATCGCTGTGTCTTTCAGGTGAACCCCCCCCCTTCAAGCACCCCCCCAAGACTGGGTGCGACAGCTGCAACACACGACAAGTTTATCATGTTGAGCCTTGTTGCGTAACCTGAAGTATGGAGGAATGTGAACTGCAAAGGGGCAGGTCGCATGCATACTACGCCCCTTCTCTGCGCTCTCCTGCTCTCTTCTTCTACTTGTGCACAGAGGAACACCGTCCCTTCTTATCTCTGCCGTCACTTTGAGGCTGAGGCCGCCTGACCCCCCCCCCCCCCCCCCCACACACACACACACACACACACACAGTGTGCTCATGTTGTGTATATAGACTGGAGCTGAGCAACAGGCAGAGCCGAGATTGTGTGGCCAGATCAGGACTGGGCGAGAGAGACGGACACAGAGAGAGAGAGAGAGAGTGGGGGGGGGGTGGGGAAAGAGAGAGAGCGAGAAAGAGAGGGAGAGAAAGAGAGACAAACACATTTGCAGCTGCTCTCTCTCTGCATTAAGAGGCTCTCTCCCTGACCATAGGACAAGCACAGGGCAGATCGGCAGACTGGGACTTCTGCTTCTCCTGCTTCGGGCCTCCTAACCGCTTACAGCCGAGCCGCTGTGGCCAGAGCCGCGGTGTGCTCTGGAGGATAACGCCAAGCCCGGTGTGCATGTGAGTGCGAGAGCGTCCACGGCCGTGCCCGGCGGCAGGATGAGGATGAAGGAGCTATCTCTCCGTCAGGACCCCGACCTGCGGAAGGAGCTGGCGTTTCTGGCCCGCGGCTGTGACTTTGTCCTGCCCTCGCGCTTCAAGAAGAGGCTCCAAGAGTTCCACCAAGGACAGGCAGGTGTTCCTAACACTGCATCGGGGGGGGGGGGGGGTCTTATATAATTTTTACACGTTAAAAGTGAAAGTCTCTGAATTGCCTAGATGGTATGGACTGTTGTTGGTTAGTATGGGCTGTCATTGTCATTGCCGTTTTGGAGTAAGTAAATATCCTTTGCACATGATTCGTCACATGATTCCATGCAGCGAGCTCATGAAGAGGTCGGCAGATGTGCACAACCTTCAACTCGCTAAAACGTACTGAAGCGGGTGGAGAAAGGAAAGGGTTGGTGTTGGTGGTGGTGGGGCAGGGTGGAGGGCAGGGTGCAAAACGATGTCATCTACCTGTTGTGTGTCACCTATTTCAAGATTCAAGATGGATTTATGGAATGGAATGCTTGCTCATTCATACATGCGGGAGGGAATGGGTCCCTCCCGCATGTATGATTGTCCTACAATCCTATTGTTCAAAGGGTAGGGGCCAGAACCGGGCGTCTGGGATGGAAAGTGTCTGGGATGGAAAGTGTCCTTGTCTCACTACTTGCCGTGTGACTGCTGTACTGTCCCCAATCAGGCAGCACTGTTGTGAATGTGTGAAATATCACAGGGGCTTAGCAGTTGTTCTCAGGAGCTCTGCTAGTGGTTAGCATGAAGGGAGATGTGGGGGGGGGGGGGGGGGGTTGCAAGGCAGCAGGAGATGTCTATGTCCTTTTATAGCAATGCCTGATACCACACACAAACACACACACACACAGAGGGGAGGAACAATGAGCACTAGCACCATGTGTGCTGTGGTCCGGTGAAACGGGACATGTTGAAGCAGTCTGTCAACCTATGTTGACAGACTTTGTTGACAGTTGACAGGCTTCCTCTTTCGAACAAATAACTTGAGATGCATTGAGACATCTAATGACGGTTGTGAGTGACGAACATTGACTCAAATGCACATGTGTGAAATATTTACCAGTAAGACACTGACATGGCCAACATACACTTGGGAGGACAGGCAGGGCATAGACATTTGATCTCCTTCCAACTTTCCTTTACGCACAGCATACAGTGGAGATTAGGACAGGAGAGAGAGAGAGAGAGAGAGAGAGAGAGAGAGAGAGAGAGAGAGAGAGAGAGAGAGAGAGAGAGAGAGAGAGAGAGAGAGAGAGAGAGAGAGAGAGAGAGAGAGAGAGAGAGAGAGAGAGAGAGAGAGCGCGCGCGCAAAAGGACCACAGGCTGGAATCGAACCAGGGTCGCTACAAGGCATCTTCGCCTATGTGCTGCTGAGGTGTTTTGGTTCCTAATGCTAGGATTGTTTTAATGCAGTGAAACTCATTTGTGTGTGTGTGTGTGCATACATGTGACCAATACAGAGAATTCTAAATCCTCCAGATTTTTTTTTTTTGCCGACCCACCAGTTGACGCTCTTGACGCCAACAAATATTCAAACCACTTCAAAATCACTCCCGGCGTGACGGAATTCCCTGTCCCTCCAGCGGTTGAGCGCTGAGCGTGACGCGGTACTTCCGTTATGTCCGCGGTGTCTCTCCGCCGTACGCTCGCTACGCTCGGTAGGCCTACGTGAACCGAGCTGCTCTCTGCCATTCCCATTGATCACGACGGGTAGGCCCCCCCGGGTTCCAGTGTCATGGCGTGATGTCATTGTTTTTTTTAAGACAGGAGGAGAATGGTTCCCCTGTCTTGGTAAACCCCGGGTCGGGCAGCGCATGCTGCACATAGCCAGAGCTGGACAAACGGACAAAGCTGTCATTTTGTTTCCTAGGTGCAAATTGGCACGTGCACACTCACTGTCTGTCTGTCTGTCTGTCTGTCTGTCTGTCTGTCTGTCTGTCTGTCTGTCTGTCTGTCTGGCATACTATGGTAATTGAGAAGTTACGGCCCTTCGGATTGACATTCATAGTAGTTGATAATAATAATAATGATAATTCATTGCATTTATATATAGCGCTTTTCAAGACACCCAAAGCGCTTTACTGTGTGTGTGTGTGTGTGTGTGTGTGTGTGTGTGTGTGTGTGTGTGTGTGTGTGTGTGTGTGTGTGTGTGTGTGTGTGTGTGTGTGTGTGTGTGTGTGTGTGTGTGTGTGTGTGTGTGTGTGTGTGTGTGTGTGTGTGTGTGTGTGTGTGTGTGTGTGTGTGTGTGTGTGTGCGTGCGCGCGTGCAGGGGATTGACATTCATAGGGGTTGATGCGTGATGGGAGGCGGGCCCTCAGACACACTGAGCACAGCCTTGTTTCCAGTAATGCTCTCATAGACACCAGAGCCCTAACACCCCCCCCCCCCCTCAGCCATACCCCTACAGTGCAAACATTAAACACACAGAGCGCATGCCTTCCCTTTGCTTCTATCTCCAAAACTGTCACTGGCAACTGCTGCCCGCCTGCAATCAGGCTTGCTGTTTTAGACCTAGCCAAGGTGGCTCCTCTCTCTCTCTCTCTCTTATTTTATCTCTCTCTGCCTCTATCTATTTCGGTTTAGCGTGTGCTCTCTCTTGTAAACCGATATATTGCGGTTTATGTGGTTTGTTTTGTGGTCCCTGGATGGGATGTAAGCAATTCAAGGAGGTTTAGCCCAGAATGGCAAGCTTGGGTCCACCTTCCTGCTTGCTGTTGAATTATTGTCCGTCTGAACTGAAATAATAGTTTTTTGTCCAGTCGTGCCGTGTGTGTGTGTGGCCTATTTCTTGTCCCATCACACATCTCTCGGTCTTCCTGCGGAAGAGATGCAGCCCGTTATGTCCCCTAGCTGTGTCTTTGAGTACTACCGTTCATCGGTTACAGACGAGCTTTCCAACAGCGGCTGGGGGCGGCGGTCATTTAATTGATGCGCTCGTGTCTGCGGACAAAGCCACTACGTATGCATGGATAAATGGTATTGAATAATTGGCAATTTGCAGAGCAATCATAACTCTTCCCGGAGGAGGAGGCTGCAGGGCCCGCATGTGCATCACTGCCCATCTCTCCGGTGAAGTGTGGGCATTTAGTCTGTGACCGACCGCGGCTAACCCAAGTCCATTCATCTCCCGTGTGTTCCTTTTTAGGCCCAGGCCAAGGCCAAGGCGGAGGCGCCCGCTGCCCCGGTGCTGAGTGAAAGCATTCCAAAGTTCTACTTCCCACGGGGCCGGCCCCCGGCCAACCTCGACGTCGACGGCCTCATTTCCAGTGTTGAGAAAACATTTGCCCGATTCCCCGGTGAAAGGGCCACCATTGAGGACATGGGGCAGGTTGCCAAGGTGAGAATGTGATTTGTGGGCCCCCCCCCCCCCCCCTTGCCTGCTACCCGGCTCATTATTTTCATTTGCGCCCATTAGCCCCGCCACTTCGTCTGTGTTTCTAACCCCCGTCCCCTCACCCCGCCGCCGTACACAAATATTATCCCTCTCCCCTCTCGGACCAAGGTGAGCGATGACCTGAGAGGAACCATGGGTACTGCAGAGAGACGCCCGGTGGTCACCAGCATGGCTCTCCGGTCTCGGTCTCGGGCTTTCTTTGTGACATTGGCTTTCAATGCCCGGGGAACACAATTAGTTGTACTAACTTATGTTCTCCTGGCCCTCCCCTCTCCTCCCCTCTCAGGCCTGCGAGTGTCCCCTCTTCTGGAAAGTGCCATTGTTCAACGCGGCCGGAGGAGATAGGACGGGCTCCGTGTCCGTGCACAAGTTCGTGGCCATGTGGAGAAAGTGAGACAATGGCTCCCTTGTCCCCTTTTTGACGGTCCGGCCGGTCCAATCGGTTGACTCCAACCACTGTTGAATATCTTGTTTGTCTGTGTGTGATATTGTGGCACTGTCTCTTTTTCATTGAGAACAAAAGGGTCAAAATGGTCTCTGTTTATGTTTATATGTATAGGACAGTCCGTTCTCTTTTGTGTGTGTGTGTGTGTGTGTGTGTGTGTGTGTGTGTGTGTGTGTGTGTGTGTGTGTGTGTGTGTGTGTGTGTGTGTGTGTGTGTGTGTGTGTGTGTGTGTGTGTGTGTGTGTGTGTGTGTGTGTGTGTGTGTGTGTGTGTGTGTGTGTGTGTGTGTGTGAAGTGTAAAAGAAAGAGGCTCCACTGGGCTTTTGTCACATGGCCTTGTGGCCCGGGCCTTGTGCTCTCCTGTGGTTACTGTATGTGTGCCGTGTGTGTGTGTATTAATGTTTAAGTCTCCCGAGAGCTCAAGCAGTCTGGTCTTTTTAGAGGCCCTGCTTGTAAAGCGAAACGGGGGGGCCCCCTTTTTTCGCTGGACACATGGCGTCATTTCATCATCACAGGCATTAACGGTCACAGTCTATAATCACGCCAGTGGCAAGTCGGAATCCTAATTTCGGAATGCATTAAGCCACGGCCGACCCTTTTGATGGGAACACGTTAAGACTCGTGTTCTTGAATTGAAAAGTGCTCAAGAAGGTGTGTGTGTGTGTGTGTGTGTGTGTGTGTGTGTGTGTGTGTGTGTGTGTGTGTGTGTGTGTGTGTGTGTGTGTGTGTGTGTGTGTGTGTGTGTGTGTGTGTGTGTGTGTGTGTGTGTGTGTGTGTGTGTGAAGTGTAAAAGAAAGAGGCTCCACTGGGCTTTTGTCACATGGCCTTGTGGCCCGGGCCTTGTGCTCTCCTGTGGTTACTGTATGTGTGCCGTGTGTGTGTGTATTAATGTTTAAGTCTCCCGAGAGCTCAAGCAGTCTGGTCTTTTTAGAGGCCCTGCTTGTAAAGCGAAACGGGGGGGCCCCCTTTTTTCGCTGGACACATGGCGTCATTTCATCATCACAGGCATTAACGGTCACAGTCTATAATCACGCCAGTGGCAAGTCGGAATCCTAATTTCGGAATGCATTAAGCCACGGCCGACCCTTTTGATGGGAACACGTTAAGACTCGTGTTCTTGAATTGAAAAGTGCTCAAGAAGGTGTGTGTGTGTGTGTGTGTGTGTGTGTGTGTGTGTGTGTGTGTGTGTGTGTGTGTGTGTGTGTGTGTGTGTGTGTGTGTGTGTGTGTGTGTGTGTGTGTGTGTGTGTGTGTGTGTGTGTGTGTGTGTGTGTGTGTGTGTGTGTGTGTGAGAGAGAGAGGCTGAGTAAAGCAGCAACCATCTGTTCTCCCTCCCCAGAACTCTTCAGACCTGTCACGACGCTGCCGCTAAATTTGTGCACCTCTTGGCCAAGCCTGGCTGCAATTACCTGGAACAAGAGGACCTTTTTCCATTCCTGCAGGTAGGGAGGGAGGGGGGGGGGGGGGAGCGGCTCAGGAGAGGGGCTCTGCTTGGCAGCTCAGTAGGACTGTACCACATTGCTGGATTAACTATGGGGGGGGGGGAGGTAGAAAGTACACATTTCTTTGGACCGCCCTGCAGAGCTAGTGGACTTTCAGAAGGGCCGGGGGTGGGGTGGGAGGTGTGGTGGCCAATTAAGTACTGTAAGCTCCATGTGTGTGCCGGTTCCCTAAACAGAATATTAACTCATCCAAGGCGGCGTTATAATCACATTTTGGAGAGTGGGGGTGGGGGAGATTAAAAAGAACATAATCTCCTTGCCGGAATTGCCATATTAGCTGTTTTAAACAAGGTGTTGGTCATCATGTTGATTTGCCGTTGAGAGGGCCGGTTCGGAACCCACACTACTAACCGGACTATTGGTTCTGTGCCGGCAGGACTGGGCCCCGGGAGGGGGGCCTCAGGTTTAGCACGTCCCGGGGCCCGTGATGCGGTCTGGCACGCTGCGTTTAATTTGTACCGCGGGCCCGCTGCAAATGTGGTCTGACTGTTGTGATGAATGAAAGGCATATTGCAGTGGAGTAGATGTGACTGTCCCCGCCTGTTTCCCCCGCCTGCTGATTTATGTGTTTTCCTACGCTTTAATTTCTCCCCGGAAGAGTCAAAGAGGCACCACGGGCCAAAATAAGGCCTTTTTAATTTCATTGCCGTCTGCGCATTTATGTCAACATTTCAATCCCACTTGCTGTGTGTGTGTGTGTGTGTGTGTGTGTGTGTGTGTGTGTGTGTGTGTGTGTGTGTGTGTGTGTGTGTGTGTGTGTGTGTGTGTGTGTGTGTGTGTGTGTGTGTGTGTGTGTGTGTGTGTGTGTGTGTGTGTGTGTGTGTGGCAGTCGCCCGTGCGCCAGAAATGTGCCACAAGGGACTTTTCATCAGAAGCACATATAGGTGCACTTCATTTGGGATGCAGCACATGAAAGAGGAGGGGTCACACACCAAGGGAAGGAGCAGGGTCTGCAGTCTTCCCAGAGCTCTCTGCCCTCTGTGAAAGGGTCGATTTTATATACCGTATATATATATATATATATATATATATACACACACATTTTACTATAGTTGTAGCGAGTGTAAGCGGTCAGCAGCGCTGGCTGTGGCAGGCGAGGTGCAGCGAGGGATGACTTTTCTCTTTTGGTGGGCCTCACAGGACGTGGTGGACACTCACCCAGGCCTGGCCTTCATGGAGGAGGCGCCAGACTTTCACACGCGCTACATCACCACGGTGAGAGAGGACGCAGAGCTTCGTTTTGTCCCAGCCCGAAGCACACGGCCTGACGTGGGACTACAAAAAAGATACATTCCCACTCTGTTTAAACCAAAAAATCATAACATAATAAATCTATTTTTATTTTTGGAGAAAACATTCGCCATCTGTGTTGGGCCTAGGAGTACCTTTTATTTTAACACAATTGTAAATGATGATTTTTTTACACTATAATACGCTGCACGTTGGGTGTTTTGGGGTGTTTTGGTAACTGGTCTTTGTGTGGTGTTTCACTCACAGGTCACCCAGAGGATATTCTACACGGTGAACCGGTCTTGGACCGGCAGAATCACATACTCTGAGCTGAGGAAAAGCAACTTCCTTCAGGTAACTTCACTCACTGTCTCACCACGCCCTGCACTTTATTAGGATTTGTTTTTTTTACCATATATAAATATATATATATATATATATATATATATATATATATATAAATATATATATATATATATATATAAATATATATATATATATATATATATATTTATTTATTTTTGCCTTAAAAAAAGTTAAATTATGTTAAACATGTTAATGTCAAATAATATAATATAATAATAAATTTCTCTCTCTCTCATTTCTCTCTCTCTCTCTCTCTGCAGAACGTGGCCCTGCTGGACCAGGAGGACGACGTGAACCAGCTGACGGAGTTCTTCTCCTACCATCACTTCTACGTCATCTACTGCAAGTTCTGGGAGCTGGACACGGACCACGACCTCTACATAGACGAGAGGGACCTGGCCCGGCACAACGATCAAAGTACACACGGCATCCACTCCACTCCACTCAGGATACAAAGATATTTGACTGGCCATTTGTAACAAGTACATAGGAATAATGCTTACTCCCCATTCCCTCCCACAGTATAACATCTCCAAAAAACAACACCATAAAAAAAATTACAATAATATATATACAATAAAAATTGTATTGAACCCATCCCCGTATTTAAGACACCTAGGCAGTAACCTGGTGTTTTTCCGGGTCTTGAAACGACGGCGACCTCGTGGCTCCCAAGCCAAGGGAGCCTTATCCACTGAGTGTTCCTATCCCCACTATCACACTAGAGTCCTACAGTACAGGGATTTAGGAAAATTACTACTTTGTTGGAACACATGCTGAATGCGGGCACCCTCACACAAAGACCAAGTGTGTGTGTGTATATATATATATATATATATATATATATATATATATATATATATATATAAGAGAGAGAGAGAGATATCTCCCCCCTGCAGGTGCCGTCCTGTACAGCGCTGATCTCCATTCACCGTGGTTCCCGCCTGGCGTGAGATCACTTTAATCCCACAAGTTTGATTGTCCGTCCAGTCCATGTCACGTTTGACCGAAGGCCCGATTGCTTTTGCATTCTTGCCTGCCACTTTTGAGTACTTCCTACCGGGGTTCTGATTAATCTAATCTCAACGGATTGGAACGTCCAATCATGACTAATCTAATGATTGTGCGTGTTATTGAACTGTGTTCGTTCCACTTATTAGCAGTGGCGGTGGTGATGGTAGAAGGGAGCTGAGCTTTAGAGTGTCATCGAATGAAGAGAAGAACCCCCCCCCCCCACCCCCACCCCACCCCACCCCCTGTGAGACTCTAATTATGACTAAGGACGACACAGATAGATTTGACATTCATACCATTTGCAATTCTGGCACACACACACACACACACGCACACACACACACCACCTAAATACTAAGTCGATACTATGCTAACAATAGTCCCCCCCCGTCCCGTCCCCCCCGGTCATTCGGTCATTGCCGAGATTGCACGTGCACGCGCTCACACACACACACACACACAGTCTGTCTCTCTCTCTCTCTCTCTCTCTCACACTCTTACACACTGCTGCTCTGCCACATGTTCCTAGTTGATGCTCTCTGAGCGATTTCAGGGGGGAAAATGAGACACAAGATCAATAGGAGAGCAGCGTGCACGCTCCGGCTGCCATGACGCCACGTCTGGAACGGTTACCGCCGCCGCTGCACAGTCGGAGCGACGCTCAGGATTTATAGTATTTCCCCCCCCCCCCCCCCCCCCCCCCCAAGATATCTCACATACACACACACACACACACACACACACACACACACTTCTACGTTGGCCTCGTCTTGCGAAGAGAAATGGTGTTCAACTGACGTGTCATAAATGTTCTGTGTGTGTGTGTGTGTGTGTGTGTGTGTGTGTGTGTGTGTGTGTGTGTGTGTGTGTGTGTGTGTGTGTGTGTGTGTGTGTGTGTGTGTGTGTGTGTGTGTGTGTGTGTGTGTGTGTGTGTGTGTGTGTGTGTGTGTGTGTGTGTGTGTGTGTGTGTGTGTGTGTGTGTGTGTGTGTGTGTTCTTTTTTTTGTGTGTGTTTCTAGCCATCTCCCACAAGATGATTGAGAGAATATTCTCCGGCACCGTAACAAGGTATTTGAAAAACGCTTTTGCGCTTTTGAAAAACACAAAGTAGCTTCTTTCTGGTTCTCCTCGCACCCTCCGAGGTCTGGCGGTATCCACACGCAGTGAGGCGCCTCGCTCGCGTTCCTCATTTTGAATCCCAAAAACGGTTGAACGCTTATATAATCGTGCCGATGATCTCCCATCGACGACGATGATAATCCGGTTCATGGCACAGGACGTGTTTGCACGCACGCACGCACGCACACACACACACACACACACACACACACACACACAGAGTACGCTTAGGCACGGTACATTCGGGCTTCTCCTGGGCATGTTCTTGCAAGTTTCATTTTATCCGTTGCCGTCAAGGCGTCGTCTTGTTTTACCCGCTTGTAAACCAAGCCGCCGTTCAGAACCAAGTCATCCGCTCAGCAAGCTGACTTTGATAGGCTGTTCTACGTCCGGTGCCTTGAGCTCCTCTCGTGCGTGCGTGCGTGTGTGTGTGTGTGGTTGTTTGCTTTGCGTGTTGTATGTAGTATGCTACTGTTGTTGTCTGCACACAAGCTGCTCGTCACTAACTGCCCCCATGGGATTAATACAGTTTTTTTTTAATTATGAATTCGGTATTGCACTGCAGCAGACCGTAGGAGAGAGGGGTGGGGGGGGGAGGGGAGCTCTGTGAAAAACAATACCTATGCAATTTAGCAGTGTCGGTTAATTCACACTTTTTGAGTTGAGGCTTAAACACAAGCACCTTCCAACCCAATGGCTTGTCCCATGGATGTCCGAAACAACTTTGGCTTGGTTCATGCATTGTTTTGTTTTTTTTTCCCGAGACAAGAATGACTGGCTTCTGTTGGCTGATGGCGAGGCAAAAATAAGAAAGCAAAAGTGTGTGTGTGTGTGTGTGTGTGTGTGTGTGTGTGTGTGTGTGTGTGTGTGTGTGTGTGTGTGTGTGTGTGTGTGTGTGTGTGTGTGTGTGTGTGTGTGTGTGTGTGTGTGTGTGTGTGTGTGTGTGTGTGTGTGTGTGTGTGTGTGTGTGTGTGTGTGTCCACCAGGGATCGCCGTGTGCACAAGGAAGGCCGCATGAGCTACGGAGACTTTGTGTGGTTCCTCATCTCTGAGGTGGATACCAAGACGGACACCAGGTGGGAGAACACACACACACACACAGAAGCGGACGTTTTGATTTCACAATCGGTCCTCGTTCCATGCTTGAGATCTGTGTGTTCACCTCGTCTGGGCCCAGCATGGAGTACTGGTTCCGCTGCATGGACCTGGACGGAGACGGGGTGCTCAGCATGTACGAGCTGGAGTTCTTCTACCAGGAGCAGTACCTCAAGCTGGAGGCCAGGGCCGTGGACCCGATGCCCTTCCAGGACTGCCTCTGCCAAATGCTGGACCTCGTCAAGCCGGAGGTCGAAGGTGAGTCACACAGTTCTGTGAAGTGGGAAGAATTCCCCACGCTGCCCCGACCCCAACGACCGGCTGGGTTCTTTCAGTTAGGCTGACGATGTCTTTGGGCTTCGGTGAAGGTATCAAGTTTAACAATAAACACATACACACGGGCGGCAGTATAGCTCAGGAGGTAGAGCGGTTGCCTCACAACCGGAAGGTTGCTGGTTCGATCCCCCGGCTCCTCCTAGCAAAAGCTGTCGAGGTGTCCCTGAGCAAGACACCCTAACCCCAACTGCTCCTGACGTGCCGGCTGTCTCCTTGCATGGCTGACTCTGCCGTCGGTGGTTGAATGAGGGCATGAATGGGTGAATGTGAGGCATGACTTGTAAAAGCGCTTTGGATAAAAGCATCCATTATCATTACATACAAACCAAGATATAGCTGTTGTTTTTTGTTTTTTTTCCCCTTTTTTTCCCTTTTTTTTTAGTTTTGAATCTTTAATAACTTTAATCGTATGCCCTTCAAGGTAAAATCACGCTGCGGGACCTGAAGCGGTGCAAGCGGTCCCACATTTTCTTCGACACGTTCTTCAACATCGAGAAGTACCTGAACCACGAGCAGAGGATCCTGTCTGTGGAGAGGGTAATAATAATGATGATGTATGAGCCGTATGTTCATCCGCATCCGCATTCAACCCCAGCCTATGGTAGGGAGCAGTGTGTGTGTGTAGTGCCTAGCTTATGGGCAGGGCAGGAGTGTTCCCCGGGTGTGACTTGTGGTGGTGTGGAGGGGGAACCCCACGTGGAAATGGGGAGAACATGTCCACTCGGAGAACATGCGTACACATTGAATTGCATTATTCCCTCGTTATACAGGTTATTCAATATTCTTTGTTTTCTAAGGAGATTGAGACTGAGGGCCAGGAGATGTCCGACTGGGAGAGGTTCGCTGCGGAGGAGTACAAGCTCTTGGTGGCCGAGGAGGAGGAGACGGACCCCGACCAGATGTAAGGCCAGGCACCGGCTTGACGCCGGAGCTAGTCTAGAATAAAGTTACTAGGAACTACACTTCCTCTGTTCTGAATCCCAGCATTAGATGGGGGGGGGTGACATATGTTACTATTGCCAGGTTAGTAAGGACATTTTAAAATGGTATTCATGAAAGACAAGCCGGCAACATTAAAGCAAGTTGTTGCACGGTGTCAGTCACTAAAAGCTTTTCTCCACACACACACACACACACACACACACACACACCACAGCGTGGATTGAACACCCAGCGGTTTGAAAATGAAATATATTATAACATATTAAACGCTAATAATAATAATATAAAAAAAACACGTATTTTCAAAGGCTTTCAGAGTCCTACTACTTGCCAGGCTTCAAATACTAGAGCAACGACTCCTGGTTGGTTCCCATGGTGGCCGTCCTTTTGGTCCCGTGCTGGTTGAATGTGTCCCTGCGTTTGACCCTCTGAACTCTGCCTCTCACCTGGTCAATGAAGTACTTTCACACCCCTGTGGCATTTTTTTTTATTTTTTACTTTTGTACTTTTTTTTTATTTTACGCTCCTGACCCGCGTTCCGTTCTCCTCCGCAGCTACGAGGACCACCTGAGCCCCCCCGGGCAGCACATCTCCGAGCTGGGCCTGTGGACAAAGAGGCACTTGTTCGAATTCCCCACCGCCCACTGCGGCCTGGACCTGGAGGAGTACGAGAACGACGACGACTACGAGTGACCTCAAGGCCGCAGCGGCTCACGCCTCCTCCTCCTCCTCCTGAGTCCTCGTCGACGAGTCTTCCCCCTTGCGTGCGTGTGTGTGTGTGTGTGTGTGAAGAGAGTGAGTGAGTGTGTGTGTGTGTGTGAGAACGGTCCTCGGGAGGATTCTGCCTGGGCCTGCGAGGCTTGGGGTAAGCCGCCAACCGTAACACGGGGACACCCCCTGCTGTGTGCTGGCTACCTGGTGAATTACCTGAGGTGTGGGATTTGCTCAGAGGAAAAGGAGGGGATAAATTATATTTATAAAATGGGTGTAAATATTTGGTGCTTTGCTGTGCTGTCAATTATTTTGGAAAATGTCTAATGAATACCGTTTTATATCTAAGAAAATAAAGACATGACATTTATTTTATTTATAATAATAAAGTTTTATTTATATTGGACTTTTCATGTACAAGAAAATCTCAGAGCGCTACAAAGTTTGAAACATAGCGAACAAACACAATTACAAAAAAAAAATGCTCACGTTTTTTTCAAATTTTCATCAGGGTCCTGGCAGCGCTATTTTGAATGTACTGCATCTTCTGGATGCTCTTTGCATGGATCCCAATGAAAAGTGCATTGCAGTAGTCTAGCCTAGAAGAGATAAAGGCATGCACAAGCCTCTCTTCAGCCAACGGGGTTCGAGTAGACTTTGGAAATGAGTTTGGAAATGTTAGGTTTTACACAGATGTTTTATATGGTCAAACCGGACACCCAAATGAGTGGCTGACAAGGAGGTTGGCCCGATGGCTGAAGGTGAGATATGGGGAATAACTGAACCTGATGTGGAATACCAACAAGGAGCTTCAGTTTTGTTCCCGTTTAACTGAAGGAAGTGGTTGCTCATCCATGCCTTTATCTCTGCTGATAACCTTTTATTTGAATAGTGAAAATCCTTAACTTTTTATTCTTAAAAAGTAGCTTATTACGTCTTATTGGATGCTATGGAGTTCAGGTTTGTTTTTAAACTTAAAAGGCGCAGTATGTCAGATAGGCACTTTTGATTTAAGACCGATCGGGGTCATCTCTTACCCATCACAGGTGCGTGAATGCACATTTCTCAATGGCGGGAGGGAGGAGAGAGAGATACTCTTAAAACTGCTGCTGTGGGTATTTAAGTTAAACTACCGATTTAGAATACTTGGAAAAGATAGTCAATCACATCAGTAGATGCAATTTGTTACTTTCCACCACTATTTAGTTATGTATGGAGACGCTTTTATCCGAAGTGACGTGATGTCTACAGGTAGGTTTCAGACATTGGGGATCAAACAGGGAGCCTTTCGGCCAACGGTGTCAGACTTTCTTGACAACGCACAAAATACAGTCTTGTCAAAACCAAAAGCAGCTTGACATGGCAATCATTTCCCATTAACCCTATCCAAGACCCTCTATTGGGAGATGATGTGTTGGTCCTGTGTTCAATTACCCAGCAGTTAGTTATGATGAAACCGCCAAGACAGGACTCCTAAGGTGAGATTCAAAAAAAGGGTATCCAATTTATTTTGCCGGATAAACATAAAACATAAAAAAAAATACACACAATTCCCGAGATCCTTATATGCATGTGTTGTAATTACCAATTACAGCACATGCCAACACTAAGTGCCAGTATGTACCCGATTTAATGGCTAAATAAAAGAACAAGCTTTACAAAACAATTGACATAAAAAATAATCATTTAGTCGCAGATAATGGGAAAAATATAACTAAAAACATGCTGGTATTTTTTACAAGGCCTCATCCTTTTCTCCATTTGGTAAAAGGTGTGTTTCAGGGGTCAGGACATCCCATCCTCATCGTCGTCTTCAGTGTCCTACTTTTGGGTCACAGGTCCACGTCCACCATTTCATCGTCCATCTCTTCACCGGTGATGTGGCAAAGCTCCTCCGTCACCTCCGCTTCCTCCATCTCCTCCGCTACCTCCTCCAGCGGAGGAGCTTCCGTGTACATGGGAGAAGACTCGGCCTCGTGCCCTTCCTCTGGAATGCTGCGGGCGGAGATCGGGTCAACAGCGCTCCGATGGACTTGTACACAGAGATAGATAAACACTGCGCTGCACAAACTTTCAGTTTGGCGTACAAATACTATTAAGGAGCTACAGCCCAGGCTTACCTCGAGGCCACGCTGGGTTTGTGGCTTAGGCTATATCTGCTGTCGATGGAGCTGAACTGGCTCTTGGAACCTGAACAAAAGAGAACAGACGTGTGAATCTAGCGTTCGGGGGGGGAATAGGCATTTTGGTTTAAGACTAGGTTTGGTCCGACTAGGTGTTTTGGTTTACCGAGGGGACGTCCTTTGGTCGGAAGAGCCTTCCTGTCGGAGCTGATGTAAGAGACGACGTCCTCGCCATCGGCAGAGACGGCCAGCAGCGAGGCTCGGTAGTAGATGAGGGGCTGCCAGCAGTCGTCTCTCAGGTGGACCACGTGGTCCACCGTCTGCCTCTGGAGGAAGCAGAGGCTGGGCGGGCAGTCGAGGAGAGACCGGGCCCACGAGGGGTTGGTGTGAACATTGTTGTAATGTTATGTAATATGTAATATTTGCTGCATTTTATTTTTTGCAGACTTATTACGGCATATTTCGATCTCTTTCTAATTCTGACCATTGTCCTGTTCTGCTGCTGTGACACCGACATTGTCTATATGTGACTAAGAAGACTACACCGGACATCTTAAATGACCAAAATATGTCTCCAGAGATTCTTCAAACATAATTCTGTTGTGATTTGACCCACGGGATTGCCTACGCTTGCAGGGGGGGGGGGGGGGGGGGGAAAGGAACTACTTTCATATAACAAACATGATTATAAAGTGCCTTTTTAAGATGAACGGAAATGTTTAAGGGGATTCCCTTGATAGTGTTTTCCAGTATCAAGTATATAACAAGACGTCCCACTGCAGAATTCGCTCCCCTTCCGACTTACAGGGTTCTCTTGTCTGGCTTGATGAGTTTGATGGAGAACTCGCTGAGGATGGTCAGGAAGGTGAGGAACGGGGGACTCGTCAAGCCAGGGGTCTGCGCGAACAAGTGGAACACAAACTCGATGCCACTCCTTGCCAGAAAAAAAAAAAAACACACAAAACACAACATGATTTTGGACAGCACTAAGAACCAACTGGAGGCCAATCGGGAGAGCGCATACACTCAAAAACACACCAAAAAGTCCCCTTGGGTCTGGATTCTGATCCGGATCTGCGCCAAAATCAAATTAACTTAACATAAGTAACCTAACCCCCAAGTTATGTCCAAATCCATACACAAACGTTGGAGTCATCTTGCCAAAACATAAGCTAGGTTATAATAACGGTCAACTGTCCCCCGGACTGCGCTCTGACCTGTGGATCATGGTGAGGGACTCGGAGCACTTCATGGGGTTGCTGAAGGTGAGGGCGAAGCGGCGAGCGAGCTCCTTGATGCTGGTGAACGTCTGGACTCCCGGCGGACCCATGGCGCCACTGTGCGGTTGATCCTGTTTCATCAGCCGCTGGTACAACTGGGGGGGGGGGGGGGGGGGGGGAGAGAAGCACAGTGTGGGGGGCGTGCAGAGCTAGCGAACTCAAGCCGGTCGTGACACACACACACACACACCTCTTGCAGACAGCGCAACACCGCGTGCGCGCTCGCGATTTTGTCCATCTCCCGCGTCCTGTACAGGGTCTCCTTGATGATGTCGCCAAAGTCGTTGTAATACTGAATGATGGGGGTGGGGGGGGGGGGGGGAATGGGTGAGAGGTTAGGGGCAGGTTTCATCTCAGACCATCCGCTATCATGTGACACACGGAGAGGACCGCTTTGACGGCGCAGAAGATGAAAGAAATATATACTGTATATTAATAAAATAGATGAAAAGGGGGCAGAGTTAAGAACCCATGGCTGACAGTTTTTTCCGCGTTACGGAGCTATATTCTATATATGCGCAGGGTCACCTTGGTGTAGTGCGCCAGGACCCCGGTTGCCATGCCCATCTCCAGCACGCCGTGCACCAGCAGCTTGCAGTAGGCGGCCAGCTGGGTGCGCCGCTGGTGGTGGTCCTCCAACCTCTCCACTTCGGAGGCGCTGCCAACTGCAAACGGAAGAAAAAAAGTAAAGAAACAAAATGAAGAGCGAGCGTCACACGAGAAGATCTACCACACTATGAGTACGTTACGAGGAGGAGGAAGAAGGAGGAGAGCAAAGCGGGGACGATGGCTTCAACAGGTGGAAATCAAAAGATATCGCGGGCTGCAGAGTTATGGCCGTGGTGCCATGTGGCTTCGATCTTCCGCAGGACTAATAAAACAAAAAATATTTGAAAAATAAAAACTGACAGACTCCGAGAGGAGAGGAGAGGAGAGAGGAGCAGATGGAAGATTTTCTCACGGAAAAAAAATAATAATAAAACCCCCAGGTTGGCCTTATTTCATGAGTATAACCCAGGGTCTCCGCTCCGTGAGTGACCCCCCCCCCCCCACCCATCCTGCGCGTTATGGAAAAATGTGCAGCATTACCGGAGACCAATAAAACAATACATCACTTTTTCACTATACGTTCCACAAACCAATACAATATTGCGTTTGTTTGAACATTTAGGACGTACTGCATACTGACGAATCTCCGTCCTCCTCGCCTGGATCTGGTTTTGCGATATTATGCCTCCGAGACCACAGGATGTGGTCAAGATAATACAATATTTAAAGTTATATAGTCTCAATAAAACAGGGGGTATTGCAAGCAAGACCATTGCTTGCATCTTATATATCTATATATTATATTTATATCCTGTCGTGCTGTAGAAAAGAACATTCTGGGACATTTAACTCATTCTGACCTAGCGTCACTTTGTATTAAAAAAAAAATTAAAAAAAATCGCTTCACGCCAATAATTAGTTCTCAGTCAAACGAGATAAAGTCTTTCCATCGGGCTCAGGGTTAATTACTGGGCCAGGTTAAAAATCTGATCTCCTTTGGTCATGTGCTAGTGCTGTGGCAAGTCATTCACACACACACACACACACACACACACACACACACACACACACACACACACACACACACACACACACACACACACACACACACACACACACACACACCACACACACACACACACACACACACACACACACACACACACACACACACACACACACACACACACACACACACACACACACACACACACACACACACACACACACACACACACACACACACACACACACACACACACACACACACACACACACACACACACACACACACACACACACACACACACACACACACACACACACACACACACACACACACACACGTCACCTTTGATTATGTCACCGTCCGGGCCCACAAACACCTGCTCCAGGAGGAAGGTCAGCAGCGCCCTCTGCAGTCTGGGACTGGAAGTGTAAAGCAGCGGACCCGTCGACGTGGGGTCCCACACCCGCAGCTGGGAGCTGTGAGCGGACAGGATGTCACACACACCCAGGAAAGCCTGCGAGTGTGTGAGTGTATGTGTGAAGGTGCACGTGTGTTTGTACACGTGTACGTGTGTGTGTGTTAGTGCGCAAGTGTGTGTGAGTGAGTGTAAAAATAGGTGAGGGGATGGAGAGGAAAGGACTTTTTTTTGTAAATACATACATACAGTATTTTTCTAAAGCAGACTCATTTACAGTTACCATTGAGTCATTTAGCAGACACTTATCCAAATTTTGATTTGACACCCCCACCTCCCCCGCCTTCTACTCAGTCATACCTGCTCCTTCACTTTGACGTTGGGGTGGGAGAGGCAGCGGTTACTCATCTCACAGAAGGAGCTCAGCTGTTGCCTCTGAGCCAGCGCGCTCTCCTGGTCAAACACAACATCACAGGAGAGGGTTCACGCCTCGTACCACAACCACAAGTCACTTGTTGTTTTAACAGTGCAGTGGAATTCTTTTTTTTTTTTTTACAACTAAAAATATAATTGGAGGAATAAATTCAATAAAACGATTCCATAAATAATTCGATAAAATTTCAATGATTAAAATAATAAATAATAAAAAGACGTGATGAAAGACTTTCAGTCAAGTGCAGTGAGTGAATAAGCGTGTTTAAAAATAAAAAGCGGTTTCTTGAGCCTCCAGCTGTTATGATGCAGAGGAGTGCCAGGACTAACACAGCGGACACATTGACCTTAGCTAAAAGCACCGACTGACCGAACAGAAACACAACCACCTTCTCCTGAACAAAATGGGTCAACAAAGCGTGCATCTCGGATGGCCACCGGGAAATCACATGCGTTTGTACCGTCAACGAGTTGTGAGTTTTGTTTGCCCATCATCATCATCATCCTAGCCTTTCAACACACAGCTAATCTACAGAATTGTTGGTTCTATTCCGCTCCATAGCGCAGATCCACCCTCCCTCCCTCCCCCAGGGGCAGGGGTTGAACCCTGGACTCACCCTAGAGTTGAGGGTCTTTGCGCTGGTGTGGAGGTTCCACAGCACGGCGTGGTACAGACACCGCAGCACCTCCAGCACCATCTTCAGACGGAGACGGAGGCACAAGGACGAGCAGCCCACGTATTACAGGCGGTCTCGTCAAATGTACCAAATAGATCGCATAAAGAACATTTTTTTGACACACAAGTTCAACATCCCCATCTTCTTTAATTAGGATTGGAATTCTTCAACGGTTGAAGCGACAAACTGGAATTTCACAGGTTTTTTTTGGTCTTCGTTTTTCGGCCTGCTTTGCGTTCGAGGCAAAACCATTGATTTTAAATAAATCATGTTGTGCAGTGAGTCTTAATTTACATTTACATTTACATTTAATGAATGACTTGTATCAACGGTGTAGACGGCATGTGCGGGTACCTCAGTTGGGACGCCGCGCTGTAGGCACTTCATTGACAGCAGAGGAGACAGCTGATCAAACAGGTCCCACTGTGACAGGTCGTGGGCACTGAACACACACACACACACACACACAGGTCAATAGTATGGGTCGCAGAGAGAACATGGTTTTAAAAAGGTCCCATGCAGTCGATACACGCAACGACAGCATCGACTTACTTGTAAAAAGCTCTGAGCTTCCTTAGCGTAGAAAACAATTCTCTTTTGTCGCTGTCTGTGCGGAAGATTTCGTCCTGCGGCAAAAGGTGTACAAGTGGAGTGAGCAGGTGAGTAGGCGTCCGCAGGCGTGGTCTGTCTATACGTGTCGCGATTTCATTTAATTTCATCTCACGTCCGGTGAGGTGACCACTTGAAAGTGTTGCAACGCTCATTTTCTAAAGTGGACCTTAAAACAAACCCGTGAAACATGACTTTGCTGGGATTTGCTGGGTTCCTGCTACAGCTGTACCTGACGAGACACAGTTCCGAGCAGATTCTTTGGAAAATCTGCACACCCACCTTAAGGACATCCTCTAGCTGTGAGGTCAGTCTGTCCTTCCAGCGGTACACCAGCAGGTCCCTGGCAGAGCGGGCCGCGCCCTGCCAGGCGGTGTCCTCGTCACACAGGCACAGGAAGGCGCGGGAGGCCTCCTCCAGCACGCTGGGATGTCCGGAGGGGTGGTCCGCCGCCCAGCCCATCCAGGTCATCAGCTCCACCGCCGATACCTAGAGGAACGGGAGGGCAACATGGAGTCACACACCCACTCACCTGCTGCGATCATGGGAGTCATTAGCAAGTATTCCATGACTAAGCATGCTTGAGCTTAACCCTGGGATGAGTGTGATTGGTTTAAGAGAGATGTGTGTGATTGGTTTGAGAGAGAAGGCGGGAGATGTGTGTGATTGGTTTAATATAAAAAGGAGAGAGATGTGTGTGATTGGTTTAAGAGAGAAGGAGAGACATGTGTGTGATTGGTTTAAAAGAAAAAGGTGAGAGATGTGTGTGATTGGTTAAAAATAAAAGGAGAAAGATGTGTGATTGGTTTAAGAGAAAAGGAGAGAGATGCGTGTGATTGGTTAAAAGGAAAAGGAGAAAGATGTGTGATTGGTATAATAGAGAAGTGTGACAGACCTGCGTGTTCTCAGAGGGATGGCCCTCGGCCTGGAAGTACTGAGGGATCTTCATCAGGGAGGTCACCTCATCCCAGCGGCCTGAAAACTGACCAACAGAACACGGTCATCGTCAAAATCAACATCACCATCAATAAAAAAAAGTTATGAAGACAGTAAAAAAGTTATTTTAAACAGGAAAAATGACTAGAATAGCCATCCCTATTATGTATGTGCCGTCTTTGGGAAACTAACACTGTCTGCTGTTGAAATCGGATGATCCAAGTGTTTTCTATGCACAAAAGGACGATGAACAGGAGATCAGGATGTGTACCTTCGACAGCAGCAGGGGAAGAATTGTGAGGAAATGCTCGGTGAGTTTAGCCCAGTCATCCAGCTGGGTCTTCCTCTCTTTGGCACTCAAAATCTAGGAGGTTTGCAGGTATTTATTTCCTTCAGATTGACATTTAGATACAAACTAAAAAACACAAACAACTCAACCAACATTTAATGATAATCGACAAAGCATGTACCTGGATGAGAGGCACTCGGTTTTAAAATGTTTCACTGTTCATTTATTGCTTATTATTCTTTATAATTATATATAATTTAAATATTATATAAGTATTCTTATTGCATTACCTTTTTGGCTCCAGTCCTACCCACTGGCGAAGGGCCCTCAGCAGCCTGACGCACCGACTCTACCAGGATGTCTATCACCACAGCCTGCTCTGCCTCTGTCAAACCTAAACCTACACCTAAAAACACACACACACACTTTTATTGCCGTTCGGTGTATTTAAAGTGGAATTTGTCCTCATGTTATCACTTTTTTTTTTATTGAACAAAGTCATTCTCCATTAACATTTAGTATTCCAATTTAAGTTCATCCTCACAGCCCCATATACCCGCACACACACACACACACACACACACACACACACACACACACACACACACACACACACACACACACACACACACACACACACACACACACACACACACACACACACACACACACACACACACACACACACACACAACACACACACACACACACACACACACACACACACACACACACACACACACACACACACACACACACACACACACACACACACACACACACACACACACACACACACACACACACACCAGTGCTCTGTGGAGTAGGCTCCAGCAGCAGTATGTGGGTGAGTGTGGGCCAGTCCTTGAGCAGGTCCCCAGCAGAGTCCCACAAACCGTCCACCAGGTAAACCACGTGCTTATGGAACTGGGAGAAAAAAAAAAATAATAAAAATAAAAATAAAAACACACAACGGAAACAACCATTAAAAAACAAAAACAACCACACATTTATCTAAACTCTTCCACCCGGGTCCCGCCTCACAATGGGTCAGGACATCAGTCCTCACCCCAGACTTCATGTGGAAGGACAACAGGGCCCTCAGCCGGACCATGGTGCGCTCCAGGTGCACGTCCACCTCAGGTACAGCCTCCTTCTCCTCCTTCTCCTCCTCCTCTTTATAATCCGGGGGGGAGATGTTGAGCAGCCTGTGGGGGGGGGGGGGGCGGGGGAGACAAAACCACCCTCAGACATCGGATCAGAGCGAAGAAAAGCCACGCCTCTTTTTTTGGTTTGCCATCGGTACATGATTACGTTGGACCACTACGTTGGGGTTCGCCGTTTACCTGGAACAAAGCAGTTCCCCGGCGAAGGTGGCCAGGGGCCGATGCGAGGAGTACACAAACCGATAGAGCTGCTCGAAGTCCTGCTCACGCAGCACATCCTCACAGATCCTGGCGCAGGGGACATGGAGAAGAGAGAGAACAACATGAGTGGGAGGGAGGGAGGGAGGGAGGGATGGAGGGAGGGCGGGGGGGGGGGGGGGGAAGAGATTGGTGGAGATGACAGAAGGCACTTTTGACTTCTGGTGACGAGTTGTTCTCTTACCTTCCTTTGTCGCAACACACTACTGTAAGTCGCTTTGGATAAAAGCGTCTGCTAAATGACTGATGTAATGTAATGTAATGAAGGGTCGGGGGAAGAGGGTCGTCCACTCACTTGGAGATGACGAGGAGGAGTTTCATGGCCTGCGACGCTACCTCGTTGTCCCTGTCCAGCGTCAAGGAGAGGAGCCGACTCTGTAAGTCGGAGCATGCAATTTTGCTACTGTATCCGTGAAGCGCATACGGTCATACGGTCTATCGGGTTGAATGTGGACACGAGTTGATGTGAATCGTGAAACACACAATGAAACATATAAACGGAAATCTGCTCGCAGCTATTCAAAACACACACAGCCATCCCAGAAACACATGAGGCATATGGCAGGCTTCTTGTCCTCACTTTGAAGCGACTGGTGAACAGGTCTAGATCGGCCAACAGGAGAGGGTCTCCGTACAGGAGCTGCAGGCCCAGCACACACTTGAGACGCACTTCCGGTATCTGGAGGAAACAAAAACCAAAAAAAAGGTCAAAAGCGCACACACACACACACACACACACACACACACACACACCCCCCCCCCCAATTATTGTTATCGTCTATCCCACCAGCTGCTCCTATGAGAAGAGAGACGTTCTTTGTTTTACTTACACCCAACGAGAAAGAACATAACAAGCCTGGAAGCAGGCCAGCGATAAGTGTATGTGGGTTTTCTCAAGGTTGGAGGTTTTCACTACTACCACCAACCCAGACTTCCTGTGCGCTAGCTCGCCCTCTCACGACCCTGGCCATTCCCGACTGACGAGAACAAGCTAGGGCGCATGTCATATTTGCGGTTGTTATCAATTGAGTTACGGGACACCGGTTTGCAGGGGAAACTGTTGAAGAGGGGGCTGCTCTTCTGAGGTTTTTGGACTTCTCTCCACACGATCAGAGAATTCCCACCACACAAGCACACACACACAGACGCGTGCGCAGTTCCTTTACCTTGTCGTACATCATCCAGCCCACATATTTGAGGTAGCTGTCGTTGAGGAACGCAGCGCTGTACATCTTCATCCACGAACACAGCTCCTCCATACAAATGGAGCGGATCTCTGGCAGCACGTCGCTGTAGACGCATACAGCATAAAGTCCTCGGCACACGCGGCTGGCTCAAAGTACAGTTGCAATATTGTGCCTATTGCATGTGCATAGAGGGATCCAGGGGAGACTCACCGGTATCTCTTGAGGAACACCCCTTTAAAGATGGTGTCCATGATGCTCTCGATGTCCGACCGCTTTTCCTGCAGCTGCAACAAAGAAAAATAATAAATAATTTAACTCATCATGGGGATGACGGACCGTGAAGGCACTGCAGCCACAGCAGAATTAATTCCTCAAGCTTTCCACCCGTTGACTTCACACACACACACTGTGCAACAGCCTAATAAACACACGTTTGTTGCACTAGGACGTAGGAGTAGCATGTATTCAGAACTGAGGCGTCGCCATACCCTATTTGTTTTCTGTTTAAGCTTAATTAACAACACAAAAAAGGGCTAATAGCGATAGGACAGTACATTCATTTTGTGCAAACGTCATTCCAATAGAAGGTTGATAAGGCTCACCGAGCCTTACACCCACACCCACCTCAGCAATCTTCTTTGTGAGCTTGTCCAGTCGGGGGCTGCTTTGCATTTCAGAGGACTTTCTGCTCTCCACCCCATGCAGCTTCTGGGCGTTCTCCATCGCTGCACTCAGGCTCAGCGCCACGTCAATCAGACAGCTCAGGACCTTCACAGCTACGAGGAGGACCACGAGACCAGAGTGAGAGGATTAATGGAGTTGGAGAGAGACAATTGTTTTGCCTTTTTCCCCTTGCGCCAACACACCATTCCAGACCATTCCACCAAGACATTCCACCAAGACAAAACAGATGCAGCTTTCCTACCAGCCAGCGTGCAGGTGTGTCTGAAGGCCCGTACGCAGGAGTCGGACAGCTCCGTGAGCAGGGACACCAGGCCACTCATCAGGTAGCCATCGAACACCACGCTGTGCTGACAATGGGACACGAGCACCGACACGAACTCTGTGAACTCGGAGTGGAACCAGCGGCCGTACGGGCCTGACTGGATCAGAGGGTATTCCGTGCAGTCCTGCAGGAGAGGGGGGAGGGGTTTCAGAACAGCCAGTTCTGCCTACAGGCGGCTTTCATGTGTGTGATCTTTTAGTGCTTTAGTGTTTTTGCACAAAGTAAGGATTACAGTACAGTTCTACATTTAACTTCTCTGTTAAGCTAATCAGAACGGTTACAATTAGTTGGCACACGTTACGTAGTAAGACTCACGGTTCAACACATGGCAAAATGTAACAAAAAAACACCATTGAAGTACCGACCAAGTCCATAGGCCAGGTGACTGTAAGGATCCATGGGAATGCCAAAAACTTCTTATACTGCAGACCAGAGCCCTGGTACACACACACACAATTGATATATCATATTATATAATCAAGAATCAAAGACAACACTGCATAAGAAGAACCGAAAACAAACCAGTTCTCTCACCTCGTCCTGCACCTCGCCCATCTTGCTCAATATGTCACTGCATTCCTGACCTCGGTTGCTCTGGCACATCTCAGCTGTTACCACCCCTGTAAATAGAAAGAGGGGGCAGGAACAGTGACCCAGGTGTGTGTGTGTGTGTGTGTGTGTGTGTGTGTGTGTGTGTGTGTGTGTGTGTGTGTGTGTGTGTGTGTGTGTGTGTGTGTGTGTGTGTGTGTGTGTGTGTGTGTGTGTGTGTGTGTGTGTGTGTGTGTGTGTGTGTGTGTGTGTGTGTGTGTGTGTGTGTGTGTGTGTGTGTGTGTGTGTGTGTGTGTGTGTGTGTGTGTGTGTGTGTGTGTTTGCCTTTGCACCCGGAGCACTGAATGAAGAAGCTGATGAGATCCAAGAGGGCAGAGTCCCGGTCCATCTCATAAGCCTCCATCCAATCACCAATCACGGTCTGTATAGAGAACCGCGACACCGGAAAGAAGGTTAATAAATAAAAAATATATACATACACAGTTGCAAGAAAAAGTATGTGAACCCTTTGGAATTACCTGGATTTCTGCATAAATTGGTCATAAAATGTGTTCTGACCTTCATCTAAGTCACAACAATAGACAAACACAGTCTGCTTAAACTAATACCACACAAACAATTATATGTTTGTTTTTATTGAACACACCATGTAAACATTCACTGCAGGGTGGGAAAGGTTGATATATATCTCTATATATCTAGATATCGATACCTATATCTATCTATAAAAGCCCTTGTTGAGCAAATCAACTTCAACATTACTCATTAGTTCAACAAACATTAACCGCCATACACATTATTGGTTTGCATTTCTTTATTCTGTGCAATTTATTTTATGTAAATTGTGTGTAATATATTTTTGGGGGTGAAAGGGAGATTTGTATATGTTCAGTTTTATTATTATTATTATGATTATTAGTATCAGTGGCAGTGTTTGACATCATTTTGACCCATTCACTAATTTGTTCCCAACATTTGAAATAAAAACCTAGCCTCTTTTCCCTCTTAAAGTGCACCAGACTGATGCATTTATGTTAACCTGACTAAAAACCAGCAAAGTATTCCTTTAAAAAGCAGGTTAGGGCAACTTAGCTTGAGGATGCCTACAGACAGGCAAAGGACAAGGGGATTGAACCGACAACCAACTTTTGGGCTAATTTCATTTCGTACATTGCATAAACTCGATGTAATTATAAACCACACCATCAGGTTTCCTCCATTGACGTCGGAACTTATTGTGTAGCATTATATTTGTACCCATTACAAAACAAACAGGGCAATGTCTAGATATGTGGAGATATGTAGGCTACTCTTCGTAGTAGTAGTAGTAGATTAAGAAGAAGAAGCGCAACAAATGCTTTCGAGAATTAAAAACCTTATCGCATTTAAGCAGAATCCTAGGGCGTAGGGAGGAGAGGGTGGCTAGGAAGGTCAAACCCCTGCCAAGGTCGGGTTTACCCTTTACAGTACATCTCACCTGCATTGCGCTGTGTCCCATGGTGACCACTTCAAAAAGGGTGACGGCCTCAACCTTTGGTCGGCCTCGGCGGCCTCGGCTGGCCTTACCCTGGTCTCGCTCGGCATTCTCGCACAACCGCCGCCTTTTCTTCACTCTCTGCGGGTAACACGTCGGACAGGATTATCAAAAGGCCGCGCTTGACTCTCAGCAAAAGGGGTCCTGGGTTCGTAACCCAATGTCTGCAGTCTACCCTGCAGGCAAGCTGCTCCACGACGACATGGATCAGAAATGCTGTGTCGTTAGTCGCATTCGATAAAATAACAGAAGAACACAGACACACACACACAAAAACGCTTACCTGCACCATGAACATCTCTACCAGTGTGCAATATCATATCTTCAGTTGAGCAGATCATCACATCATTACGCATATCATAGTGCTGTATTAATATAATGCCTCACTGTTGTTTATGGATAGGTTGTGTGATTATGCTGTATATGTGGCACATGCAGTACCTCTTGTTCGGGTATGTCAACACACGAGAGAAACTTCACGTACCGCACTTGTCCGTCTGTTTTCGCTTCCAGAATCATCCCCGGAATGGCTGACCGCTCCGGTGGAATTAAGTGCAGAATTCTCACTAGAAAAAAAACATACATCATCTACTGAAATAACTAAGGCAGGGACACGGTTGCACAAATGAATGCATGAAAACATGAATGAATGCCCATCATAGTTAAATGAATTGTTCTTACTTATGCTCCTGTGGCCTGGAGGTAGGTGTTGATGGTTCTGGGATCATTGCTGGCTCTATCTTTCTTTCGTTCTATCTCATTTTACACTAGGGATCAGATGCAGATTAAAGTAAATGTTTCATACGCTCAATTAACTAATACAATTATGACTTTGACCACTCACAGGTAAGCAATGGTGCTGTTTTGAGATATTGTTATTGTCATAAATAATAATAAAGTGCATTTATACGGCGCGTTTTAAGACACCCTTATCATGTGTGTGTTATTTAAAATATTTTCGATTTTTAAATGTTGTTTGTAAGTGTGTCTTAAGGATT
Source organism: Muraenolepis orangiensis (assembly GCA_027704905.1). Lineage (NCBI taxonomy): Eukaryota > Metazoa > Chordata > Actinopteri > Gadiformes > Muraenolepididae > Muraenolepis > Muraenolepis orangiensis. The sequence continues at coordinate 8,385,974 of CM051015.1, read as the reverse complement.
GCTAGACGATTTCGTTGTACTTGTACAATGAACAAACACATTCTGATTCTGATTGTAATGACGATCAAATAATGTTCCATGCATTTCTCTATAAGTAACCTTATAACCGTTTTTATACCTAGTAGACTTGTCTTTTAGCCACTGTTGACTGTACATTATATATTACCATGCACTTCACTGCAACATGTGCACTCTGGTTAGATGAACAATGATGTTTCGCTGTAATGTACTTGTGTGCTGTGCAATGACAATACAATCTTATCTAAATCATAGGGGATTATAGATGCATTAAAAAACAATAGTCATCGCTTTAAAAAACAGCTGAACAACGTATGGAAGTAATCAATCGATCAATTCAATCAAAGTGGCGTATCAATCAAACGCACTATTGTGTGTCACTTTAGCGTTACACGTTAGCGTGTAGCGGCGCTTCCTGACAGGCCAGAGCGCCGGACGCTGATTGGCTGAATCCGTACAGCTAAACCAAGGAGCTATCTGGGCTAGAAGCTAGAAGCTAGCTCACCAAACGATCACTGTTTATCACTCTGTCCGTGTTGCCCTTGTACTGCTTTCCTTCGGTGTGAAAACAGCTTTCACAGAAAACGCTTCGGTGGATTCCGCCACTTGTAATTCAATTTAAGTCAATTACAAGTAGAACTAAGTGATTGATCGTCCACATCCGAATGACGTTCTGTAAACTCACTTCCCTCCTCGCTGCTTCCAGTGTGCAACAAGGGATTTAAACATTACGCGTTCATATTTACCCGATATCAAACATATAACACACATATTCCAAGCGTCAGCATATATACCGTTTAAAGGAAGGCTGTCTTACCGCAAACTACACACATTGCGTGTCCACCGCTTTGATAGGATCCTTCCAGTGTTGTTGTTAGTCTCGTTTCGGATTTAAAGGGACACACACGCGCTCTCACGCCTTAAACCTGGATTTGAAGATGGGAGGATCGAACCCGTTTAGCCTTGTGTTTGTGTTAATTAGGTTTGTTTTAATTCATAGAGGAATGTGTGCCTATGGACGCCATTGTGTCTGTGCTCATTCTCTACAATGAAGTCTTACTTGAGTGTGTGCGTGGGACAGAGCGCTCCAACGTCGTTACGTTCCCTTTAAGACGCTGGTTACGTTCCCGTTAAGACGCTGGTTACGTTCCCTTTAAGACGCTGGTTACGTTCCCTTTAAGACGCTGGTTACGTTCCCGTTAAGTCGCTGGTTACCTGATGACGCAGTAAATTCGCCGCGATTCATTATTTTCGCTTAGTTGTTGATAAGTGTTAGTGCACACATTAAACGATTCCAGTTATTATTTTTTTGTTCTTTTATTTTTTACATGAGCACGTATACATTTTGCATGAATGGCCGCATAAATGTATGTATGTATTTAACCCCTGACCTTGGCAGTGTTTCTGACGTGCTGCCCATCAGGCTTCACAAGACAACTGAGCGATAGACAGATACTGCAGCCATCCATGCGAAAAGAATATACATGCACTTGCGGTATTGTACGATTTATTATTTAAAAAAACAGCCACCTAATGGCGTATATTATCAAATGGCATATATCATTATAGTCCTGAGGGCAAACATTGCAGATATAAGATAGATTAGACATTCAGGCAGACATTATATTGCATTACATTTAGATTTTATTCAGTTTTAAAAGGTTGAAATGTGCTAACAGAAAATACGGGATGCTTTTGATTCCCACCCAAACGATCACCTGAATCACCTTGGCCTAATATGGGCCACATTAGAAGGAACAAGGTACAAACCTCAGTCCTTGTGGGAATTCAGCACACAGTCCTGTCTTTTATTTTCTATACAGTCTAAACAGTGAGTGTATACAGTATGAAAAAAATCACGTAGCACCTTGATTCATGTTGTTTTGTTGTTTTGGATTTACAGTCGGATTAGCTTTGTTGAGCTGTTGTCCTCTATGGGCTGTTTGTTTTGTGTGGCTCCTAAGGGGCCACCGTAGCCTGCTGGGTCAGGAGCTGGGAGATGAAGCTCAGGGCGGGGCTGAGGTCCTCCGCCAGGTCCTCGGGGAGCGCAGACACCACAGACGCGATGCTTTCCGTGACCGTCAGTATCCTACGTGCCCATGTGATGACGGATTAGAGTAGATTACATATTATAGATAGGTATATATTGTTGTAGATATTGTTGCATATTGTTTGCCAACTTATTGTACTTTTTCCCTTACACTTTTGCCTGAATTATCGTACTTCTACCTGAGCACTGGTTCAGTTATTGGAGACTTGTTAGAAATGAAATGCATTTTTGACTTCTGGTGACGAGTTGTTCTCTTACCTTCCATTGTTGAAACACACTATTGTAAGTCGCTTTGGATTAAAGCGTCTGCTAAATTACTCTAATGTAATGGATTACAAAACGTAAAGAAGCTAAATTACTATTTACTCCTATTTGGGTATTAAGTGACCTACAGTGAATGCAACAACACATGCCATTAAGGAGCAGGGGATAGGCGAGGGGATAGGCGTCTCGCTCTGAAAATGCTTCCAGGTATGGCTGGGGACACTGGGGATTGAATCCGTGCCTTTTTTCGGCTAGGAGACGAGAACACCCTGTGGCACTGCAGCTATACTATGCTGCCTCTGATCAAATATGCTTCCTCTTCTCATGTTGGATATTCAAACTTTCAAAACCATCGCCGCTGGCGTCAAGCGCTTTGGTGTTCTCTCACCAGTTCACGTAGTTGGCAGCCAGCTGAGGCTCCTGTCTGGAGTCGTCCTCTGTCACCAGGGACAGCTTCATCTGCTTGAAGTTGGCCTCGATGTCCTTCTTAACCTCAGCCAAGCAGCGGGTCCCCCGGAAGGAGCAGATCACTTGCTGCAGGAAGACAGGAGTAATCAAAAGGAGAGGAAACCCAACAGACACCCGACACGAGTAAACCCCAGGGGAGGTTTGACTAGAACAGGGGTTCCCAACTGCCGGGCCGCGGACCGGTACCGGGCCGTGGAGGTGTTACTGCCGGGCCGCGAAACAGCTGTGTTTATCATCATATTTGACTCAAATAATTTGAGTATAGGTGAACGGCGGGCGGTATAATCTATATATAGAGATTATATATATAGTATAATCTATATATATAGATTATATAGTGGTATATATGCTCCGCGTACATGCGCGTTTATACTGAAATCGAGCCCTGCCGTTTTGTTAGGGGTGTGTGTTGACAACACACTTTGACAACCGGTCCGCGAAAATTGACAACCGGTCCGCGAGATTTTTTTTCATATATCTGCCGGTCCGTGGCACAAAAAAGGTTGGGAACCCCTGGTCTAGAACACACCCAACACAAACAACTAACTAATCTCTGACATGCACGGGGAGATGAGGAGTGACTGGTGCGGCCCGCTCACATAGAGGACAGAGAGCTGGTGGGCGATGTATTTGTGACTTCCGAGGTGTCTGACGTCCTCCTCTAGCTGTTGACTCAGGACAAGCAGCTGGTTCAGTTTGGCGAGGTGAGAGAAGTACTCTGCGACACACACACGCACGCACGCACGCACGCACGCACACACACACACACAGTTAAATGTTGAATTAATTGTATATGTCTTGCGGTGCTTTACGGTCATATATATGGCCGTATAGAATATATATATATTTATTATTAACCCAATAACGGTAAGGGTGCTAGTGATAAACAAAACCATTATGCACTGAAATTCACTGTGTCCCATTTTATAGTGAGATGGGGAAAATAAACCAAACCATGAATATGACATCCGCTCTGCAAGTGCTATCCTTGTGTTCATTAATCCATTGCATTGTGCCTGGTCCTTTTGACCCAGTAGCAGTAGAAGGGGGGGGATGGGTATTTGTTTTGTTGACGTTTGGAGGATTTCTCCCCCTCCCTGAGTCGTAGTAGGTCACCACACTCACCTTCCATGGGGGGTTTCTCCAGCAGGCCCACAGCACTGCCCTGGATGAGGTACACCTCTACCCGGGGGAACATAGTCGACAAGCCCACCATGTCGAGGTAGTCCTGGGGGAACACGGGGTCTACGTCTGTCATTTCACAGCATTTGCATTTGCTTCAACACTTTCTGTCATCAGCACTCAAGGCACTAGAGCGTGTTTATTTGGCGTAAATGTGTTGGTATTTACCTGGAAAATAAATATATGAATCCATTTCTCTTCATTGTGTTTTACATTTTTTAGAAAACAACAAAACACTCTAAATACTTTCTTAACAGGACTTAATGAGCTATAATGCAACGACATTGCAAGAAAACGCTTGGTTCCGTTGGATACCACTAGGATTCTATGGTTATTGTTATTACATAGTGTGCTGAGACGTGTTTACCTACACTTGAAATAGCAAAAAGTCGAGAAAACACACCTCTAGTTGTGGCATAGGCTTCGGTAGATGCTCCAGGCACTGCAGCATCTGGTCGAGGATCTCAGCACCTAAAACGTGTCCGTTATAAGAACTCATAACATTGTACCACTGGTTGGCTAACGCATATATGTGCTCATCACATTCAATGAATATCACCTTGGATCTGGAAGGTGTCTGATTCCTCTGGGCTACAGTCCTGACTCAGCTGCTCGTGGAACTTGCAGCAAAGATAGTTAAAAATATATAAATAAAACAAATGTTATGAAGGGAATCAATAAAACGGCAGGGGAAACTTTGCCTTGATGTTGGATGTGGACACACGTGTACTCTCTCTCTTTCTCTCACGCACACGCACACACACACACACACACACACACAGCCCAAATGCATGCTGAAACTCCACACCAGTTGTGCACCCTCATTGTGACATTGCTTTCTCAACGTCAACGAACTGGTGTCCGACCTACCTGCTGCACCTGAGCCCTGACGAGGAGGTCCAGCTGTCCACAAAGACACAACATCTCCAAGCCCACCTGCTCGGGACTCAGGTGAGTAGGGCTCAGGGGTCTTCTCAGCTGCAGATTCACTGTCAACGGGTAAGACAGAATAACGACCTGTCAACCATCACCGTTAGGATTGGTTTCGGTTTTTCCTTCACTGCCACTGCTGGGCATGTTCCAATCAGCCATCGTGCGTATGCTATGATTGACAACGGTGTACGACGAGCCAGAATCCCATTGTCTTAAGTCTACCAGGGAGGAGTAGGTCAACCGAGAAAGGGAGACAATTGCCGTGCAGAGCATGCATGCATGCATGCATGCATACATATTGATTCACTGCAACGTCTGTGTGATTCTGCTTACAGACAATAAATCGGGCGTCTGTCTCATTGCGATAGATGTCGATTTAACATTAGGTAGAATTTGAGACTTACCTTTAAAATTGTCATGATAAACGCACGGATGACAGAGCGGCTCGGTGATGCTGACTGCCATATCCCACTAAGCGTCCTGGTCTCTTACAAATACATTCCGAATATACAAAAGAGTAGAAAAAGCACAGGCGAATACAAAAACAGTCAAAGTTTTCATTGTTTCCATCTGATCGGAAAACATTTGATCCACCACGCCATGGGGTGCTTTAGACACACCTACACATGGAACCAGTGCGAACGAAAACCAATACGCGGTTGCTTTGTATTTAATGCAACCATCTTGTTGTCAATTAATCGTATGCGTAGACGAAAAAGGCGAAGAAAATAACGTGTCATGCATGTAAGGTTGTTCAAGCTCGGCGAAATCCGCGCATCATTCAGCCCACGCCCTTTACAACCTCGGATGTGCAGTCTTGAACGGCGCTTTAACGGAAGACCGCCCGGCACCCTGGACGTATGATGTCATGTTTTGGGGGCTCACCCGATGGGGCGACGCAGTCTGCCTCCAATCTACAGTTAGCTGACAGGTCTACACCAGAAGTGTAGCCTGTTTCAGCCGTATTTCAGGTCTTCATGGAAGAGATCGGACCACACACACACGGTCATAGATCCTTCCATCCACACACACACGGTCATAGATCCATCCACACACACGGCCATAGATCCATCACACACACACGGTCATGGATCCATCCACACACGGCCATAGATCCATCCACACACACACTGTCATGGATCCATCACACACACGGTCATAGATCCATCACACACGGTCATAGATCCATCACACACGGTCATAGATCCATCACACACACAGTCATAGATCCATCACACACGGTCATAGATCCATCACACACACACGGTCATAGATCCATCACACACGGTCATAGATCCATCACACACACGGTCATAGATCCATCACACACGGTCATAGATCCATCACACACACGGTCATAGATCCATCACACACGGTCATAGATCCATCACACACACGGTCATAGATCCATCACACAGCACACCACGGTCATAGATCCATCACACACACACACGGTCATAGATCAATCACACACACGGTCATAGATCCAACACACACTGTCATGAATCCATCCACACACACACACTGTCATAGATCCATCACACACACGGTCATAGATCCAACACACACTGTCATGAATCCATCCACACACACACACTGTCATGAATCCATACACACACACACAGTCATGGATTCATCCTCCCACCCAACCATAGATCCAGGGACACACACACACCAGTCCTAGGATTCATTTATTAAATAGTAATCAAAAGCAGACAAGAGGTCTCACGTAGATTCTTCTTCCTCCCGGACTCAAGAGCATCTTAAAACACAGCGAGTGTATAAAGTTTGTCACAGTTTTACATTTTTTTTAAAGTGACCGCTCAAAATGAAAATAAAAAAAAGGCTGAGGTCTGGACATAGTAAAAGGGAGGAAGAGACATTTAAATAGTGCGCTAAGAAAAGATATATCTCCAGTATTCACCTGGCATTATACAAAAATGAAGACAATCTGTAGCAAAAAATCATCCAACTCAACTGTGCAGCAAAGTCAAATATACAACAATGTACATCTTTTGGTAAACAACCATATTTTTCTCAATAATATTTAGAAGTGCACCTGAAATTAAAGAAGCAACAAGTTTATCCCTTTTTAATATATCTTCTACCATCCAACCGTCCGTCTCCTTCAAGGCACACCACCGCGACAGTGACCCGTTTCTTTTGTCAGGAAACCAACAGCATTTCTCCATAAGTAACTTTTTTTTTTTATATTATAAGCTGTACATTAGCATTGGCAGGAGCAGAGAGAGTAGATATGTTGCATTTTTGACATCTTGAGGCAAAGGGATAATCCTTGCCGTGGTACAGTTAGGTGACTGGCAGGGATCCATTCTCAGTGTTAGAACTCTTTCCATCCAGTTGGGGCCCTGGGAGGTTTTGAATGGCTGCAGAAGAGGGCGGTTACCGCTAGCGGCCACTGGGGGGCAGGACAAGGTTGGCCATCAGCTCATGAACAGAGGCAAATATCGTGCACTCGCCTGAGAACAGACAGACAGACAGGAACAAAAACAACAAATATAATATATAGATATAAACGTGAATATACAATCTATATATCTCTATATCCATCATTGTACAATGAAGGTAAAAGGCATTCCGATTATGATCTGGTGGTGTTGTGACTATGCCGTACGTATAGAGTGTGTGTGTGTGTGTGTGTGTGTGTGTGTGTGTGTGTGTGTGTGTGTGTGTGTGTGTGTGTGTGTGTGTGTGTGTGTGTGTGTGTGTGTGTGTGTGTGTGTGTGTGTGTGTGTGTGTGTGTGTGTGTGTGTGTGTGTGTGTGTGTGTGTGTGTGTGTGTGTGTGTCTCTCTCTCTCTCACCCTGTCGCGCCGGGTGCAGCTCGTTGAACCTCCTCAGGATGTTGGAGACGGTGAGGGCGGCCGCCCCCGACGAGCTGTGCTGCCGGGGGATGTCGGCCTGCTGCGTCAGCCCTGTGGCCATGTCGTACACGATGGGCACGATGATGCTGAGCGGGTCCTGAGGCACCGACACCCGCTGGGTCAGCTGGAGCTGTGAGTGATAGAGAGTGAGTGATAGAGTGAGTGATAGAGTGAGTGATAGAGTGTAAGTGAGTGATAGAGTGAGTGATAGAGAGTAAGTGAGTGATAGAGAGTAAGTGAGTGATAGAGAGTAAGTGAGTGATAGAGTAAGTGATAGACAGTGAGTGATAGAGAGTGAGTGAGTGAGTGAGTTAGTGATAGAGTGTGAGTGAGTGATAGAGAGTAAGTGAGTGATAGAGTGAGTGATAGAGAGTAAGTGAGTGATAGAGTGAGTGATAGAGTGAGTGATAGAGTGAGTGATAGAGAGTAAGTGAGTGAGTGAGTTAGTGATAGTGTGAGTGAGTGATAGAGAGTAAGTGAGTGATAGAGTGAGTGATAGAGAGTAAGTGAGTGATAGAGAGTAAGTGAGTGATAGAGTGAGTGATAGAGAGTAAGTGAGTGAGTGATAGAGTGTAAGTGAGTGATAGAGTGAGTGATAGAGAGTAAGTGAGTGATAGAGAGTAAGTGAGTGATAGAGAGTAAGTGAGTGATAGAGTGAGTGATAGAGAGTAAGTGAGTGAGTGAGAGTAAGTGAGTGATAGAGAGTAAGTGAGTGATAGAGAGTAAGTGAGTGATAGAGAGTAAGTGATAGAGAGTAAGTGAGTGATAGAGAGTAAGTGAGTGATAGAGAGTAAGTGAGTGATAGAGAGTAAGTGAGTGATAGAGTGAGTGATAGAGAGTAGTGAGTGAGTGAGTGAGTGAGAGAGTGTGTGTGTGTGAGTAATAGAGTGTGAGTGAGTGACAGATTGCATTAAAGATATAGAAATAAAAAAACTCTGGGTCTGGATTGATTTGAATAAAATACAAATAAAAAAAATCTGTCGGGAAGGCTTAGAAGAGCCCGAGGGAGACCCGTAAAGACACGGGCGTTATGAGGTGAAATGATACGTTATCAGACGGCCCACTCACAAAGAAGAGCATCTTGGACTTCAGAACCACGGCGATGGTTCCCGGGGGGGCGATGGGGGGAGCACTGGGCGGGATGGTCAGACAGAACTGGACGTTCCAGTTCAGCTGGGCAGCCTGGTCAGGGAACTGGAGACACGCGCAACATTGGGATTAGCCATCACAGGCCGGTTTGATCACTCGGTGACATCACACAGTGGGAGTGGACCACCTAGATCCATGACGGATACATCATTCTATCAGCTTACCCAGTGGACTGTACCAACTGCTTGACTAGGTTTATCCATCATCATATATCTGGGTGGACACTCTTGCGGTGTGAGGTCACATGATCATTTTGTGACAGCCTGTAATGGCCAATCACACTCACACCGACGAGTAAGATACGACCCCTTTAATCCTCCTTCGTTGCCAACACTGACTTGAATGTACACATCGATTCAGTCCCACACTGACTGCATGCAGGCAGTACGAGAACCCTGCAAAGACGCGGCTTTCGTTGTGAAACTACAGTGGGACAAATGAACCGTGGCCACGGTGGGTGGTAGTCTAACACGTTCACGCTCATGACATCCCCCCACTCACCAGCTCCAGTTTCATGATGCGCACGCAGTCCCTGAGGATGTTGGTGGGCGCTCCCAGTAACTTGGTGAAGGCGTTCAGCGTGTTGTACTTGAAGGGAGGCCCGGCCACCTACACACACACATGCGCGCGCGCACACACACACACACACACTTACAGTGAACTCATGTAAGATTGTTCTGTGAATGATTCTTGACCGTGAGCTAATGAAAACACACACATTTCTGTGATCTGTGCTCATGATTTTCTGACTTTTTTGTGCAAATTCACATTTTCTCATTGGCGCCAACTAGTGGTTCAATAAAACATCCCCTGGCCCAAAACATAGGAGTGTACTTGAATTGTATTTTTATATTGTCACCTGCAATGTTTCTGTTTTTAAATCACCTACCTTATTACATAGGGACTAAAGATGTAATGTAAATGATCATTCAAACACACACACACACACACACATCTGCCTGTACCCGCGGCGTCCCTGGAGAGGAAACACCTACCCTTGTTTCGAAGAACCTCTCGAGCACCTGTAGCTCCTCCTGGGACCAGGGACCGGCGTTCTCGGGTGTCACCTTCAGCTGCAGCGTCTGGTAGTTCTTGGGGTTGAGCGCCACGCGGCACTTGAGCACCTCCGTCTTGAACATGATGACGCCGGGCTCGTTGGAGTTCACCATGGACAGCTGCACGGAGGGGGGGGGGGGGGGGGTGCAGGATGGGAGGATAAGGCACGAGAGATGACGACAGGAAGCCAAACTGATTTGGCATTTGAAGAAAAATATAAATAAAAGCAAAGAAAGAAAATATAAAATGAGGTTATGGAAATAGTAAAAAAATTAATTTAAAAGTTTTAAAAAATTGGGTAGACAATTTATGAATATATATATATTATAATATATACATGATACTTATTACGATAATAATCATAAGACAGAACAGCAAAGGAGACTAAGAGCAATGCCTTTAAACCAGCTGATTTCAGTGTCAACCTCAAGAGGGAGGACACGCTCAATTCCTTCAGCTGCACAACCACAAGTAATTCATCCGGAAGTCGAACAAACAAACCAATCCTGCCGGCGCCACTCCTCTCTCTTTGGCAGCATGATCAGCTGCGCAGATCAGCGACAGCCCATTTAGCCCGAAACGGGACACACAGAGGGGGAGAGAGAGAGAGAGAGAGAGAGGAGAGAGGTACCACCGGACAAGCGAAAGACTACTTACGTTGGGCTCGCCCTGAATGATCCTATGCAGGTGGCGGCGCATGATGACGGAGCCCAGGAAGCGCTCGAGCGGTGAGCAGAGGTAGCTGCAGGCCAGGCCGGGCACCAGGCAGGGCGTGGGTGAGGGCAGCAGGAGCACGTGCAGGGCGCTGTGCGTCAGCACCGTGGGGATGGAGGCGGCCCACGGCCGCTGGGGCAGCTTGCGAGGCGGTGGCATGCTGCTGGGCATGACCTGAGAGCCTGAGACGCACGCACACGCGCGCTCGTTAACAAGTCTGTGTGTAAAGTCCTTACCAAGTCGTGAGTAACAACCAGTTAAGTTTCAAATGAGCAGTTTACAAAACTCTGTCGCACCACCAAGTAATGTCCTAACTAGCAACAACTTGGTGACGTCCTAGCTAGTAACTAACTTAGTGTTGCGTAAGCTAAACTTAAAACACTTTGTTGTCAATGACAACCAAGTTGTAGCAAATCAACAAGATAAGATGTAAACAAGGAAGACCAGAGAGGACATTGATTTGCATGTCGGAAGTCGGAATCTACTGTATGTTTTGTTAGAATTTGTTTAGAATAGCTTTATGCAAAAAAACGTAATAAGTTAAAAACGTAAAACTAGCACAGTATCCTATGAAGAAAGGCTGCTGCTGCTGGGTTCACCAACTGCCACCATTTACACACCTGCTTCGGGCTCGGTGTAAATATTTAGTAACTACCAAATTAGTAAGAACTAATTTGTGTGGTGCAACCCATTTTGTGGCTAGGATAACCTTTGAGTGAATTTCACTATTTCACACACACAGCTACATTCTGGAACATTTCCGTCTTGCGTCGTTTCACACATGGCAAAGCGATGCCAGAAACGATGGGCCAAGAGAGAGGCCAGTAGATGGCGGTAATGCAACACTTACGGACGCCCACTGCCATAAAGTCAACAGAAAAAGATGCACTACATGGACTGAGAGGAGATAGACTGCATGTGTGAAAGGCACTTAAGCAACCACTAACGTTATAACTAGACTGTTTAAACGTACACAAAGCTGGTGCCATCGACCCCTGGTTTCTTTACAAAATGATGATAAAGATCATAGCCTAAAGTGTTGTTACTCTAACCACTGGATGTGGTGGAAAGTAAAAGAAAAAAATCTTGCATGGTAATACTATTCCAATTTAGAGGACCCTGGAGCAGCTGAGAGACGCCTCTCACCTGTAGCGGCCCGTGGGGAGTTAGGGTCGGGGATGGGCGAGTTCAGAGAGGGGTTCCCCGGGGACATGCCGTGGATGCGTGCCCCGGGAGAGGGCCCCGAGACCTGGGGGGAGCCCGGCCACTGGCTCCTCTGGCTGGGCGACACCATCGCGTACGGAGAGCTGGGGTCCAGAGCGCCTGGATTGACAAAAGGGCGTCAGTCACTACACCAGTACTCCCTTCAAAACAACTGCGTTGGTGCCAGACGCGGGTTTTGTGTGGCTTCAAGCATACTTGACGTGGTTTGTCCACTGTGCTGCCTTACACCCTAGACATGTACCCTGAGTAGTAGAAGACAATTTGACGTCACTCGGTCCAGCCCCGGCCAGCGTCCTTGCCCAGCCCAGCTACAGACCAGCGTTACATCTGACGTCACTTACCGTGGGGGCTGGCAAAGCTGGTCGGGCCCATGGCTATCCCCAGAGAGGAGGGAGACGGGGTGGGCCCAAAGGGAGAGGGGGCCCTCAGTGCTCCGCTAGGGGAGCCCGAGGCATGGATTGGCCCTGCACACACACACACACACACACACACGCACACACGCAGACACACAGTAAGGGCTTGTCAGACTTTAATGTCGACAAGTTCTCCAAATCATGCACAGACATACAAACATGTTACGCGCAGGCGCAGGCGCGCACACACACACACACACACACACACACACACACACACACACACGCACACGCACACACACAAGCTGGGCAGGGAGTGGTGGTCTTAAGCTGGTGGGCTGAGACAGATGGACAGAGCCAACAAGGCTAGCTGCATGCATTCTCTACTGCTATGCCATGGTGTGTGGATTTCATGATTGAATGGCATAAGAAAATCACAAATAAATCATCACATGGGCTTCCAAAATTTAAATGCATACAAACCTTGCTTGATCAGTTGATTAAATAGACAAACACACATTTAATCATTTGACATTGATAACATATGCGGGGAAAAAAGCCAAAAGCGAAAAAATAAATAAAAAAGTAAACAGATGTCGGCAGCTGAGTCACACATTAAAGCACAAGGCAACATTCATTGGCTTGCGCGCAGACACAAAACACACACACACACACACACACACACACACACACACACACACACACACACACACACACACACACACACACACACACACACACACACACACACACACACACACACACACACACACACACACACACACACACACACACACACACACACACACTACCTGGAGACTGCGTGGGCATCATGGACGTCGAGGGCGTGACGTTGGCGTGGTAGTTGGGCGGCGAGGTGAGGGGCGGGTAGCCCGCCCTGATGGTCGGCGGGCCGGGCGCCTGCAGCTGGCTCATCAGGTTGTCCATCAGGTCCCCGCTCACCGGGGAGGGCGGGTTGTCGTCCTCGTTGACCGAGCGCCGCCGGGCGTCCTGGGTGCTGTCCACGAACATGTTGAGGAACGTCTGCTCAGAAAAGAATGAAAGAAAGAAAGAAAGAAAGAAAGAAAGAGACCAAAGGACAAAGCATTGAAACAACGTCTGGCTCCCATCGTCGCTTTACAAAAAAAATCGAATTACAATAATAAAATAAATAAATACATTTCAAATAAAAAAAAACTTAAACAATGTTAAAATATCTATATATTTTTAATAAGGTGCTGTAAGGCATTTTTGCGATTATTTTGAGTCATTTGTGAGAAACGGCACAGCCCGTGCCGTCCGCTATCGAGTGACGAATGCACTATGACGGCACCCGTCCACTGTACGAGACCATGGTTAGATGGTGGTGACGCCTCACGGGTCGGGGGAGGCAGTACCTTGAGGCCCGGGGCGGGGTGGAAGCCCTCCACGGTCTTGGTGTTGTCGAAGAGGCTGTAGGCGCCGTCGCGGATGGCCACCACGCCGCGGCTTCGGCAGTAGATGTCGATGCAGTACATGTTGCGGAAGGCCAGGCGGATGTGGGTGGGCGACTGGGGCAGGATGGAGAAGCACTGGTAGGCCGTGTTGGTGCGTTGCGTCAGCCCCAGCATGGGCACCGTGGGCAGCTTGTTGATGGCGTTCAGCGGGGCCTGCGTGTCCGACAGCACCTGGGTGGTGCGGGGGGGGGGGGGGGGGGGCTATTTATTCAGGGTTCTTACAGCTAATGGCAAGTAAGATTTAAGGCTTTTGTTTTAAATGCCACTCGGAATTAAATTTAAAGACCAACTTTACAATAGCCAGGGAAAAATACGGGAAAAACGACAAGGGACTAATTTACCGATGTTTATTGTAACATAAAGTGTGACTTCTTGGGTCCAGTGAAAAAAGGTCAGACGATGTACTTCAAATGTTGAAAACAAAAGTAATAAAGTCTTTTTTCAAAATTGATTGGATACTTTTTTTTCTTTTTTGTATTATAATGTGCAATGTCAGAAAAATCAACTTCCTATGTCATAGCAATGAAGACTTTTGAAAGATTGATTTAAGACCCCTTATGACAATTCAGGCCTTATATTTAACAACCAAGCTATACCATCCATTTTCGTTTATAGTGAAACCCCTAAAACATTCTCACACACACGCACACGCACACGCACACACACACACAAACAAACAAAAACCGCCAGGCTCCAAAACCAACGACCAATAAAGACGGCTGGTCACCTGCAGCAGCTGCACCACGTTGGGGCACTTGTTGAACATCTCCTGCAGCTGGTGGAGGATGATGTTGTGGCAGTTGGAGCAGCCAGAGTTGGGCCCCACCGTGCCCAGGGCCAGGTGGAAGCGGTGGCCGCCGGCATTCCACTGGACGGTGACTGAGCTGCCCTTGGTGCTGCCGTAGCACAGCACCAGCTTGCGGTAGTTGTACAGCCGGATCTCCGAGAAGAGGCTCAGGTACGACGGCATCTCTGCATGATATGAGGGACAGACAGAGAGACGGGGAGAAAGAGACAGACAGAGAAGGACAGACAGAGAGACAGTTACTATACAACTAACTACTTTAAACTAAACGTTTCAAGTGATTAGTGTGATTATTATATTTTTTTGTTATTACAACATTTCCCAATGGTGTCCCACAACCTGCATTAGTGCTTCAATAAAAGTGTAACACACAGACACCCACACAGACCTGGTAGTGAGCGTGAGAAGTCGAGCGCACACTGGTACAGTTGGCTGATGGCGCTCCAGTCGTTGAGGAACATCTCAACCACCTTGCGCCCGCCAACCGGCTCCGACAGCGGGTTCTCGTAGGTCAGGTACACATGCCGCGTGGAGGCTAACGGGACGAGACGCGGGAAAGGAGGACGAGGAGGGGTTGATAAGGTTAGCACGAGGGTCTTATTCTGTAGGGGAGCCTAACTGTAGGGCCAAGATCACACATGAGCCATTAATTCGACAATTGACGCGATTAACAATTATGTTTTGGTTGTCATACGCTCACTCACAGCCAATGTGAGCCATCAGCAGCAGTAATTAATGGCAATCAAATGCTTCAATTCTAGGCACCCTTAGCAGTGCATAAGGTACAGTGTACAGTGTACAGCGAAATGTGATCACAAGCTCCGAACTTTTTTTGAGAACAATTTACCAAAATATGACAATACAGAAATGTACATATTTACATAATAGCGGAATATATGGATATGTCACTATAAACAGCAGTATAAATATAACTATAAAGTTAGTTGGGTAAAGAGTAAAGTGCAGTGCAGATAGTCCAGTTGTTGTTGTGGAAGGGGGTGGTGGTGTACGACTATTGTAATCGGTGTGTCACTACGTCAACGACAATTTTAGTCACATGACGTTCATGAAGGGGCTCGTAGCAGCCAATCACACATCATGGCACCCGGTGCTAAAATAGGGGCCCCCCCTGACAGTTCTGGGTGTACCTTGCTCCTTGCTGTGTGTGCTGTTGAGGGGGCAGTTGGCCAAGACCAGCTCGGCCACCCAGGTGCGGTTGTTCCTCCCCTGCAGGCGGAAGGTGCAGTCCAGCAGGGTGCGCTCTAGGGCCCGTCGGGTCTCCTCTCCAACACCCTTGCATGGCGGGATTCTGCAGGAGAGAGGAGAGACGTTTTTTTGTTTTTTTGTGACCGATGAAGGAATTAGCTGACGAAAAGAAGAACATGTATTGATTATGTATTCTGCCACATGGCTTCGTGTTGCTGTTGTGTCTGTTTTCCTGGCTGCTCATCAGACAAAGCACTCACTTTGGGCCTTTGGTAACCCGATGATAAGACACTTGTATTATTTTACATTTTAAAGACTTCACTGAAATGAATACTTAAATGTTGAATCGACAATGAAAACAACGTCGCAGACTCAGTCTTTTCCTGCACTGAACTGATATCGACCATTTCTTGGTAGTCGCCTGCTGCAGAAACACAGACACTTGAGAGTGAGTGAGTGTGTGGCATTACTTGAGGAGGCGTATGGCGTGACTGCAGCCGTCCCCTTCCACTTGGACACCCTGGTTAGCGATCTCCATGTTCGACAGCTGAGAATAAAACAGAAACCGAAAGGGAGGGAAGATGCACGTCATCACAGGGCCGAACAGATAAGAAAAGCAAGAACATTTTATTGAAAAGATAACAAGAACATGGGGTACGGTACCTCTGCCCTGAGACCGATGAAAGGCATATTGGTGTCGCACATGGCGACCAGGTGAGCCAGCTCCTTGTTGAAGGCACACATCTCCCCAGAGCGCCTGGGCTTCTTGGGCTCTAGGGCCCCTTGGTCTCCAGATAGCTGCAGCGGAGGCAGGGATACACAGACTTAGCATTCCCTTCTGGCTACTCCCTAGACTACTTGTTGAGCAGGTTGGCTTTCACAGGCAATCAACGTGGGTGTAGCGTGCTGTAGTACCTTCCTCTTGGTCCCCGGGAGGGTCTTCTTCCCAGAGGCAGGGTCCTGCACCAGCTGCTCCAAGTTGGGCTTGAAGTGTTGCAGGAGCTGGGCGCACGGAGGTCCGTCCTCTGCCTCCACCTGGGACACGGACAGGAAGGAGTACTTGTACCGGAGCTCCGTCGGGCAGCTGGGAGCATCCAGCATCTCCACCACCTGGATGGCAGATAACAGAGTTGCATTAATGTCAAATATAGCGTGGAAAGAGCTAAATAAAAAGGAAGCATGCAAGCGCAGAAACTCACAATGAAGTACTGTGGGAGCCGGGTGAGCTTGATGAAGAGCTTGTGTTTGGAGAGGCTCCCCGCGGGGTGTGCGCTGCCGTTTGAGAGATGCAGGATGTCCGTGCTCACGGTGGGCAGGTGCTTCACCGACTGTCGACACCTCTGCTCCCCCAGCCAGAACCTGCATGCATGGGGGGGGGGGGAGGAAGAGAGAGAGAGAGAGAGGGGAGAGAGAAAGACACTGTGTGAAGGAAACTGTTGTGCGCTAAATACAAGCCTCATTGTTTCATGGAAAACAAACCGAGGCAAACAAAGTTGGATTTACTTTAGTTGTTGAAGCCAGGAGACGATACGCTTCATGTCATCATTGATGGTCTTCTCGATGTCATCGAGCATGTGCTGATCTGGAGAAGGAGAGCATTCGCGCAGTTAGCGGTCAAGTGTGCACAGTAAGTTCTCAATACTTAATTGTAGCGTGTAACTAAGCTCTATGCAGTTTAACCATCGAGCCCCTAGATACCAAATGACGTGCACGACGCGCTCCACGTCCCGGGTCCACTTGTCCGTACCTAGGCCATACAGCATGGGCTGGAACATCCCAGAATGTAGGTCTACGAAGATGTGCAGGCACTCAGAGCGACCACAGGGTTCCAGTATGGGAATGACCAATGTGGGGAGAGCGGTCTCGATGAAGGCTGGTATGAAAAAGTACAGCAGTACATTCAGGCCCATTATTTCGATGAACTAATTAAGACTGTGAGTTAACCATGAACCACAGGAGGGGGGGGGGGGGCGCTTACAATTGTCATTGGGATTGCTGGTTTTAAGAATAGCCTTCAGTTCCTGCAGCTTCTGATGAGAGCGTGCGTGTACGCTGTCAATCAAGAGTTTCTCCACTGACAGGTGGTCGATCTACGGGGGGAAAAGGCGAGCGAGGAAATGGTAAGTCGCGAGGTTCGCCCCCTTGTGCATGTACAAACGGCAGCGGGAAACGGTGTTCCAGTGCAGGAGGTCCACCTTCATGGCTCTCTCCATTAGTTTGGAGTCACACGCGGGGAGCGGAGGCTCGTGGGCTATCTGCAGTGGCTTGGAGCCGTCCGATTCGTCGATTCGGATGGTGACTTTGTGCACAGACGCCGTGCCCGTCTTTCTTCCCAATACTTGTTGGCTGAAAGAAGGAAAAATAGCAAGAAACATGAATAGGTTTATTTTTCGTAAATATCGCACAGAGATAAAAAGACATCCAAATCAAAAACATATGCTGAATGAATGTGTGGCCTTACTTCCAGACGGCGAGGGTGAGGAATTTGGCAGCATGGTACCTCTCCACCTGGACCAGGTCCCCCCAACGCTCCCGGACCAACATGAGCGTCTGAGAGTGGAGCACCTCCAATTGCAGGGACAGACAGAAGGAGTCTGGGTGCCACGGGGGTTAAGAGTCAAAAGGCGTGACTGTGATGGTTAAACCTGGTTGAAACTACCCACACATGAGCTGGAATGAAACACACGTCCCATGCACCGGGGGCTTCGGGTTTCGCAGGGAAACGCGAGACACCGGCCCACCTACGCTGCCACGTCCCGTTTCCATGCGTCCAATGCAGTGTGGCTCACGGAACAGAGCATCATATTATCCTACACATCTCCCTGTTGATATTCAGCAGGCATTCAGGTGGGGATACGCATGCCCCAAACACATAGATCCTATGTGTGACACACACACAGTCCTTTAGAAAAGGGGGGAGGGGTGTTTGGGGCATTTGTATCGAGCACAGACAACCCTTTGACAGGCCAAGCTGCACAGCTAGCGCGGGGGGATGCCGTGATTAGCATTGTGATTAGCTGTGGCAGTGCTCAGCTGGCATGCATGATTAGGGCGCTTTGAGGTCGCCGTGAATGCTAGGACGACGTCCATGCTTGGCGGTGTTGTGTTCGCGCGTGGTGCCGGCGACTAGGAGACTTCTAGTTGCGACACTGTGGTTCCAATCAAATGTTCAGGAGCTGTCTGGTGAAGTAACACAGAGTCCACCGCCTCATCAAAATGAATCGGCTGCCTGGGGGGGGGGGGGGGGGGGGTCTACACTGGCTGTGACAGTGAGGAGAATGGAACAATTATCACAGTGTGGGACAGGGGAATAAATGCACTGCAGCGCTTGACCACGCTGACATTCTAGCTTTTCACATTAAAAATATCTACACGCTATTCAAGTCTCACACCTGGAGCTGGATGTAAACTACACTTGACATTTACATCTTGCCAAGAGTAAAAGACCTATAGATTGTTGGTATTTAAAAAGAAAAACAACAGCATTCAAAACAACTTTATACATCGTAAAGAGTGACAAAAAAAAAAAAAACTTTAAGTGTATACTTGTGCCAATCAGTACTCGATATGAGATTACTGCAGCAGCGGACTCCAAAGTAGCACTCGAGCAGATTGGCTACTGAGGCAGACTTGTGTCTCTTTCCCTCTCTCTCACACACAAAGGATACGCAAGCAGTTGTACATGTCCTGGAGGGGCTTCTCGTCTGCGAAGAGGCGAGCCTGGACCAACTCATGAATGAAGTTGACCTGCATACTGTGGACCAGAGCTCTGCCATCTGACGGAAGCAACAGGATGGATGGAGGGAGGGAGGGAGGGATGGGATGGGAGGAGGGAGAGTGGGTGACAGGTGACAGGCAAGAAATTGGTGAACGTCATGGTTACAAACAGAAACGGGGACGTAATAAATTGATACACTAAAATGCTCACACATCAAGAGTAATGTGTATGCAAACAGTAATATACAAACAGATGTGTATAGTGTGTGTGTGTGTGTGTTTTTTACCTCCCGTCTCCTTGTCCTCCACGAGGATTTCCAGCTTGAGAAGCCTCCAGGGTATTTCTGGGTCGTCTCCCATCACGGTCAGAGTGGCTTCAAACTCTCCCTCCACACGGAACTTCACACGCCCATTAGCTGCACACACACACACACACACACACACACACACACGCACGCAGCATCCACACACACACACACACACACACACACACACACACACACACACACACACACACACACACACACACACACACACACACACACACACACACACACACACACACACACACACACACACACACACACACACACACACACACACACACTCACTTTAATGATTGAACAATGAACAAAGTCTCAAGGTTTAGTTTTAGGTTTAGGATAAGGAGGGTGAACCCTAAACCCCCCCACTCACTAAATCCCCCACCAAAGAACACTTTGTGGGTGATGTATGGGGTAGTAAATACATTCAACATGTTTATTAGACCACAGGAACACATATCATGTATTTGAGAAGAAAAATAAATATGAGAATATTTTTGGCAAACTTTTGCAACAAAAACTAATAAAAAAGGTCAAAATTGTCAAAATTCCCTAGGTATTGTAAGGTTAGAGCCCAGTGTTCTGAATGTGGGGTGTGTGCATCTGCTTGGTCATCACATACGCATTAATAATGAATATTAATGCAGGGCTTACAGTCATGTCTTGTCCTGAACATTTTTTTGTTGTCGTTAGTGATCAATTCAATTATGCAGAAAATAGATCATTAACCACAGAAGTGGATCCAGTGAAATATTGTCTTATGTTTTAAATATTTATTTGTACATTTATTGGAAATAATGTTATATGGATGGAAGAAGAGAAAATCTAATATTACGATATTTTTGACCAATACCTCAATGTCGATATTGGGACGATGACTAATAATAATAACTTATTTGTCAATAATTGACAAATAATAGAACAGCAGGAATAGTCTGGTAAGAGACTATATCTAGTCTCATTTCACAATATATATATATATATATATATATCACAATACCAATATATCAAATAGGTATAACATACAAGCATGCCACTTGTTTAAGCAGGCCACTGGATGTATTCATCTGAAACATCTTGTTGAAAGCGTAAACCGGTTTATTAGCAGCTTTTGTTCGACAGGTAGATGTACTTGCATGTTGAATCAAGAGTTATTTACCGACTGTGAGGTTGGCGAGCTGCGGGGGCAGGTCTGTTGTGACAAGGCGGTGCCGGAGGATCTGATTGAGCTGGTTTAGAGTGGTGTGCTTCTCCACCTTAGTAATAGGGTCTGGAGGAATGATTTTATCCTGCACGCACACACACACACACACACACACACACACACAATCATAATTTGACCAAAATGCATGCCCTGACTCTGAGCCATTTCCAAGGCGATGCAGCGATTCCAGCGTAAATGACACGGTGACTCACTCGTATGCATGTGGGCAGGCGTGGGTAGGTCCCTGTGGTGAGCACGTCGATGGCGAAAGGGATGGCAAAGCTGGGCAAACGGGCATGGACCAGAGCATCTCTGGCCAATGACGCAAGCCTGTCGGCAGTGTCCACGAAGAGAAAGGCCTGCTGGTCCAGGAAACCGGAAATCATCTGTTGCCATGGAGACCAGGATGGGGAAGGAGTAGTGAGTTAGTACCATGGAACCAGATTCTCATCAGCCAATTTCTTGTCTGTGTCATTTGGTTGAAATTCTGCAGTACATACCGCACACTTTTCCACCTTCCCGGCATTGCTTGCCCACTTGACCAGGGCCAAGAGACGCACAAAGAGCTGTCTGGTGCGGCTGGCAAACTGGACAATCTCAATTTTCCTACAAGAGAATAGTGTTTATAAAACAACACCAGGTTGAAAATACACAGCAAAGCTTAGATGACAGGGGACCAAAATCCTTTTACTTTTTTAGAAAACGATAGAAAAGTCTTACCGTTCCATGTCTGTTTTTCGAGGAAGCCTGTAATAGACAACAAATTGTCAACATACAAAGTAATGTAATAATTGAGTCATCAGCAACCAAAACGAGTCAGATCTAAAAGCACTTCTCCCCTAATAATATGGAAACAAATATATGGGATGTAAACATCACAACAGACAACTAGATGGCCACACTGAAATTACAAATATAAATGATTCTGCATTCTCTCTCACGCAAAAAGGTGGTACTGCAATATATGTCCTTATCTTTTCAATTCATTCATTCATTCATCGTAGATGCAATGAACATGTAGAAGCATGTATTGTCCAGTGCATCGTCAACAGCACCTCTCACTGACGTTTCAAACACCGGCTGTGAGACACTGCCACGATTGCACTTGAAAGGGTGAATTACGTACAAGTCTGACCTGCAGCGTTTAATAGCAATAGCAATAATGAGGCTAATGGAGGTTGTAGCTGCTTAGTCCGATTGATAGTAAACAGTGAGGCTCTAAGCATCAGGGCCTAGCCACAAGCCACCGGTAACTTACAGTTCAGCCAGCAGGGTGATTTCGTGATAGGTCCTCTGGAGAAGAAACTCAATGAGCAGGCTCAAGCGGACTCCCTGCGTGGCCGGGGCCCCGGGTGGAGGAGGCTGAGGACCCGAGGTGGGACCCCCGAGGGGGACCAGTTGCCCCCCATCGGATCCGATCTGCACTGGAGCCATTTTACAATGACAATACTAGGCTACAGCGATGCCACACACTTTCAAAAGAAACTACCGTACCCTGAGAATTACAAACCCCGGTAATTGAACGTGCGATATGAACTCTGTTTTCCAAAAAAAATAGTTTTTATATCAGCAGAGTGTCTAGATCGGACCGAAAAACTCGCTTATTAGATCCAATTTCGGAACTCATTACGGAGAGGTTTCAACGCTGTCCGCCCGCCATCTTTGCTGTCTGGGATGATCACACGTCGGGCTGACGGTAAAACGCGGATACGGACTTGGTGAGGAACAGGCGTTCGATGTGTCTTCCTGGACCCTTCAAGGAGAGAGAGAGATGTGCTGAAAACCATATTCAAGAATCATCTCGACTATAAACAACTGTGAGTGAATTTTAGAGGACAGTGCGCCAGTTAAACATATAAGCTGGATAATTGTATTGGTTTGTGCTTTATTTTCCCGTATTAGAACGGGCGTCAAATGAACAGCTGCCGTTTACCCGTTTTCATTTTCATTTCATTCATTCATTGTTCATAACATCGGACCATTTGCATCATACTCAATTCAAGCAGGGATTTCTGCTCCCCAAAAGAGACAGACAATAAAGTCACATAGTTAAGGATGAGATGAAATCGGCTATAGGACAAAACATGGGCTTTCGAATGAAATTAATGTAATTAAATGTATCAAATAAATAAATAAAAGACAGAAGATATCAGGTTTTTATTTTAGCCGTAACTATATTAACACATTGTAATACAATGGGGCTGCATGCATTATTCTAAACAAATGTAATCGAAGATAGCCATTGCATATCAAAGTTTAGAATTGTCCCAATATTGTGTTTTTTTAGACATCCTTATCTTTTATTGAATTAACAGGGACCTCTTTCTTATGTTAGTTCGTGAATACTTCCTCACTATGTGTGCTATTCCACAATCAACAAAGAAAAATAAAGTCAGTCAAACAAAATGCATTATTGTAAAGAATGTTAATGCATCCCAACTTTGTACTAGTTGCCTAGCCTTTATAAACTGGCCAATTCATGTCAAACCCAAGAAGTTGCAAATGCCATGCAGGTAAAAACACGTAATAAACAAGCAGGTTATGTTTTTCTGTTGAGTCATGATGAGTGCCACACGATGTAAATAGCGTTATGTGTTGTGCTATGTTACGTTACATAGCCATCTAGCTGTTGGACCAGGACAGAAGCCAGATGGGCATAGGCCCAACACACGAGTGCAGGGAGAACAATTACGTGGAACGGTACGCAATCAAGCCTAACTGGTAAAACGCATACGGTGTGAGATAGCTGTTTTATTTCTGAATGTGGATGGGTGGCATGCTAATTTTTTTGTAACTGACCTATTTATTGCTATTGACTTGTCAAGACAACCTACTTATCCGTTATAGATCCACTGCAATGACAGTGCAATGGCCCCCAGTGCACTGGGGGGCGACAAAGTCGAGTTCCATGGACCTCCTCAACCTATGAGCTCAACCCTTTGCTTGCGTTTTTCCCGTTTCGGCATGTGCTAAACAACGGAGCACAGATTCCTAGGTGTGGATTTGGAGTCAGTCTGATATCGTAATTCAGACATTTTTTGTCAGTTCCGTTCGTGCTGGTGGTGTTCCGTTCCGCCGATGCTTTTCTCTGTCGTAGGGCTCAATCGGCTCATGGACAGTGGTTGTCGGCTCAGTCAGCCAAGGATTGTTGTTTCACTAACTGGGCCAACATTTGTGTCAAAACTGCGCCTTCCGCCATGTTGAAGTGATCCAAGTTGTGAGCGAGTGGCGCTGGGACCGGAGTGACCAGCCCCGGGGATCGGAGTAGACACGGAGGAGCTGGGGGGCTGCAACCGCGCCGGTGACGCAGGAAAAACACTCCAAAAAGCGGAGGAAAAAAAGCCTAGTAATTTAGATATTTCTGGGTAACCTGTTTTTTTTTTGTAAAGAGCATACGAGACCGACGGCGATATAGGCCACGTTTGTGTAATAAATACGACGACACCATCGGTTCCCGAGGCTGAACGCAGCAGCAGCTTGTGAGTTAGAGGGGAAGTCCTATCAAATTCCTGGTGAGTTGTTAGCTAACTAGCTCGGTAGCCGATGCTGCTAGTTAGCTGGCTACCGCTAGCTGCTCTAATATTAGCATCAGCTGGTAATAGGAGGCAAAGGTAACTAGAACAATACTAATGCGGGGGTTGTTGTTTGGATTCGTTGCTTGTCGTGCTTCATCATGTGTTCATCTGGTTAAGTTGTTAACCGGTTGCTGTTGTGTGTTGGTGTATCTTAACGGTATTTAAACGTTGCGGTGACAGCGTTAACGTTAGAGGGAGAGAGAGAGAGAGAGAGATGATAGCTAGCGTAGCTTTCACTGCTAGCATGTTTGCTATGCTAGACTGCTAATGGTTCCCGAAACCGTCTACAGACGGAAGAACGAATAGCAGTTCGTGTTTACAAGTTGTTGAAAATCAGATGTGCGTGTACCACAATCGTCCCTGTCGTGGTTGTCAAAGTGTATAACGCGTGGACGTGCTGACCAATACGCACTTGTATCCTTGAAATCTGGATTTGTTTTTTTTTTACGGTTGTGTTTCATTGTGTTTATAACAACAGTACAGTTCCCAGCGCTGTACTCCGGTGGGGGCACAGGAATTAGACGGCGCCACTGTCACCTTACAGTCGCGATTGGTGGACGTGGTCTACTTCACGGGTGCATTGTTATGGTTGCCTTCCAGTTAAACGTGTGCCGACAGTTTTTATTGGGGATGTACGGTTTTGACACTCGTCTATCCGGGCGTACACGAACACCACAGCCGGGCTGATTGTAGTGTAAGGACCTGATAGTTCAGTGATTTGTTAGCAAGGCTAACGTTAGCGCGACAGTTCTGGTTACAACACTACACTTTACCAAGTAATCGGTTACCTTACTTATACTCTCATATAGCGCTAGACTGCCACCCACCGATGTCGGTTATCTAGGGCGCGTTGATATATATATATATATGTGTTTAAGCACTTATTTCAAGGGCCAAGCAAAAGGGGGGGGGGGGGTCTCCGTGTGGTAATGAAGTAGGCTCTGATAGACGGCAAGGCCTCCTCTTGGGGCGGATCGCCTCGCATGCTAACGTTAGCTACCGCAGCTAGCGGCAGGCGTCCACTACCGACTCACACAAGCTACAGCTGCTATTGAACTGCACTGGCTTGGATAGTCACATCGTTCACAGTTCGTTTTCCACTGGATGTAAGCCATATTCCGAGACCGATGTGTTTTGTAGACGTGTGTTGGATATAACGCGTAGTTCGCCGGCTAGCGTGTCCGGCTGCCCTTTTATTGTAAAAGGTATTTTTTTAAATAATCTAAAAGCCGGTTGTTTTCCAGAGGCCGCGGTTGCACCCATGTTGCAGCAGCACCTGTCTCGCTGGTGACTGCACATAACGCTTCTATACAAATGTGATGTCATGCATCCTTTTGTTTTTTAAATAAGACTCCGCATGGCCACCTGTGACACAGGAAACATCAGTTTCACTACCATTAAAGTATAAACCATTTAAATATAAAGGATCTAACGTTACGACTTTGCTGCGAGAAGCTGTATTGTCTGTTTTAATGAATGCATGGTAGGATAGTTGACAGTGTTAGTATAGTGTAAGTATAACCATAAGGTAACAGCACCCCTGTGACAATACATACTGTACACATAACATGGGTTCAAATGTCTACACTCTTGTTATGCTGTTATGTTCACAGCTCAATTCACATCCTGACAATATTCAGATTAGCTTGGACAGGAATAATGAATGTAAACAAAGCACAGCACAACAGAAAGCAGCATATAGCATACATTGTGGCATTGTTAATTGTTAAATACCACAATGGCCATAACGTTGTCTTTTGTAGTCTATGCATTATTGGTGTTATCTACAGAACAAAATATTGATCCTCTTATGAACAATCTGCAGTTATTTTGGTATGTCAGGCACACTTTAAATGGCTGCAATGGGTTACACTCGATAAAATGGATGCCTATGAAGGACTACTGATTTATTGATTTATATATATTTAAGGTTTGGGGCTGTGCTAATGATTGGCTCCAATGAGGTTCAAATTCACTGTCCTTGCCTTGGAGGTATCAGTGCACCCTGCTGTTGAAAATTCACTATTGACTCAATGACATATTTATTTACTATAGGCTGTTGAAGCAATACTCAGTGGCTTTATTTCCTGACTATATAATACGTGTTTTTATTGTTTTGATGTTCCAGGAAGGATTTGAGTCTTTGTATGATAAGCACATTAAAGGTGTTGTAGGTAAGATTTTAAGAGCTGTTATTTGAGTGTCATTTGCAAGAAATTCTATAGCCATTCGTTGGCTATTTGCTAGTGACCGGCTTTGTGAGGATATGTTTCAAGTTGACTGCCTGCCTCTGTATCATCCAATACAATCTAAGATTTTAGACCACTCTCTTGCCAAATAGCAGAGATATAGCAATTAAGCAAGCCAAGCACCATAACGCCTCCTCTGACGAAGGGGGGAGCAATACCATTAGAAAAACGTGCAGGTTGGAATGGAAAACTAAAGTGAATCACGGGTCTGCAGCCAGTTGAGATATCCGCAAGGCTAGTACAGTGGGTCCAAGTCTTTCTCATTCTGTACTATATGATATCTGATAAAGCAGCCTTAAACTTTAGAGCTGCTGATGCAGCACAGTTTGACAAATTATATTAATTATTATATTAAATTCTTAATTTGACACCCTCTAAAAACATGCATATTAATCTCTTGTTATGGCCCATCAATGATGAGGGCTGGGCTATAAAAAAAAAAAACTTTAAACTTTAACTTGTTGTTTATGTCTATGGTGATGTGGCCTTGATAAGGCAGACGAGTATCCAAGTGCTGAATGGGCAGGTTCTATCATGTTTAACCAATCACCGTACTGACATTTTACTAGACTGTGCCAAGTACTCAGCTGATCTGATGGAATCATTTCAGTCAGCTATCCAGAGTCGGTAGAGCAGGTTTTTTTCTTTCCTTTGTATCGGTCTTTTTTCCTTCTTACACCTGTTCAGAGCAGGTTATAATGCATGCATCTTGAACTAAAGCCAGGGCTTGTGAAGTTCTAATGCAGAGCAAACGGAAAGGGTCAAGAATCACACTATTTTAGTGATAAAGACTATATGCCTGTCTTTGTACTAGCTTATGTGTGATCAGGCTTGCTGTTCATGCTGACCTTTACCCTCTGTTTTCCACTCCCAGGTTATGCAATGGTCTCAGCGGCCCATCCAGACCTCCAGGTGCTTGTGTCCCTCTCTTGCGTGTCCGGGCTCCTATCCCTGTGCTCTACAGCCGAGGCGGCTGTGATTTCCCTCGTGGCCAGCGCTCCCTAAGAGGCCAAGATTGCCAAGATCTGCCCTGTGGCGAGCATGACGGCCACAACGCGTGGCTCCCCGGTGGGGGGCAACGACAGTCAGGGCCAGGGCCAGGCGCCCGACACTCAGAGCCAGCCTCCACTACCACAGAACCAGGTCTGTGCTCGCTGCACTGTCGCAGTACTTGGGGTTGGGTGTCTTCATCACTTCAATGCATCATTGTCGGCGTGCATGGCGATAATGATGCATTGACATACTTCCAGTTAGTTACTTTTTTTTTGACAGCTTTGCTTAACCTTTACCACAAATAGTTTGATGGTGTGTTCCCTGTAAGTGTTTTTTCACAGCTTGATATCGCTGCATCAATTGAACTTTTTCAATGTATATATTCACATTACAGTGAGTGTTGCCAAGAGTGTACATTTGTGTGTGCATGTGCCATCCATTTCAGAGAAGTGCTATGCTGGGGTACCTACTGCTGTCTGGTCCAGTGAGAGATTATGTCATTGCTGAAAGTTTAACAAAATTCAAATTTGACCCGCTGACCTTTAAATGACCTCAAAAAGTCATTCTACTATATCTGTCCCACCTCATTATAAGTCCTTTTTTTAATTTATAAGTTACTCACTGAATTCTGTGGGCATTACAAATGATTTAGATTGAGCTGACCCAACAATATGTAGAAGCGATGGGGATAGATACACATGGGGGGTTTGGGACCGATAAATGTGCAGTCTGAGCTCTTTTACCGTTTCTGAGCTGCAAGGTCTTACGCACGTATGTTCTCCTGCGCCATCCCGTGCACTACAGTTAGGAGAGCTAGCGCTCTCTTGTTCAGAGATAAAACGTCGTTAATAAAACCTTGTCCTGTATTATCTTAAAAGCTTCCTTCTCCTGCTCCCACCCCGAGCCCCACCTGTGATGTACCTCTTGTGCAATCGTGCAATTGCGCTGCATTTTATCACTTACGCTTACTGGTGTGCATCGAGCAAATTGCCTTTGGCAATGTAAAACACCATGCTCCCAGTATCTCTGCTGATATGCGGTCCGAAACGCAGTGTAGGAAACAAACCATGGTGTAAAGAGGGCGCGTGCCGGCCTGCAGGTGGGTCTTCACCTTAATTTCCCTCGGGATAAATAAAGTCTCTTGAATCTTGAGACGGCACAAAAATACCACAGCCTATAGTAGGCTTAAGGGTCAAAATGAGGGGTCAAAATATGCAAACATGGATCTGTAATGGCAATTGGCCTGCAATACCCAACCCTTCACACACCCGCCACATCTATACCGTCTGCACTTTAGTGGCACTTTCACCCATCACTCCCACTCTTTACCCCAGACCCCCTTCATACACAGTATTTCCCACACTTGGAGATATACTGGGTATGGAGGGAGTTTTCAACCTGGACCATATTATCCCCATCGTTTTGGGCCAGCGCTTCAGACAACTGCCTCAAAACATCTAATGTAACGCTTTGGGGCAATGGCACCCTGTAAAATGATGTCAATATAAGTGCTTGATGCCACTAAGGGGCTCAGATTGTTATTGTGTCTGACAACATTAATGAAAAGATCCCTTCAGAGAAATAAAACTTTTTTCACTTTCGCTTGACCCGGTCTTTTGGTTGTGTCTAACCAAGTCTCATTCAAGGACAAGTCTCGCTCTGAAATCTTGCAAGAATTCTCTCATCCACATTGTCAAAGTCCGCAAACTATTCAGTCATGACTCCGAAAATATTTTAGAGAACAGAAAGCTATGCTTTCTCGGGTCCAACACAACAAGTGTTTCTGCAACAACAACTTCCGTGAGATTCAGAGAGAGGATTCTCCTTGAGCGAGACTTGGTTAGACACAATTACAAATGGACCGAATCAAGCCAAAGGGGTCCTTTTCCATAATGTTTTCAGCAGCAAAAACCAGCACATTTATGACGTACATTAACGTGGCGCTATTGTTCCAATGGGTTAACTTACATTGCAGACATTTCACGGCTGAAGTGCTCCCTCTCAATACTGGACCAATTACCCCAAAAAGTGTTGCATTGGTCACTTCGGCCCTAAATGATGGAAAAATAGGGTCCAGCTTGAAAAATCCTAAAGTTATGGCACCATAGCAGCAACTGCCATATTGTAATGGAATTGACCTGCGACCAGAAGAGCGGGGGAATGTCGTGTCTCCCTTAAGTCTTCCCTTCCTAGAGTGCAGACACTGTAGCGTTCTTTTCCCCCCCCCCCCCCCTCTCCCTATCCAAGTAATCCACACATACGTACACACACGGTGTGTGCGCTCTCGCGTTTGCGCCCTCTCGCATGAACACACGTGCATGTGCAGGCCTCTGTTGGTTGGAGACGAGCAGTGTGCCGACGTGAGAGGCAAGCTGACTATGTAGGTCAGCCAAGCAGAAGGAGCCTTCTGTACACACCCCCACATTTGACAAGTTGTGCAGCGCCCTCGCTCCCTCATACAGCGGCTAGCGTTGCCACCGATGCTCATATGCAGTCATTAAGTCAGGAAGGGACTCGAGGGAAGCACACACACACACACAAAAGACGGGCAATTGTCTCTCTTCTCCTTGCTTACTTTCTTTTCGTTCCACAAGGGGAACTATTGATAAGTCATCCTGCATTTTACAAAGCACCACTTTTATATTTGCTAAAAGGAGCATGTCAAACCCACACCTGGTTGCGCAGTGCACCCAAGGGGGAAAACGCAGTTCTTCCCATATTATCATATTGCTTTCTTTAATTGGTCTTTTTGGTTTGACACACTAGTTAAGTTTTTTTTCGGTCAAATACTTTGTGATGTGTATTCATTGAAATTGTGTTTTGATCGTTCCAGACCTCGTCCCCCAACTCGTCCAATGAGACCTCTCCAGTGAGCCCACCGGGTGAACAGGGTCAGGGGGATGGTCCTCCTCAGCTGGAAGAGGAGGAGCCATCTTTCCCTCACACTGACCTTGCCAAGCTGGATGATATGATCAACAGGTGAGCAGCACGGCATCCGACCACTGGAACAGTTGGCCGCAACGGTGCTCTTTTGCATGCAAATGTATTGCCACTCTTTCGCTCAATGTGGATGCTGCTTGTTTTCCCCCTGCAGGCCTCGATGGGTGGTTCCAGTTTTGCCAAAGGGAGAGTTGGAAGTCCTCTTAGAAGCTGCTATAGATCTTAGTAAAAAAGGTATGTCTGAATACGTTTTACTGGCAGATTCAATTTGTAGGGTTTTTACCAAGTGGTGTACACTCTCAATATGGTGTTTAGAAAAGGTCCAAGTGGTCCCCCCCCCCCCCCCCCCCCATCCCTATCGTCACTATCATGGATACAATGATGACAGAATGTCATAATGATGACCATATTGGTTTATTCATCTGATCAATTTCCATCTAATGTGTTTACCTTAAACCTCTGACCATCTCTTTTTATTTTATTTTTTTTCCAATTTCTTTGCAGGACTGGATGTCAAGTGTGAAGCGTGCCAGAGGTTTTTCCGAGATGGTCTCACCATCTCCTTCACTAAGATCTTGACGGACGAGGCAGTCAGTGGATGGAAGTTTGAGATTCACGTGAGTCAAATTCAGCTCCATGGGTGCTGTGTCGAGGAGCCTGTGTGTTTGGACAAACAAGAAAAACAGACATTCACTATGACTGTGCTGTTACTGAATGGTGCATTCCTGGAAGATAAACACATCCCTGTGGAATGAAAAATAAATAAATTTAAAAGATATATATATATATATATTATATATATATATATATATATGTTTATGTTTATGTTTATGTTTATTTTTTTAACTATTTGACCAAAACACCACCTTTTAGTTTACTCATCCATTATAGACATTAGGTATTATTCCATAGACATTAGGTCGGAAAGACAGACGACTTCCACTTTTCCTTTTTGTACCTCTTCTGCCCAAGCGTATATCTCGCCTGCCAATCAGTTTTTCAGTGAGCATTTCTAAAGGGCTTAAATCAGACGCCACAGCCGGGGGACCATCACTGCTCTTTCCACAACATGCAGGTTGGGCTGTTGTGTTCACGTGACGATGGACCTTCTCAGTCAAGTGCAGAGATTCACACATTCAAACATTATCTGAAGGGGTCCTGCATTCATGCATGGCCCATAAATTACACAAAACGCTTGTTGTTGTTTTTCCTATCAATGCTGCACCTAATAGATATTTTTACAGCTGCAACAAACACGAGGGCATTGCTAGCTCCATAATTCAGTCATACTTGCCATGTCATGTAGGGGCATCATGCCCCAAGGGCAACTTTGCAGAGGCTCTGATTGTTGAACTGCCTCTTTTTCACAGAGGTGCATCATCAACAACACACACCGGCTGGTGGAGCTGTGTGTGGCCAAGCTCTCTCAGGACTGGTTCCCTCTACTTGAGCTGCTGGCCATGGCCACCAACCCCCAGTGCAAGTTCCACATCTATAACGGCGCGCGGCCCTCAGAGACCGTTCCCGCCGGGGCCCAGCTGGCCGACGACGAGCTCTTTGCCCGCCCTCCAGACCCTCGCTCACTCAAGGTAGGCCACCTCCAGACCCTACAGACCCTCGCTCACCCAAGGTAGACCAGCTTCACGTCAGGTCCACCATCAACTCTGGAATATACCACAAATCCCTTTTTTTTTTTTTTTTTTTTTTTTTTTTTTTTTTTTTTTTTTTTTTAATGTAACCCTTGGAACAAAGATAATGTATTGGCTCCATATAGTATATAGTGGTGTTTAAAAACAAGCACGGCTTATTTTCAATTATGTGTTTCTAAAACATCATCTGGACCTCACAAGGACCTCAAATTCACACAGGTTTGACTATATTGTTAATCCAACAAAAACCTCCAGGAATACAACCTGAAATAAATAGATCTAAACCAGATGTTGCTCATCTGCATTTTATTAATTTAATGTATTTGTGTGACTAGGCAATCATGTAGAAGGAATGTTTTTTGCTGTTCCTCAATCTGGAAGGGCTATTGGACAATATACAATTTGAAGGCCAATTTTTCAAGTAAAAAAAACATTTCAGGCCAATCGAAGAAGTCGCTGAAAGTCCACCCAAACAACATGTATCGCAAATGGTCCCCTTCTGGTTTAGGTTTCTTCAATGTTGTGTTGTTTTTAATAAGCATGTGTAACTACTATTAATAATGACATATTTACTATCAACTATGGAGAAATCAACTTACAAAATGCTCTATATTTGGCTTGTAGAATAACCAAATAAAGTTGAAAGCATGACTTAAGCGCAAACTTATGTTTACCTAGATTGGTTTTGGAAAATGAATTGTGGCCTTTCATTGTTTTTGCATTGAAACATTTGTAATATCCTTTTTTTTAACTTGTTTCACCCTCTTTCTATCTCATCCTCAGGGCTGGTTAGTGGACCTGATAAACAAATTTGGCACATTAAACGGGTTTCAAATGCTGCACGATCGCTTCATCAGTGGCCAAGCACTGAACGTCCAGATCATCGCTGCACTTATCAAGTGAGCCCATTAGAAGTGTACAGCCGGCCAACCATCTAGTGCACAGGAGAACATTATGCGAGGTTGCCGAGTGCTCTCCTTTTTATAGCTTTGTCTTTGCTATTTCCATCTTAACTGTTTGTATTTTTTTTTGTTCTCCCCATCTTCCAGGCCTTTTGGCCAGTGTTACGAGTTCCTCACATTGCACACAGTGAAGAAGTTCTTCCTACCGGTCATCGAGATGGTCCCCCAGTTCCTGGAGAACCTGACGGACGAAGAGCTAAAAAAAGAGGCCAAGAATGAAGCCAAAAACGATGCACTGTCCATGATAATCAAGTCCCTGAAAAACCTTGCCTCTCGTGTCCCGGGGCAGGAGGAGACGGTGAAGAATTTAGAGATCTTTAGGTTAAAAATGATTCTTAGGTGAGTGTCAAGCAGATGACAATGACTCATGTTTTATTGGGCGCTACTCTGAACGAAGCTTTCTGCTCCCGTTGTTATGCATACATGCGTTGTTGTTGTTAAACGGTGTCATGGTGTGTCTTTGTCCCTGCTAGGTTATTGCAAATTTCTTCTTTTAACGGCAAAATGAATGCACTAAATGAAGTGAACAAGGTGATCTCCAGTGTCTCCTACTACACCCATCGGCATAACCCAGAGGAGGAGGAGTGGTTGACTGCGGAGCGCATGGCTGTGAGTCCGCCGTCACATGTGTCCGTTTGTTTGAACCACGTGGGTCGATTTTAGGTTTTTAATTTGTAGCAATTCTTTCCTCCCTGCGATCTTAACGGCAGGAGTGGATCCAGCAGAACCATATCCTGTCTATTGTGCTCAGGGACAGTCTGCACCAGCCACAATATGTGGAGAAATTGGAGAAAATCCTGCGCTTCGTCATCAAGGAGAAAGCACTTACCATGCAGGATCTAGACAACATCTGGGCTGCCCAGGTCATTCTCAAAATTACTAACCAATAACTACACTATATTTATTTGTCCTCTTAAAAGACACTATTTTCAGAATCTCTGTTGTCATCCCTCTCCCAGGCTGGCAAGCACGAGGCCATAGTGAAAAACGTCCATGATCTCCTTGCAAAGCTGGCGTGGGATTTCTCCCCCGAGCAGCTAGACCACCTCTTTGACTGTTTTAAGGTGAGCGGCACGCCGGTATCTCTAAATTGCTGTATTCACAAGGTGGATATATAATGTATACAATCCAGCTGCACAGAAGGGGATGCTCAGAGCAGCACTCTCCTCAGTGTGGTCTGCCACAAGGCCTACATGGCACCCGTGGTCTCCCACCTCTGCGCTGAAAATTCATTTTTTTTCTCTCTTTGTCTGGCAGGCGAGCTGGACAAACGCCAGCAAGAAGCAGCGGGAGAAGCTGCTGGAATTGATCCGCCGCCTGGCGGAGGACGATAAGGACGGGGTGATGGCTCACAAGGTGCTCAACCTGCTGTGGAACCTGGCCCACAGCGACGACGTGCCGGTGGACATCATGGACCAGGCCCTAAGCGCTCACATCAAGATCCTGGACTACAGCTGCTCACAGGTGTGTGCCCAGAGACCGCGGGGCTGGGCTTGTGGGCCTATTTGTCAGCGTGGAAGGGGGGGGGGGGGGGGCTGCCCACGAGAGATGAACCCCTCTTTAATCACCCCTGTAAATGCTGATCATGTCGCCACGTTGACTGTTCCCTGCAGGACAGGGACACGCAGAAGATCCAGTGGATCGACCGCTTCATAGAGGAGCTGCGCACCAACGACAAGTGGGTGATACCTGCCCTGAAGCAGATCAGAGAGATCTGCAGCCTGTTCGGAGAAGCCCCTCAGAACCTGAGGTAGAGTAATGGGAGACCTTACTATTCTTTTTCTAGTGTGAAATGCGTGCGTGTAGGCGGCAGCACCACGTTTAACTCTGTCCCATAATCTGATGGTTAGAATAGCAATGATGGCTATAAATAAAGATGTTTTGATAATCATGTAGAACTGTATTTTGAAGTGGGCTTGGATTCACCGTTGAAATCAGACGTCATTATTTTGCACACACAACCCAACTGCACGTTTGGAAAGATGAACTACCATTTTGATACAAACCATACCCACAGACATCACTGGCATTTTAATCACATTTCCACATGGCAGCTTTTCATGAACTGGAGTTTCCTTGCTCCGTCGACTTTCCATCCAGCTTGCTTCACATTCTGTCCAGAACATTACACAAAATCTTTTTTTTACTTTAAGCATACTGGACTACCAATACTACACATCAGCTATATTGGTGTGCTTTTATTTCTTGTGAATAAATTGCATCAATAAATTCACGTTAGAGTCATATTTGCTCATTGTTGTCCTTTCTTCCCCCAGTCAAACGCAGAGGAGTCCCCATGTGTTCTACCGCCACGACCTGATCAACCAGCTGCAGCACAACCATGCCTTGGTCACACTGGTGGCTGAAAACCTCTCTGCCTACATGGAGACTATGAGGCAGT
This sequence comes from Muraenolepis orangiensis, assembly GCA_027704905.1. Lineage (NCBI taxonomy): Eukaryota > Metazoa > Chordata > Actinopteri > Gadiformes > Muraenolepididae > Muraenolepis > Muraenolepis orangiensis. Next base: position 8,350,160 of record CM051015.1, on the reverse strand, counting down.
TTTCCAAAGGTATGCCTCTTGATGCACCACGACTGGACCCGACATGAGGGTTGTGTTGGCTTGGAACAGGGGATCCGTGTTGGGCAGCCTTCCTGTGTGCTAATGGTATCGGTGTCTTTGTGCAGCGGAACAGGCAGAGTTTGACCCTCAGACGGTGAGGCCCGGTAGTCGCTACAGCCACGTCCAGGAAGTACAGGAGCGGCTCAACTTCCTACGGTACGGTCTCACCCACCTCCCCTTTTTATATGTCGGATAAACTCTGGGCCAGAGTGAGGTTGTCAAAAGACTGAAAGGTCAGATTTCACAGGAAAAAACATACTTTACTTTCTCTGGATTTGCCCATTCCATTCTGTATTAATGAAAAATAAAGTAAAATGTATGTGGAATGAGTATTTATCTGAGGGGGGAAAGTCGGTAAGGGCCGCCAACTCTGAGTTAAAATTATGTCAAATTAACTTTAGCACTTTTCTCCTTCCAGGTTTCTGTTGAAAGACGGCCAGCTGTGGTTGTGTGCTCCCCAGGCCAAGCAGATCTGGAAGTGTCTGGCTGAGAATGCCGTGTTCCTCTGTGACCGTGAAGCCTGCTTCAAATGGTAACTGCCCCCTTCAACCCTTTTTACTTCCTCCTCCCGCCCCCCTCCTCTCCCCTCCCGCCGCGATCATGAGCGGTCATGCCGTCACCTCACCTCTTGATAAGACCCCCCCCGTCTGTCCCAACAGGTACTCCAAGCTGATGGGCGACGAGCCGGACCTGGATCCGGACATAAACAAGGACTTCTTTGAGAACAACGTGCTGCAGCTGGACCCGTCTCTGCTGACGGAGAACGGCATGAAGTGCTTCGAGAGGTTCTTCAAGGCCGTCAACTGCAGGGAGGGCAAGCTGGTGGCGAAGCGCCGGGCCTACATGATGGACGACCTGGAGCTGATAGGCCTGGACTACCTCTGGAGGGTGAGCCCGCCGGCGGCATCACACATTTAAATGACGCTTGTTACGGTATAATAGTTGTAGTGTAAAGCTGTCGGAAACCAACTGATTTATGGGGTGAAGTGTGATGTTGTCTTGCAGTACAAGTGCTGTTTTGATGTGTCATTAGCCAGCCCGGGCGGGATAGCATTGTGGATGCCTCACTGGGGCTTTTGAGAGAGAGAGAGAGAGAGAAAGGAAGAGAGAGAGGGATCGGTTGCATTGGATCGCTTGCCCTGTAAATGGACCTTACAATTGAACTGCTTAGTCATAGACTATGATGCAATGCTATTTCATGCTTGGTGCATACACTTGAACCCACTACAATAGCATTCACAAACGGCACCTGTGGTTTGTACAAGCGAGTCTACACTGGCCTGTAACCGCTGCTAGCACAATATTATGAATGATTTGGATTCTTTATCTCAATGCTTAATGAGCTGCATAATTATCAGTTATTATTATTAGAGCTGCCGAAAATGAGGCAAGCACTTTTTTGGCTGCATTTCATTCAGATAACTAGTGGGGAAATATATATTTTTAAGTGTTGGATATGACGAGACGCCTATCCAGAAGAAACAAACGGCAGAGCTACTGCATGTGGTCAAACCAGCGCTCTTCGCTGTGAGGGCGAACAAGACTCTCCGTCAAGTGGAAATGGTGACTTTAACGCATCAAGTCTGCAATAATACACTAACATTCACCCTTATATATTCTGGTGCAGTCACCGGTTATGAATAATTCACAATATCCATCCATCCATCCATCCATCTTCTCCCGCTTATCCGAAATCGGGTCGCGGAGGTAGCAGCTCCAGCAGGGGACTCCAAACTTCCCTCTCCCTGGCAACATCGACTAGCTCTGACTGGGGGATCCCGAGGCGTTCCCAGGCCAGTGTGGAGATGTAATCACCCCACCTGTACCTCGGTCTGCCCCGTGGTCTCCTCCCAGTTGGATGTGCCTGGAAAACCTCCCTCGGGAGGCGACCAGGAAGCATCCTTACTAGATGCCCGAACCACCTCAACTGGCTCCTTTCTACGCGAAGGAGCAGCGGCTCTACTCCGAGTCTCTCACGAGTGACTGAGCTTCTCACCCTATCCCTCAGTGAGATACCAGCCACCCTCCTGAGGAAACTCATTCACAATATCGCCTAGGTGAACTCTGTTGCCGGTGTCTTTTGGATGGCATTTTTTTTGTTGCTGCTGTAGATAAAAGTGGTAACGATGGACAAGCGGTGGTCCAGTGTGGTGCTTTTTCTGTCCTCCTTTTTATTTATTTATTTTTCGCTTCCAAGTGGCTATTATTGAGGCTGGGAGTGAGTCATGGCTCTCCCTGACTCTGACTCTCTCTCACACACACACACACACACACACACACACACACACACACACACACACACACACACACACACACACACACACACACACACACACACACCACACACACACACACACACACACACACACACACACACACACACACACACACACACACACACACACACACACACAGCACTGTCTCCGGTGAAACGGTTGGCAAACATTGATTTCTCCCTCCATTTCCTCCCTTCCCCCTCCAAGGTGGTTATTCAAGGAAGTGATGACATCGCCAGCCGAGCTATAGACCTACTGAAGGAAATCTATACAAACCTCGGACCAAAACTGCAAGTCAATCAGGTGACACAAGCGACATTGTTGGACCACCATCAACCCAGAGTCTATTTGCGGCACACTGTTGATAGTATCTAATAGATCAGATCTGTCAGTCATGTTATCTCCTCCACCCAGTCAGGTGTTGATCTGCCCAAAGGTATTACACATCCTCATCGTGGGCTTCCCTCGCAGGTGGAGATCCACGAGGATTTCATCCAGTCCTGCTTCGACCGCCTAAAGGCGTCGTACGACACGCTGTGTGTGTTGGACGGCGACAAGGACAGCATCAACTGCGCCCGCCAGGAGGCTATCCGCATGGTGCGCGTGCTCACCGTACTCAAGGAGTACATCAACGAGTGTGACAGTGACTACCACGAGGAGAGGACCATACTGCCCATGTCCAGGTAGGAGCGAGGGGGCGGGTCAAGGGAGCATGGGGGGTGGGTCAAGGGAGAGAGGGAGTGGTCAAGGGAGCATGGGGGGTGGGTCAAGGGAGTGAGGGGAGGCGGGTCACGGGAGTGAGGGATTGGTCGAAGGGGGGGGGGCGGGGCAAGGGAGTGAAGGAGCGGTCAAGGGAGTGAGGGAGCGGTCAAGGGAGTGAGGGAGCGGTCAGGGGAGTGAGGGAGCGGTCAGGGGAGTGAGGGAGCGGTCAAGGGGGCGAGTCAATGGAGTGAGGGAGCTGTCAAGGGAGTGAGGGATCAGTCAATGGAGTGAGGGAGCGGTCAAGGGAGTGAGGGAGTGGTCAAGGGGGCGGGTCAATGGAGTGAGGGAGCTGTCAAGGGAGTGAGGGAGCTGTCAAGGGAGTGAGGGAGCGGTCAAGGGAGTGAGGGAGCGGTCAAGGGAGTGAGGAAGGGAGTGAGGGAGCGGTCAAGGGGGTGAGGGAGCGGTCAAGGGGGCGGGTCAAGGGAGTGAGGGAGCGGTCAAGGGAGTGAGGGAGCGGTCAAGGGAGTGAGGGAGCGGTCAAGGGAGTGAGGGAGCGGAGGGGGCGTGGCGTGACGACGGCATGTCGGCGAGCCGTGGGTGTTCTTCTTGTCTGAGATTTCAGACCCTGGGCTATTTTTACGCTGACATGTCAATGCCATGTCATTTTTTTTTGTTGTGTGCAGTGCAAAGGACTTTGCTCAATAACAGCATTGCCTGCCTCATCGTCTACTCCCGTCCTTCATTATCAGGGTTGCCTCACTGGACATTGAACATGTTTTCACAGTTTGCGACGCATCAAGATTATTTCCTGTCACTGTTATTATCAGGAATCGCTACTCCGCTCTCGATGTCTGGATTTGTATTATTTGCCCTTGTGATTCAGTAAAACATTTTTTACTTATTAATATTACTGTTTATTATTATTTTTCAAACGTATCCTTTCCATTGGCCAGATGGAGATATTAATAGCAGGACAGTGAAATGAGAAACACACATACTAAAAATGATCGGACGTTTTTTACTTCATTGTATCTTTTCAGATTAGAATATGGAATAATGGAAACTCATTTCTTCTTTGAATTGAAATAATTTATGTATTTTTGTGATTGTCCATGTTGAGTTAAACTAATTACCACTTGTATAAAGCCTGCTGTGGGAGTAACGCATACATGGTTTGCTTGCACTTTCTGGCATGATGCAAATGAAGGGCTTAATTGTCCTGTGGTAATTACCAGTTATTTATACACTCTGAACACCGTTTCACATTGTGTTTGAAGGATGCATGGATACGTATACATCGGTGTACACGCCTGCGTGTATAGTGTCTATACCCCCCCCCTTAACCCACACTGTTGTGTTTCTGTCCCCCGCCCACCCCCCCCTCCTCCCCCTTCCAGGGCCTTCCGAGGGAAGCACATCACGTTGATCGTGCGTTTCCCCAACCAGGGTCGCCAGGTGGACGACCTGGATATCTGGTCCCACACCAACGACACCATTGGCTCTGTGCGACGCGGCATCCTCAACCGGATAAAGGCCAACGCCACGCACACCAAGATAGAGCTGTTCATTGGCGGGGAGGTGGTCGACCCCGCCGACGACCGCAAGCTCATAGGGCAGCTCAACTTGAAGGATAAGACGGTTAGCCCATCGCCCTCCCATCTGCATTGCACAACGCTGACTTGTTAAGAGACTTTAATAGTGCAGTTTGATGTTTTTAGAAATGCTTGGTATCCAGGTTGCTTGCAAATCTTGTTTATTTGAACCATTTACACTTCCATGTTGTAACTAGAGTTATGACTGCACACTCTAATTGAATGTGGCATAAAGGATTTATATTATCTATATGAAATTAGTTCTGTACTGGATCTGCTAGAGTGTTTCAAAATGTGCTCATCATGCTATCATGTAGTTTTGATGTGTGAGTGACTGATTTGTGTGTGTGTGTGCAGCTGATCACAGCCAAGCTGACTCAGGTGAGCGCCAACATGCCCTCCAGTCCAGACAGCTCCTCTGATTCGTCGACTGGTTCGCCCGGTAACCACGGCAACCACTTCAGCGACGGGCCCAACCCTGAGGTGGAGAGCTGCCTGCCCGGTGTGGTGAGTTGACTGCATGAGAGCACACACACACATGTGTAATCTATGTAAAAAAAAATGTATGTGGAATAATGGAAATTCATTTATTTCATGAATTACAGGTATTCATGAGCCTTCCGTGAAGTTCCTGTGTTCCTGCGTGTTTTAATTTAAATGTATTTCTTTATTAAATTACATGTTTTTTCCCCCCAGATCATGTCATTGCACCTGCGCTACATCTCCTTCCTGTGGCAGGTGGCCGACCTGGGCTGCAACCTCAACATGCCTCTGCTCCGAGACGGAGCCCGCGTGCTAATGAAGCTAATGCCGCCCGGTAAGCCTTGGCCCCTTGAATGAAATCACCCCCCGGCAACACCTTTCACCCACAAGGAAACGCCCCACAACCACACACACGCACGCACACACACACACACACACGCACGCATACTGTAACTTGCACCTGGCCTGCGTGTGTGCGCGTTTCCTCAGATAACAGCACGGTGGCGAACCTGCGCGCTGTGTGTCTGGACCACGCCAAGCTGGGCGAGAACAGCCTCAGCCCCACACTGGATTCCCGCTTCTTTGGCCCTTCGCCCTCACAAGTGCTCTACCTCATCGAGGTCGGTCTTGTTGCGTAAAATTATTTTTTGAAATGTGTGACGTAGGGCTAACCCTGTACTCCCCGCCCCTGCAGGTGGTGTACGCTCTGCTAATGCCCGCCAGCGCCACCCTGGGGGAGGACGCCAGCGACTTCCAGTACAACTTCCTGAAAAGCGGCGGGCTGCCACTGGTACTGAGCATGCTCACCAGGAACAACTTCCTGCCGTCGGCCGACATGGAGACGCGACGCGGGGCCTACCTCAACGCGCTCAAGATCGGCAAGCTGCTGCTGACTGCTGTGGGCTTCGGGCACGTCAAGGCCGTAGCGGAGGCTTGCCAGCCCAACGCGGAGGGCAGCATCCCCGTCTCACCGGTTAGACTGCTGCGCACACGCCCTCGGAACCGGTTTCCCAGCCATGCACACACACTACTCTGTGGCATTATGACGCAATGAACGTTTCCTCCCGTTATCGACCGCTCTTCTGTTGGTTTTTTCCCCCCAGATCAACCAGGCCACACATGACCAGGCCCTGGTCCTGCAGAGCGCCTTGCAGAACATCCCCAACCCGGCGTCCGAGTGCATGCTGCGCAACGTCGCCATCCGGCTGGCCCAGCAGATCTCCGATGAGGTGAGAAGGGTCGGTGGGGTACGGTTCAAAGGTACAGAACAGCCGGCTGGCCGCTTTTATTGCGACCTTGTGCACTGACGCACCAGCCTTCATACTAGTCACCCGAATCATTAGCCAACATCGTAATCAGGAAGAAGGTGTGTGTGTGTGTGTGTGTGTGTGTGTGTGTGTGTGTGTGTGTGTGTGTGTGTGTGTGTGTGTGTGTGTGTGTGTGTGTGTGTGTGTGTGTGTGTGTGTGTGTGTGTGTGTGTGTGTGTGTGTGTGTGTGTGTGTGTGTGTGTGTGTGTGTGTGTGTGTGTGTGTGTGTGTGTGTGTGATGACGAGACACGTTCCTTGTGTGTAGCCAACTGTTTCTAACTGTAATGGAGAATGTCTGTGCACAATTGAGACCGGAATCACTGGACAAAAAAAGTGAATAACTTGCTTGCCAGTAAATGCTGTGCAAAAATGTGGAGCGTGTGGCTGGTTTAAGCAGCCTCACCTGGCCAGAGTTGGACAGATTAGAGTCTGGGGCTGCTGGGAAATGCTGCACACCAGTGGGTCCTTATGGAGAACATCCACTGCCTTTTTGATACATTAAGGCTTTTCTTTCCTGCAGAACTTCTTCCAGGCCTCGAAGTACATCCCGGACATTTGCGTGATCCGGGCAATACAGAAGATTGTTTGGGCGTCGGGCTGTGGCACGGTGCAGCTCGTCTTCAGCTCCAACGAGGAGATCAGCAAGATCTACGAGAAGGTGGGAGACGGAATCATTCGTATATCCTCAACACCCTCTGTGTGTGTCTATTGAGCGACAAAGAAACGACAACCAATTACTGAAGGAGATGTGTATTTGCTTTGTAGGGGTGTGAACATTCTAGGCGGCAATAATGAATGTGAGACACTGTTATGCTGCAGGTTACCAAAGTACTGTTTAACATTGTTGTGTTGGGCTTCTGCTGTCATGACCAAATGCATTTTTTAAATAACTCTAAAATAGTCTCATGGACGTTGCATTGGGCACTGTTTTTCTGCAGCTGTCTGTCATGACGCTTACTGTGTGTGGGTGCAGGGATTGGCTATTGTGGGCTTATTCCCCGGTCTTAATGGTGCGCTTCCTGAGAAGACTCATTGTGCCTACAAGTGGTGGGGAGCACCTGCTTTCAGCTGACTGTAACCATCTGGAGCACTTGAGAGAGTCTCAAACATGTCAAGCTCGCTCTCTCCTTCAAGACCTGCCTGTGACTGGAATGCAACACAAACGCTTCCTTGAGCAACGTGAATCCATGTTTAAAATGACCATTATTTTTTTTTTATAGACTAACGCGGCTAAGGAGCCAGATGGGGAGGATGAGCAGGTATGCTGTGAGGCCCTGGAGGTGATGACTCTGTGTTTCGCCCTCATGCCCACGGCTCTCGACACCCTCAGCAAGGAGAAGGCATGGCAGACCTTCATCATAGACCTGCTGCTCCACTGCCACAGCAAGTACGTAACCAGGTCACATGTTTTTTTTTTTTTTCAAAGGGCCCATTTTATACCACCAGGTGTGAATGTGGTTTGCCATTACAAGCCGTTTAAACATTGTCATTGACTTCGGGGCACAATTGAAGTCCACAGACTTCAATTGTCCATGGACTTTGAGTGTCCACCCAGATGCATGATGACTAGATCAGTCTACCAGCCTACCCAGTGGTACTGTAGCAATTTGGTAGGTTTCTCTATCTAGAAACTATAGAGATCAATCACGATTTTAGTCCCATGGCAATTTTGAGAAAAAAGGCTTGTTACAATCTACAAGCTCACACCTGGCAGTTGAAATAGGGGCCCTTTAACTGGAGCAAGCCTTGCGTGGTTGAGGTCTTTGTCAAATCTTAACGGGTCTCATGTTCCCCCAGGTCGGTGCGACAGATGGCCCAGGAACAGTTTTTCCTGATGGCGACCAGGTGCTGCATGGGCCACCGGCCCCTCCTGTTCTTCATCACCCTCCTCTTCACTGTGCTCGGGGTGAGTGCCGCATCTTGCCTCCTCCTTTATTTTTTATTTTTCTATTACCCAACCGATCCGTCTGGATGAATCCACTTTGGTCGGCCGATGGCTCCTAACCTCTTGTGTTTTCCAGAGCACTGCCAAGGAGCGGGCCAAGCACGCGGGAGACTACTTCACCCTGCTCCGGCACCTGCTGAACTACGCGTACAACAGCAACATCAACCTGCCCAATGCGGAAGTGCTGCTCAACAACGAGATCGACTGGCTCAAGCGGATTCGGGTAAGACGGCCGCAGTGTGCTCCGCTTCTGCATCCTGGTCACTAGGGCCATGCAATATTATTGTTTGGGATTACTACTTAGTTACTAGCCTTCTTGTAGGAGTAGTTGCTCGTCGTGCTGAAAGATGGGTTTACATTTCCCAGGATGAGGTGAAGCAGACGGGCGAGACGGGCGTGGAGGAGACCATCCTGGAAGGTCACATCGGCGTGACCAAGGAGCTGCTGGCCTTCCAGACCCCGGAGAAGAAGTACTACATCGGCTGTGAGAAGGGAGGCGCCAACCTCATCAAGGTGAAGAGACTGATGTGTCGAGGGGATGGCATTTATTATTTCAAAACATTCCTTTTTTTTAACCCCCCCCCCCCTTTTTTTTATATCTTCCTTTATTCTAGGAGCTGATCGACGACTTCATCTTCCCAGCGTCCAATGTCTACCTGCAGTACATGAAGAGCGGGGAGTTCCCCACGGAGCAGGCCATCCCGGTGTGCAGCAGCCCAGCCTCCATCAACGCCGGGTTTGAGCTGCTGGTGGCCCTGGCCGTCGGCTGCGTCCGCAACCTCAAGCAGATCGTGGACACTCTGACGGACATGTACTACCGAGGTGCCGACCGACGCCGCACCTTGCCCGCCTGGCGACTTCCAAGCGATCAGTATAGCCCTGTATTAGAGAGATGGTAGTTTCGCCCTTGCGCTGCATCACATCACCGTGCTCTTTCCTCTCCCCAGGATGCGAGACCCTCACGGAGTGGGAGTACCTGCCCCCCGTGGGGCCGCGGCCCAACAAGGGCTTTGTGGGCCTGAAGAACGCGGGCGCCACCTGCTACATGAACTCGGTCATCCAGCAGCTGTACATGATCCCGCCCATTCGCAACGGCATCCTGGCCATCGAGGGCACCGGCACGGACGTGGACGACGACATGTCCGGGGACGAGAAGCCGGAGAACGAGGTAGGGGCTGAGGTATGGAATCTTTTTACCTGCACCTTCTCACTGACGATACACTTGGCCACCGCAAAACCTTCCAAACAACTACTCTCATCGATCTTATCTATTGGCATGTGGACTCCCTAAACCATAAACAGTCCCCACCTAACTATTGTATTATAGGACCACAAAACAAAAACAACAACAAGGATGTGAGATGGGCTGCTGGCTTGACTTCACGCAGGTGTGTGCTTCTACTTTACCACAGGGCAACGTGGACCAGCGGGACGAGGTGTTCAGCTACCACCACACGTTTGACGACAAGCCGGCCAGCAAGTCTGAGGACAGGAAGGAGTACAACATTGGGGTGCTGCGCCACCTGCAGGTCATCTTCGGCCACCTGGCGGCTTCCAGGCTGCAGTACTACGTCCCCAGGGGATTCTGGAAGCAGTTTAGGTACAAACGCTTCGCCTGTTTGTAATTGCGTTCATTGTTTGCACTAAATGGGTTCAATGGGCAGGGTTGATGAATCTGAAGGCAAGAATTAAATAGGGTATTCTCTGCTCCATTTCTGTTGAACCCGAACCCAAAGTGTCTTATTTCTTTGCACAGCTGCCTGTGTGTGTGTGTGTGTGTACATCATTTGGGATCTAAAAATATAGTGTGACCTTTGACCTTTGCTCAGCTTTTTTTGGTATGTGGCGATATTGTGCAGAAGCCCAAGCTTACTCTGCCGCCAATTATTTTTTGCTAATCCTCCACCCATCTCTTGTCGTTGCTTCAAAACCCCATTCACCCTATTCTGTTTTTGTTTTTATTTCTAAAACCGTTGTTTAGGTTATGGGGGGAGCCGGTGAACCTGCGGGAGCAGCACGATGCCCTGGAGTTTTTCAACTCGTTGGTGGACAGTCTGGACGAGGCGCTGAAAGCCCTGGGCCACCCGCCCATGCTCAGCAAGGTGCTGGGAGGCTCCTTTGCGGACCAGAAGATTTGTCAGGGTTGCCCCCACAGGTGCGAGGCCCGGGAGTTATTTCACACCTTGGTTTTGGTTTTCCTTTTTGTTGTTGTTGTTGTTGTTGTGGTTCTGTGATTTGACCTTTTGTCGACCCCGTGTCTCAGGTATGAGTGTGAGGAGTCCTTCACCACACTGAATGTAGACATCAGGAATCACCAGAACCTGCTGGACTCCATGGAGCAGTACGTGAAAGGAGACCTGCTGGAGGGAGCCAATGCCTACCACTGTGAGAAATGCAACAAGAAGGTAATGCTAGAGCACACTCAGGCCGGCAAGCTTGCCTCTCCAGCCTCCACATTAACGGTGTACCCGTGGAGCTAATAAAAGGTTATTAGAAGTCTTAAACAAAAAAAAAAATCAATTAAAGTCCTGTTTAAAAGTCTTAAATATTAGTTGCATAGGTCTTAAATGTTTTGCGACTGTCAGGAGAGAGACAATAATCAACCTCAAACCAATAAATGTCAAATTTTTCTGAAATGATTTGCCAGCTGTGTTGACCACTGTACTGGTGCCAACACTTCATACACGTGCATGGTTCTTTTGTTGTCGGACAAGCACTAGCTACTGAGATACAAATACTGTATATAAACCAAAAATCTGTATACTAAAGACGATTCCAGGTTGAATGTTCCTTGTAAGCTGTTTCTTAATGATTTTATTTTGGGGGTGTCTTGTTCAAATGTCTATAACTATCTATAACTCTGCCCCTGTTGCACCCTGTTCTCCAGGTGGACACGGTGAAGCGGCTGCTGATCAAGAAGCTGCCCCCCGTCCTGGCCATCCAGCTGAAGCGCTTCGACTACGACTGGGAGCGGGAGTGCGCCATCAAGTTTAACGACTACTTTGAGTTCCCCCGGGAGCTGGACATGGAGCCGTACACGGTGGCGGGCGTGGCCAAGTTGGAGGGCGACGACGTCAACCCTGAGAACCAGGTGATCCAGCAGAACGAGCCCTCTGAGCCCTCCCCGCCCGGCAGCTCCAAGTACCGCCTGGTGGGAGTGCTGGTGCACTCGGGCCAGGCCAGCGGCGGCCACTACTACTCCTACATCATCCAGCGGAACGGCGGCGACGGCGAGCGCAACCGCTGGTACAAGTTCGACGACGGCGACGTGACGGAGTGCAAGATGGACGACGAGGAGGAGATGAAGAACCAGTGCTTCGGCGGCGAGTACATGGGCGAGGTGTTCGACCACATGATGAAGAGGATGTCGTACCGCCGGCAGAAGCGCTGGTGGAACGCGTACATCCTCTTCTACGAGCGCATGGACTCCTCGGACAAGGACAGTGAGCTGGTCAAGTACATCTCGGAGCTGACGCTGACCAACAGCAGGCCCAACCAGGTCAGGATGCCCGGCGCCATAGAGTGCAGCGTCCGCAAGCAGAACGTGCAGTTCATGCACAACCGGATGCAATACAGCCTGGAATATTTCCAGTTCATTAAGAAGCTCCTCACCTGTAACAGTGTCTATTTAAACCCTCCTCCAGGTATGTGTATTTTTCGTGTGTATTTGTCACTTCTGCTAATTACATTTGTCTGATTTTTAGGCCGGCTTATTTTAGACATTGAATTAAGTTTTGTTTTTTTTCATCCAAACTGAGTGTAAAGTCAAAGGGATGCGAGCACACTAGGATGGCAGTGTGTAGCTCCAGCAGCGGTTCTAGGAGCTGGGAGGGTAGCGGCAGTGAGCCTGGGCTTTGATGTGCCTCTGGATCCAACGATAATAAGTGCCAATGCATTATTAATGGAGGACTCAAGAGTGCTGCAAAGGGGAAATGAACCGTGGGGCTAGTCATCCGGGTAAAAGCACTTGTTTGGGATTATAGCTCAGTCTTTAGTCCACTGACTCATTCGATGTATTGGATGACGTTGAAAAGGAAAAGGAATTGATTTCTACCGAACCCAACATTTGACCTAATTTTTATTCTCTACACTATACCAAATCTGCCCTCGGGGATCGATCCATTATGCTTATAACTATAGATGGGAGTATAGTATATAGATGGGAGTGGTAGTATAGATGGGAACAGTTTCACTGTATTCTATCCAAGTATTATATAGAATATCATTTATACATTTATGGTGGTGCCTGGGAAACACAGTGGGGACAGGGTACGAAGCAGAAAGTACATTAAGGCCCATAAAGAACATATTCTTACAATATTAACCGGATGGTTCGAAAGCATCTCGTCAATTCTCAAGCAGGGGATGGGATGCAAAAATGTAGGGTTTTTTTCCCCCCAGATATCTTGCAAAAGCAGGTTTCCCAAATGTGCTGTGAACATCAAACTGCATGTCCGCATTGCGTCTTGCGCCTCAGTGACGGAAGACCATCCCGATCAAAGACAATTCCAGCATAAACGACTGCTTATTCCAACCTGTGTTCTCCAGGGCAAGACCACCTCTTGCCAGAGGCAGAGGAGATCGCTATGATCAGTGTCCAGCTGGCTGCCAGGTTCCTCTTCAGCACAGGGTTCCACACCAAGAAAGTGGTGCGTGGCCCGGCCAGCGACTGGTGAGTTCCTCCTTCTGTAGTCCAACTTACTGACTCAACTTCTCTTCGTTTGGTCTTGTAGTAGTAAACATCTCTCTCTCTCTCTTCCCAGGTATGATGCTCTGTGCGTCCTTCTGCGGCACAGTAAGAATGTACGCTACTGGTTTGCGCACAACGTCCTGTTCGCCTACGCCAACTGCTTCTCCGAATATCTGCTGGAGTGCCCAAGTGCCGAGGTCCGGGGGGCTCTCGCCAAGCTCATCGTCTTCATCGCACACTTCTCCCTTCTAGACGGCCCCTGCCCCTCTCCCACCGCCTCGCCTGGTCCTGCAGCTCAGGTTAGTCTCCCAGCCTCCCAGCAGCCAAGTTATCAAGAGTGAAACCGCTTGGTCAATCTGTGACGAACACCTGTTATGAGCTTGTTTGTCCACAGATTGTCACACGAGCAGAATTCTTAATCGCATATGTCTCGTATTGTTTTCCCAGGGATGTGAAAACCTGAGTCTGAGTGACCACCTCCTGAGGGCCGTGCTCAACCTGCTGAGGAGGGAGGTCTCTGAGCACGGCCGGCACCTGCAGCAGTACTTTAACCTCTTTGTTATGTACGCCAATCTGGGTAAGGACTGCAACTCACTCTCTCACATTGGGCACATCTGCGGCTCAGTGTTCCTTAATCGGCCCCTTTTGCGTTAGAAACCACACACTCTAACCCGCTGCTCTTTTCCACTGTTGCCTCCCGACGTGCAGGGCTAGCAGAGAAGACTCAGTTGCTCAAGCTAAGCGTCCCGGGCACCTTCATGCTGGTGGCTCTCGACGAGGGCCTGGGCCCTCCCATCAAGTACCAGTACGCCGAGTTGGGCAAGCTGTACACCGTGGTCTCCCAGCTGGTGCGCTGCTGCGATGTCTCCACGCGCATGCAGTCCTCCATCAACGGTGAGTCCAGCGACTGACCGCCAGCGACGCGTAGCATTGACTGCAGCCCGTTGACTGACTAAACTGGTCATTCTGAGCTTCCTTTGCCGTGTGGGCAGAGCTTGGAACCGAGGCAATTCTTCCACTAGAAGATCGACGACATTAGTGCGTGCGACAAATCCACCGTGAATGTGAACATTGTGCTTTCCCTCCCACTGCCAGGTAACCCTCCTCTAGCGAACCCTTACGGGGACGCCAACTTGACGGCACCGGTGATGCCGGTGCAGCAGCTGGTGGCGGAGATCCTGTTCGTCAGGACCAGCTATGTGAAGAAGATCATCGAGGACTGCAGCAACTCGGAGGAGACAGTCAAGCTGCTGCGCTTCAGCTGCTGGGAGAACCCACAGTTCTCCTCCACTGTGCTCAGCGAGCTTCTCTGGCAGGTGAGGGAAGAGCCCTACAAGAGTAAAGAACCGCCGTCACTAGTGCAGACGGTGAGCCAAACCCACCGACGTTCCTGTGGATCCTTTTAAAAAAAAGTGTTTTTTTTATAGGGTCTTAATTGGTATTGAAATGTCTTAAATCAATCTTTGAAAAGTCTTAAATGTTGACATGGAATGTAGCATTGTTTATTTTTTTATTTCTGACACATAATGATATTAATAACCATTTTATGTCTAACTGATTTACTTAAATGCCTGTTTATTAACATCCCGCTCTCTTGTATACTGACCTTTTCACTGGACCAAAAAAAAAGTCATGTTTATGAACATTTGGGTAAAATTGTTCCTAACCCCCCAAGTAATTGTTTTTTTCTCCATTTTTAGCTTATTGTAAAGATGGTCTTCAATTGAATTCTGAGTGGCAATAAAAAAAAAAGTCACAAAAAGTCTTAAATGAAACTTACCTTGGAACTCTGTGGATGGGGGAAATGGCGAGGACTAATGTGTGTGCCTTGTGTGTCATGCAGGTGGCCTATTCCTACACCTATGAGCTGAGGCCTTACCTGGACCTGCTTCTACAGATCCTTCTCATAGAGGATTCCTGGCAGACTCACCGGTTAGGCCTGTGTGTGTGTATGTAAGAATTCGCTTTGTCGTGAATCCATTCCGAGCCTAAGTCTGTCCATCTCTGGTCGCGCAGGATCCACAATGTGCTCAAGGGCATCCCCGACGACAGGGATGGGCTGTTTGACACCATTCAGCGCTCCAAAAACCACTATCAGAAGCGGGCCTACCAGTGCATCAAGTGCATGGTGGCGCTCTTCAGCAACTGCTCCGTGGCCTACCAGATCCTGCAGGTGCGCAGACCCCCTCCGGCCTCTTGGGGTTTCTAGACCGCCCGCAATGCCGGCGATTCTCCCCAGCTCACCGTGCGCTTTTGTGGCCTTGTCCCACAGAGCAACGGCGACCTGAAGCGCAAGTGGACGTGGGCCGTGGAGTGGCTGGGCGACGAGCTGGAGAGAAGACCCTACACGGGGAACCCCCAGTACACCTACAACAACTGGTCACCTCCTGTCCAGAGCAACGAGACCTCCAACGGCTACTTCCTGGAGCGCTCCCACAGCGCCCGCATGACCCTGGCCAAGGCCTGCGAGCTCTGTCCTGAGGAGGTAATGAACCGGCTGGCACCGCCACCATAACCATCCTCGTCATGTCGTACATAACGCCTTTCTATACTGTAGTTTGACCACTCCTATCAAGAGGCCTGGGCTCGTATTCATATTGGATCACGTCATGTAACGTATTCCTTAAATGTTGCCAATACACCCTGGTCCAAGTGCTCTCTTAATAGTCTTAACAAGGAGTCTTAAAGTTCAGGGTTACCCTTGATACTATGGCACAGTGTTTTGTTAAGACGATTTTTTTATATTCCATATGTGGAACCACAACCTACTGATGTTGATTGCCAGAAGTAGATTCTGTGGATCATGGCTGCCAGTAACGACACATCGCACTGTGAACAAAAAAAATTAACTTTTACTTTTTATAATATATAAATAATACATGTCCTTGTTAATCAAAGAACATGTTTTATTAAATGCAACTGGCCAAAAAAGGGTTTAGCACATGCAGATTTTTGGATTGCCGAGGAGTGTGTTAAGTGTGGGTATCTCGCAGCACGGTGACTTTAATCTCTTTTTCCATTTACCGAGCACCGAGCAGTTAACTGAACCGTCCTCTATTCAACCTTCATGGTAAAAAGTAATGAACTATTATTTATATTTTATAACGTTCTTATAACGTCTTAAATTCAGATTGAAAGATGCTTCCCGCTTTGGTATTTTCTTGTGAATACGGCCCCAGGTGCTCATGGTTTCCCTTAACTCTCGAAGTCTCTTACTTGAACGTACACCCATCAGTGGAGATGTGAGTGTTGACATTTCTGCTAAATACACATTTATAGTGTATTCATGTGTTTTCCTTGAGGGTTGTAGGGCTTGCAGTGAATTAGAAAAGTATAACGGCTGTTGTTGTTAAAGGTTATATGAGGTTTTTGTTTACTATAGTTAGGGCTTTTGAGTTTTCGACATTCTTATTCCAGGGTGTTGCCCCCTGCAGGTGTATCCATGTAAAACATTTGATCTTTTTTTGTTTATTAACCTGCATAACACAAATAATCTGTCGATACTGTGATTTGCCAAATTGATTTGATATTTGATTCCTAATTGATTTCTTGATAAAAAATTTTTTATAATGTATTCAAAATCAAACTATTTAAAAAAAACAAAACATTACAAGCTGGAATCGTTGGACACTTGAATGAATATGCACTTTTAACTGCCATTTCAAAATAGTGTCACTTAACGAAGCACGAGGCTGTGTCTGAAGAAGACGCCACGATGCCGAAATCGTCCTCGCCACATCAGCTTTTGCCAGGGGAAGGCACAGGACAGCAGCAGCAGCAGCAGCAGCACACTGTAAGACTCAGATACCCCCACAACAAACCAGCTTCCTCTGCCACTGACACCATTCCACCGTTTCTGGGTGTCCACCCATCACGTAACAGGCAAGGTGGTAACCAACCACACACACACAGACAGGCAGCCAAGACCAACTGACAGACATGCTGATGGTGAAGGGGAGGACGACATACCGCCGCTCATTGCTTGCCCCGCTTCTTGCTAAACGTGGTTGTTGCTCTTTTTCTCAGTGGCGGTGGACAGTGAACGGAGCTTTGTCCTCCTCCCCCTAGAGGCTGTTGCCCCGGCAGCCACCTCAGTCTAGTGCTTTTTAAATCCACCAGAGCTGCTTGCTTTCCCACCCTCCCAAAGCAAACTGTGGCGCAGTCAGCCGCCTGCACAACCCATCGAAAACTCGAAGCCTTGGCTATAGTTATCAAGGGCTAGTCTTACGGGCAGGATTTCAAAACATAATTACAATTTTTATATTTTTTCTTGAGCTCCTAAATGAAGTGAGCACATGCAACCAACCTATTAATTTTCCTTTGTTTTCATGCGTTTGTTAAGGCTGGATGATGCCATATTTCTAACCCCTTTTTGGCTTTTATAGACGCTCATAAAAAGTCCAAAAAACTGTCGTTGAGTTGTTCTTTTTGTGGTAACTACCTTCAACTCCGTTTCAATTTGCGGACAAATCCCTTTAGTAAACCCAGAGTAGTTTTGTCGTGGCAATGATCTTTCTTCCGACATTCAGGGCAGATACCTCCGCCGTTCAGTTTGTTTTCTGTTTGTTTTTGCATTGTGGCTTGATGGGAGTTATTTCTAATCTCACTGATTAGGAGCTGTACAAATATACGCAGATATAGGTTTGTGGTAGTTGGCACACCGGGTCGGCCCTCACTCCAAACCCCCAACTGTGACTGACTTCCCCCCCCCCCCCCCCCCTCCACTGTGGTCTTTCTGTGGCTGGTTGTCAAATGCAGAGCAACGGTTTTCCCCGTACGTACAGACATTGGACACTGTACACGTGTCTACATTTAGTGCAGTACACCTACAATCACATTGGTCCAATTTCTTTCCAGTTCCTTACTCTGAGGTTTCCAATCTATTTTGTAAAGAAAGGGTTGGGATGAGTAGTCTCCTGCACACTTATTGTATTTGCTCATCTCTGATCCCAGAAATGCCTAATAGGACGTTGTTGGTACACCACGGCGTCTCCTGCACTAGTTCACTCCAAATAATAATATTTGCAGCAATTTTACATCGGCTGAGTCCCACGGTACATTTGTAAACCATATCTCAAACCATTCCCAGGAGCCTGATGACCAGGAGGCACCTGATGACCAGGACTCTTCCCCTCCTGAGGACACCTCCCTCTACCCTCACTCTCCTGGCACCACTCAGTTTCAGCAGGTACAAGTCCCCGCCCCCCTCACCACACTTAACGACACGCCCATTTTCCTGTATTCACCTGGAGACGGTGCGGCTTTTGTTTTAATGTCTTTTTTCTTCATCAGAACAACCACCCTCATGGGCAGCCATACACAGGGCCTGCTGCCCAGCACATGAACAACCCCCAGCGCCCCGGTCCTGCCACCGCCCCGGCGCCAGGCCCCTCCCAGACCCAGACCCAGACCCTGGCCCCGGCCCTGACCCCCGCCCCCGGCCCGACTCCTGGTCCGGGCCCGCGAGCACAAGAGACCTGGGAGAGCACTGAGGAGGTCACCCCGGCGCCTGCTTCCACTCCGGCACCTGCCCCGCCCAAGGAGTAACATGCAGCCTCCTCGCTCCCCACCCCTCCTGCCTCCTCCTCTGCTGTGCCTCGAGCCTCAGTCACCCTGCTCTCCCTCTTCTCCTCCATAGTTCGGCAGAGCTTCTGATCAGAGAACGTGCTCTCTCCCGCCCTTCCCCCCCTTCTCTCTCTGTCTCTCTCTCTCTCTCTCTCTCTCTCTCTCTCTCTCTTTCTCCCTCCCCCAGGGCAGGGCAGGGCAGAGCCCGACCCACTGGCCCCTCTCCAGGCCAACCCACGAGTCTTTCCCCCGGCGTCCCCCGGCTAGTGTGCAGTGGGCCCGGGGGAGGTGCTCTTCCCTGGCCTGGAGACGCCTGCCCATGTGACTGTGGGGGGGGGGGGGGGGGGGTGCGGTGCCTGCCGGCGGCTGCAGCAGAGGCAAGCGAGAAGAAAGTTGTAATTTAAAAAGAAAAAAAATTGAAACAAAAAGGATATTGTACCCAGACCTGACAATGCTGATGCGCTTGTCTACACGACAAAAAAAAAAAAGGTGTACATAGTATGTTAATGTTTTGACTGTTCAAATCCCCTGTTGGGAGATGTGGCAGATCTGATGAAAAACAAAATGGATACTATAAATAAACGACAACATAAAATACACAAAAAAAAATAAACTCTGTAAGAAGACAGAACTCCTCTTTTGTTTCATCACCCATGCTCAGCAGTAAGGTTTTGGTCTGCCTTCAGACGGTTACCGCTCATTCAACTGTAGGACGCATTGTTATCATAAATGTATTATTAAGTTCCTTGGCAACCTTATGACCCATGCCAAATCAACACACACACACACACTCGTGGTTGGTTTTTAGAGCAAGACGTGGACTGGTTTGGGTGAAGTTCTTTATTTTTTCTTTTTTTTGAAATTTTTTTTTTGGTTGATGTGAAAAAGCGGTGATGCAACGTTGTTCTGAAAGTCATTGCCTTTATTTTTATTTTTTGTTCCGGTAATTAATTCAATCCTTTCTTGAAGCACTAGTTAATATGCTGTAACATTTAGCATGGCTTCTCACCAGAATAGTGTAGCCCAAGGGAAGACTTGTGACCATAACAACAAAGATGTTCTTAATCCACAACTCCAGAGGGGGGACTCTCTCCCTCTTGGATAACTTCTGTTTATTTTTTACTCATCTACCCCTTGTACATTGAGGGCGCTATTTTGAACCAATGTATGAATAAGTGGCTTTTTCATTTGCACATTATAAACCTCCAACTTCACATTCGGCAGTCAAGTTTTTTGGTGGGATAGACCGACAATTCTGAGAAGAAAAAAAAAACCTGCAACAGAATTGCCCCTGGGCTACCTGGTGTACCATAGACTGGTTTGCTTCGGTCTCTCTTCAGTAGAGCCTATTTCCCAGACTTATTTGCCCATCTATCTTCCATTCTCTTGGAGCCTGCCAGACCAGGTGCCTTTGACTGCTGTCCAGGAGAGGCCACTGATCTTGAACAGGGGTTTCTGGACATCTCTGCTTCCATCTCCAAGGGGAATAGGTTCCACTCTAATAGCAGCTGGTTAGTCATGTTGCAACTTGAGCTAAAGTGTAATTCTGTAGGAGTAAAAAGCTAACCATCGGTAAATACTGTATTTAATTGGTAACGTCAATGTATTTTGGGAATTTCTTGTCTAAAACATACCAAATACTCCTGCAAATAAATATTCTGCCCACCGTATTATATTTAAATATTTTGCTCTTATTTTATAGAATTTATTTTGTTGTATTTCACAAAAAATAGATTTGATTTAAGAGGAACATTTGTCCTTGTGTTATTTTTAAAGAGGATATTGACTGTACAGAGTTCTGCGCCCTGTTTTTGCCGACTTTTGTTTTGGCCATGGTGTGACGTTGAATTCTGGAGCTACAGTCGCGATGTGAACTTTCACTGAGGTTTTTTGTGCACAGAAATATAACAAGCATTGCGCCCTTAGCAAATAAAGAACATGGAATCTTGTCTTTTGTACTGCTGCATTTCTGCTCTGGGGTTGGGCTAGTACAGTCAATGTTAATTACCGGTCCTTAAAGCAATATTAAATCCAACTTAATGGCTTTGTACATAAAACTACCAACACAGAATTGAATACTTGGCACAACCTTGTAGTTTATTTCCAGACAGAAATGGGTGGTAGTAGAGCAGGTTGTCGGTTCCATCCTCCTAAGTGTCCCTGAGCAAGACACCCTGATTAGCAGGCTGTTGCCTTGCATGACTTGACTTCCCCCATGTGTGAATGTTGGGCAATCGGTTAAATCGGTAAAAGTGCTATATAACTAGTCCATTTACCAAATGATTTACTTTGGGTCATTGAGCTGCACAATAAATGTAGACGAGGTTCTTTTGGAACAATTTTTTTTTTATTATCAAGAAACTCAAAATTAGTTCTCCTTCTCCTGGACGGTCTTTGTTCCACGCAGTCTGCCGGTACGACGGGCAGCGATGAGACCGACCTTGCGACCAGCAGGTGCGTCCCTCCTGATGGTGGAGGGTTTACCAATATGCTGATGGTTACCACCACCGAACGGATGCTCCACGGGCTGTAGAGAAGACAAAGAAGCCATGTCACATTTCAAAAGGAATACCCACTTTTGCTACCAAAAGGTGACAATTAATTACGGCATTTATTCATGCAATGCGACTGGATATAAAATATAGAGTGTACATACATTCATAGCCACACCACGGACACGTGGCCAGCAATTCCTCTTGGCCTTGTACTTGTGGTAAGCACGACCAGCCTTCAGGATGGGCTTGTCAATACGTCCACCACCAGCAACCACACCTGTATAAGGAGCCAAAACATTAGATACAGAGGCACTTTTGATGCTTCAAAGTGCATGTGGTGCAGACACCATGTTCACATGCCAAAACGTAAAATAAATCCGAGCAAGTCCTCACTGGGAAACAGTCTTACCAACAACAGCTCTGTTGGCAGATGCAATGACCTTTTTAGAGCCAGATGGAAGCTTTACTCTGGACTTCTTGGTCTCTGGGTTGTGAGAGATGACTGTGGCATAGTTTCCAGAAGCACGGGCGAGCTTGCCCCTGTCTCCGGGCTTCTCCTCCACACAGCAGATGATGGTACCCTCAGGCATAGTGCCCACAGGCAGAACATTACCGATGTTCAGCTGAGCTGCGGGACAGAAGGTAGAGAAACCATTTTAACTGCTGGTTGGAAAATTTAACCTTCACATGCTGAGAACCTAATGCCAAGCTGAACACGAGTTTAAGAGGAGAAAATGCTCCTCAAAACGTATCTGCAAAAGGGAAGATACATCAGCCCCAGCTCAATGCACTTTAACCACATGAGATGCAATGTCAACCCATATTCAAAGTTGTATTAACACTGAATTAATCCTGACAGGAGGCATAGGCGGTATTACTGGTTGTTTTAACAGCAAACTACTTGATTAACATTATGAATCAAGAATGATTGTGTATCCAACACTATCTTGGGGTAACTGCTTCTACTTAAAGGCTGTCCAGCATAATCCCTTATTTTTATATCCGACAACTTTGTTTGCTAGAGCTACAGAAGCAGGAACTATACCACTCCACACAGATACAAGGCGACACCATTTCAAGTTGATCCAACATATATTTAAAGTTAACATGTCCCTTAATGCCCTCTCAACTCACCCTTCTTGCCACAGTAGATGAACTGTCCAGTGTGGATGCCCTCTGCGGCGATGAAGAGCTCCGTCCTCTTCTTGAAGCGGTACGGGTCACGGAAAGCCACCTTGGCGAGGGGTGCACCACGGCCGGGGTCGTGGATGATGTCCTGTCATGTAAAAACGAGCCCGTGTTAAAAGTGCATTCAGTTAGGTCCGCATCATTCAAGTAACTGTAGAATAATAATAATATAAAAAGGCCTTTGGGTTATACCTTCACGATCCCCTTGATGTAACCATGGCGTTCAGCGAAGTCAATGTGGCGGAGTTTGGCAGCTCCTTTTCTGTGATGAACGTGGGCTTTGAACACAGACCCCGCACCTTTACGCTGTCCCCTGATTACACGACCCATCGTGTACTGCAATTGAAAAACAACAACGTTAGCGTAAGCTCCCACCATTGGATATATATATATATATATATATATATATACACACGCAGTTTTCTTCAATAAACTTTCAAGATCTTAAGGCTCCACGACCATTACCGGGTCACTTGACTAGCTAGGCATGTAGCCGGTTAGCGTCAAGTAGAAGCATATACAACAGTCAGACAGAGCAAAAGAAACAGAATAGACTTGGTAAAGCTTCGGTACAACACATTGTAAACATTGATTACAAGTACGAGTTGGTCTCGTTGGTACTTGTCCCGACGACCGGCCAATCTTACATGGCTACCAGGCCATGTCACCAACCTAGGACACCACTCAAAGTCTAGTTTCACGCATTAAAAATACATTTTGCGTTGAAATATGCCATACATGTCTTTCTTTGAGCTTTATTTTACATGTCCTACGGAACTATGCTTTCGGATGAATTAAGCACAATCGGGATTTAAGCGGATTTGGTGAAGAGAAAAACACAAACGTCTCATACCTAAAGTCCGATGACGGAAAGAGGAAGTAGAAGGAGTGCGCCGGGGTGTTCTTCCGGGGAATAAAGCGATGGGCCGATGGGAACAGTTCTGTAAAATATATATTTTAAATTTTAGTAATCCAAGTATGAAATACTTCAGAAACATTGGCATATCTCCCTTTTACCCCTTTATATTTGTTAAAAAAAAAGCTTACTTAATATTACTGTCCGTGTTTTCCTTAATTGTTTTGAACAACAATAATACAGCAATATAGTTCGCTAGTGAGATGTGTTTATACCGTGGAAAATAGAGATATATCTTTATATCTCTATACATGTCAGTACGACTATGTATAGTAAGTGTGATCGTACAAACAATATTATACTCTTCTGTTCTTTTATCCAGCAGGTGGAGCAACTACGACAACCATGGAGTATTGTAGTGAGCTACAACACAGCCGTGTTGTTACAAATTGTCTATCAAGTATGAATGATCGTTGAATTAATAACCACACTTGTTCTTTATGGTTAATTATTATTGCTGTTTCTCACTATTTTTTACTTGATTTGTGATGTTAAAACAATAAATACTGAATCTTGAATCTTTAATAATATAATATATAGTGGGATCTTATACAACAACAAAAAAAAACCAGAGAAAATGCTGTAGCGTTATTTATAATGACGGGAAACACGGATTGATCGTTGACGGGTGTACATTTTATGGAGAGAACTACGAAAACCAGGTTAACGAAACATCGCGATAGGTGCCGAGTGGCCGTGCTGCTGCTCTGTTCCCAAGGTGGCGATATATAGCGGTACCCAGCAGCTCGAGCTCTCATTCCACCACGGTCACACTCGCCTGAGGAACTGTTCTGCTCGGAACAAACCCTATCGTGTCGGAAGCCCATCAATTGTTTTTCATTAATTTTCATTTAAATAGTCAACATAATTACGAAAACATAGCACAGTGGGATCTTGATAGATTATCTTAGACCTACAGTTTGTGTTTTGTAAAAAAAAAAAAAAGCTACAGCTAAGTATCCGTGCTAACAAAGAAAAGCCTTTCTCTGGAGCACTAACCCCCCACTATTCTCTTTAGTTATGAGTCATGTGGTCGTCGAGAATCAACACGGTCTAGAGCAGGTGAGTGTCCTAACTTTAATGTCACCATTATTCACGATGTTGTGTTGGACGTCTGTATTATTTGTTACCCGAGAACGAGCAGCCCGGCACGTTTAACTCGACGCTAGCCGGTTAGCTTAGCTATGCTAACGCTGGCTGGCAAAATGGTGGCGGCGGCTTATAACGTCGTCATGGCGGAGACGGAGTTACCGCATTTCGTAACAGGATTTAATCGGAGTATTTGTTTCACAACAAACATCATAACACGCTTAAAAAAAACAACAACAACACACGGGTGTCGTTAGCGCAATACCACACAACGTATTGTGGGGTTCGTGTTCGTGTTAAACGTGGTCGGTGAAGGTTAGCCTATAGCTCGGGTACCGGCCGGTGTGCTGAAGCTTAGCTAGGCCCTCGGAGCTTGAAACGTGGCGCAGAAGGAAAAAAAATTCCAGGGGTAGTCTTCATTTGACAGACTCGCCGTGAGATGTACCCTTCCTCACTTAAAAACAAAGACGGTAGTTGGATCTACTTTGGGTTATGTAAGCATTAGCGTTATGTAGGAGTTGCGTTGTCTGTGCTCCCGTGTCAAGCGTTTGGATTATGTCAATCTGGTTGACTGACACCCGACCCGAGTCGAACCCTTTTTTTTTTAATAAACCCCTTTTTAACGCACGTTTATATTAAGTTAAATGTGTTATAAACGGTCGTCGGTGCTTCGTAAAGGTCCGAGGTCATACAAGAGTACGGACTGTCTCGGTTTTCGTCAGGCATTTGGGGTGAACGGTGCGGTGAAGCGGAAATCTGCGAACGTACATTAACAGCCCGTACTTGAGGTTGATCTTAATATTGAAGTTGACGACCGTTTAACATGCTTAGATTTCTTTCGGAAATGTAACTGAGTTGTATTTTTCTACAGCTTGCTGCCCTAGACTTGAACTCTGAAGGACAGGAGGGAGGAACCGGTAGTAAGTATATCTTTGCGACAATTCTGCCATTTCGCAATTCAGTGAGATTCATTCAAATGTGAGACTGAGTGTTTAACAATTACCCTCCGACTTTCTTAGGGCGTTACATTCCACCTCACCTGAGGAACAAAGAGGCTTCCAAAAACGGTAAGTCAGCCACATCCAGTACAGGGAAAACACAAACACTTTGTACCACTTCTGTGGTCATTGATTCTCACGGCATGCCGTGTTTCATCCCAGTCGTATCACAATTAAAATACTTGGTGTTCTGCATTTGTTTTGGGCGAGGCAGGGGGAGTTGGTTGTTGTATATTTTTGGTCTCTTCTCTTAAAAGCGCCATATGAGAGGCAATGCATCACATCAATTGCTGTAGTAATTGCATTGAGTGATGGTGCTGTCTTTACACACTTCCAAGGTTCTTTTTTGCTGTTCTTTTGTTCCACAGCAGGAAATGGTTATTCCACTGCTAGACAGTGCGGTTATTCAGTGGCACCAGTAAACCTCTGTAAGTCCCGTCTGTCTGCTTTCGTTGAAGGTAGCCTGCATTCCCAGATGCATGAGATGGCCATGCACACACCAGCAAAGTCAATGTGAAGGGTAGAGGGCTAGTTCATAGCCACCCACATGGCGATGGGCTCATTCATATTGTTCTGCTGAAATGCGGGAATTTTATATGAATGCTAGGAGTAACGACAGATTGGCAATTTACCGGTTATTACACTATCAAGATGAAAGGCAATTTATGCGCTGAATTATACTGGCACATTGCTTTAAACTAGCCACTGATTAAATGCTGTTGCCTTGGTTGTTTGTAAAGAAGTTGACACTAACCTGTGGATTAATAGTCTCCGAAGCAGTCCCTACAAGTATAGCATGCCGACAGTGATAAAGATGCGGACATAGTTAATGCCCCATATGATAACTAGGTGGTCACAAAGTCAATGTCGCAGTTACCGTTTTCTTTTCAGCTTGGACCGATAATGCCGGGAACCACTTTTCATAGGCTGCCTCCGTACCTTTTACCCAGGTTACCCAAGACTGGGCGCTCAAGAGCTTGCCTTTTACCATGCCTACAGTGGGGGTTGGCCAAACAGATGTGGTACAAGTGGATGCATCGGAATGTTATGCTTCTGACCTGTCTTGCGTTATATTGCCGAGCACCACTGAACACTATGCATCAGCATGCCCAAGCCCAAATTATCCAAGTCTTTTATTGGGCAACGTTAACGGACCTGGGCACCCCTTAACTTTGGCAGTTTCTTGTGATGCACGGTGGTTCTGCTTTGAAGATGTTGCACTAGCTGGAGACCTGTCTTACTAACGACCAGGCGGTGTCTAGAGTGTTATCGCTTTAGACTGGCTATTTGCTTTTGTGTTCACTGTTGAACAATTATTGTATTTGGCTCACAACTTGAGATATAGTTTGAATAATTCAAATGTAAGGAGAACCATTTCCTTATTACTGAAATGTGTAGCATTACCACCTGTTATTAGCGCTCTTCTAATGGAAGACTGTAACACTATGACAATTTGACCTGTTTTACAGGTGAATTTGTTGATTGTACGAGCACACTGGTATTTCTGGTGATCGAGGAATATGGATGTTTTGGAAAACGACAATGCAATTTGGTTCAGTTTAGGTGATTTCCGTTACTATTGCAGTAATGGAACAGTGTAGCAATGGTTTATTTAGATATTTCTAGCAAATGCCCGTCAGCATTGCTGATATTTTGTCCACTGAACCAACTAGGTGAGGCGTTGGCTTTTTGCCAATGCTTTGTGAGTGTTAATTGACAGCCAGATGCTGCCATTAATTGTCAGTTTGTGACTGGCTACAGTTTGCTTTGCCATGTTTGTACATGGTACAGAATGAGTGTCCCAAGCAATGACCGGCTCTGGTTTGAAATTCTCACACACTTGCATTCTTGCAGCGCCTGATGTGAGCACAACACCATTTGGGCTTGGTTAACACTAATGTCTGGTTCAGTGTCCAAGACACTGACTCTTCAACCTATATCCGAGTGCTTGGAGCTGCCCTTAAGCTGCAATGGTATTGTGTGGCTGCTTGGCAAGAATCATCACGTTGGTGAAGCTAACTGTCCATTGCCCCCTCCCCACCACCATCCTCTTCTCCAGCTTGCACTGATATTGATGAGATGATGATGACGACCCAGCCAGGGTGTAGAACATATATTTTTAAATTATATAATCCAACTTCTGTGATTGGTTAATGGGAAGTAACATACACTGATAGTGTATGTACTGCTAACACTATACCATTTATGTGAAATATAGGCTAGAATAGTCTTATTTGACAAATTCCTTTAAAAACTGGCCACCAGTTAGGTTTATAAACCCAGTGGTGCCCAGCAGATTGTCATTTGCATTCTTGGAATAAAATATTACATGTAAAAGTGTTTAACAAACTTGATTTGGCGATGACAAACTTTTGTAGGCCTATTTTACCCACATGTACAACCTCATTGCGGTCACTTTAAACATAAATAACAGGAATGCGAAGGAATTGAAATTAGAAGGGAGTTAAGTGTTATCTACCTCTTAATGAGGGTCGGGGCATTTTAAAGAAGTCTGTTAAATCCACACCAATTGTCCGTTACTAAAAATACTGACGGCACATATCGTCCAATAGTGGCTGGTCGACCGGTGTGTCTGAAGCTTCACATGCTCCTCCACACATACTGGTGTATGTTGTTGCTCACAAGGATCCTCTTCTCTTCATGTTTTTGTCACGAAGACTCACCCGGGTGGGATGGTGGACCTAGCAATGGCTTTGTAAATGGTCACCATAACAACCATATGAACGGGGGCAAAGTAGGGCGTGGGCAATGATAGAGGTTGGCGTGACAATGGGGGGGCGGAGACTCGTTTACTCGGCCACCGTACAGAATGCAGGTGGGAATAACCTCGTGCCCGGGACAGTTACACTTGACAGGGTAGACTACTTATCTCACGCCCTGTACACAGTTACCGTAACTTTCGTATTTTTTGTTTGGGACAGGGTCCATAAGCAAATTTTTTTTTAGCTATATCTAGCAAACGTCTACGGTTGCAGGATGAATATTGGATTGGTACCAAAGACGAGGACCATACTGTTGGTAACAAAGTCAGCAGATGTCAATGGGCTCTTCCTTTGGTTAATTTCTGACTGTGCTTCAGGCTTTGCAGCTCCAGACAACAAAGAGGGAGGCTGGGCAGCACCTGCTGCGTACAACAACTTTGGAGCCCGAGGCAGCGACCGGGGCTCCGACCGGGGCAAGTCGGCCTACTTCAACGACCGTGGATCAAACTCAAGCTCACGCGGAAGGTAAGAAGCTGGCGTAACGCCCGTTATGGGTGGCGCCGCGTCCAACGCGCGTGGTTAGGTCAAACATGTAAGCGATCACTTGGAGCTCGGCTAACGTGTTTGTGTTTTTAGATACGAGCGCGGGAGCTACGGGGGAGGTAACAGCCGCTGGGGTGAGGAATCCAGAGAGGAGGAGGATTGGTCAAAACCCGTTGCCCCCAACGAGCGCTTGGAAAAGTAAGAGCAACTGCTGATGAGGCCTCTGGAAACGCCAAGTCCAACACACCATCCACTGCGACTTACTTTACACTTTGGTTTACAGTGAGCTCTTCGCTGGGGGCAACACTGGGATCAACTTTGAGAAATACGATGACATTCCTGTGGATGCGACCGGAAACAACTGCCCGCCCCATATCGACAGTGTAAGTTGATGCCCTTTTATTGTTGTGACACTTTGGAAGCGGACGTGGCAGCCATTTTTTAGTCTTAATGTGTGTATTTGTGTCCTGTAGTTCCATGACGTGGAGATGGGGGAGATCATTATGTGCAACATTGCCCTGAGTCGTTACACCAGACCTACTCCGGTTCAGAAGTACGCTATCCCAATCATAAAGTCCAAAAGAGACTTGATGGCCTGTGCCCAGACTGGTAAGAACTTGTAGGTTGTGTGTGTGGGGGGGCGGGAGGGGAACTGGGAATGTCCATGTAACTTGCAATAAGGGTGGACGCTACAACTTTCTGGTAATATGCTGCCCGCTATTGAGTGTTTATATAATGTTCCCCAAATGGTTTAAATGCAGATATAAACTATGTTGTGTTACTGTATTTTTTAGGCTCCGGAAAGACTGCAGCTTTCCTGCTGCCCGTATTGAGTCAAATCTTCTCAGAGGGGCCTGGAGAGGCCCTGCAGGCAGCTAAGAACGGTGGACATGTATGACCAACAGTCTATACTAAGAACCCTTCTCATACAGCTCATATACCGCTCATACAGTGACCGCGTGTGTATTATATTGACGCATGGCTCTCATTCGATTCTGCAGGACAATGGAAAATATGGCCGTCGCAAGCAGTTCCCCATCGCCCTGGTCCTGGCTCCCACCAGAGAGCTGGCTTTGCAGATCTACGAGGAGGCCCGCAAGGTGAGTCCCTGGCATGCGGCGAACCGCTATTCAACCCGCGGCAGCCACATACTCTACGAGGGTATCCGATTATCTGAAACCCTTCGCTCTTCTCCTCCCGAAGGTTGCCTATCGCTCGAAGGTGCGCCCCTGCGTTGTGTACGGTGGAGCCGATATCGGTCAGCAAATCAGAGACCTGGAGAGAGGCTGCCACCTGCTGGTGGCCACACCGGGACGCCTGGTAGACATGATGGAGAGGGGGAAGATCGGCATGGATTACTGCAAGTGAGTACTACTGCGCTTGACGCACGGCAATCCAAACGTCCAGAGCCCCCTGTAAACTTCCAGAGACCCATGACCGCCATGTCCTCTTCTCCCGCAGCTACCTGGTGCTGGATGAGGCCGACCGCATGTTGGACATGGGGTTCGAGCCCCAGATCAGGCGCATCGTGGAGCAGGACACGATGCCCGCCAAGGGCAGTCGCCAGACCATGATGTTCAGCGCCACCTTTCCCAAGGAGATCCAGGTACGTGCCAAAGGGGCTGTGAAGAGAGACTCCTTTTTTTGTTTACCTGCCGCTCCGCCTTACATTTGTGCCCCCCCCCCCCGCTGATGATCACTTAATCGTGTCCTGCCGTTGCCTCTCCCTAGATCCTCGCCCGTGACTTTTTAGAGGACTACATTTTCCTAGCCGTGGGCCGTGTGGGCTCCACGTCCGAAAACATCACCCAGAAAGTTGTCTGGGTGGAGGATGGCGACAAGAGGTCCTTCCTGCTGGATCTCCTCAACGCAACAGGTTCGGACTACCTTGTCACTATAGTGGTGGCCGCGTCGGGCCTGAAGCTACCCGTCTATTAGACAACTAATACCGACGACGGCTCCTGTTAATTATGATCGTTTTTTGTTTTCTTTTAATTGGTCGTTAGCCAGTGAAAGGACTTTTCTTCAGTAGGATTGCGTTAGTGAAGTTAAATGTTTTGTTATAATGTGTAGCTTGTAAGCAGGCGTTGTAAAGGAAATATAGGGTTAAAGGCGGTCGTTAAACATTTGATTGAAAGTTGTCTTAAAACTGTGGAAGTTGTGTGCTGAGCTGCCGTTGTTTACTGGCCGGTCTTTTATCTTAGTCATGCCCACAGAGGACAATGTGCCAGAGGTCCCAGAGAAACCTGGTAAGTATTATTACAATTGTAACTACACCTGTCAGAAACATTACGTCTCATTCTCTCCCACCCCCTGCTCTCCAGCCGACATTATTTTCATTGTTTGATTTCTTTGACTTTTTTTATTTTTTTTCATTTCTGATGGGGCACTTCTCTCAGACCTGCAGTAGGAGTCGCCATAGTATTAGTGGTTTAAAAATATAAAAAGACAGTCACCAGCAATACGGCCTTTTTATGCCGGGACAGGCCACTAATGTGAAATGGCTCTGTACAAATCACCAATATCAGTACTTTTAAGTGGAGCTGCGTAAATCAGACCCAAGCTATACTTGGATACTCAAACAGAACAATAGATGCTCAGAGTCTACCCTTCTTTTGTTGGTGTTCTAAGCCCCTTTGGTTGCTTTCGTCAGCCGAGTACGCACACTGAGCCGTCGCCACGACTACCGATGGAGCAGTGACTGTTACAAGTAAACTGAAGTATTCTGTATGTCAGGGCCAGCCTTGCGGTGAAGCACACACTCGTCTGTTGTCGCCATGGAGATGGAGCACGGAAGAGGCTGCATGGAGATAGCTAGATTTTGTTCTATGAGGCACTACCATTGTTTATACGCCGCCAAGGTTGGCAACAAACTGTTGGTGCGCACCATCTAGTCTGATGGTGAAAAATAACTTTTTTTGAAATAAATATATATATACATGTTTAAGAATATCAAGATTAATATCTATCAAGTTTTGTGAACAATACCGCAACTTATTTCATCATGCAGCCCTAACAAATTGCAATCTGCTAAGAACCTGGCAGAGACTGGCACAGGTTGTCAAGTAACCTTAGGTGTGTGGCTGACGCTATACTATACCACTGTTGACCTGGAGTTGTGCCTCCAACCACCCCTTCTGCCATCCTTTTTATAGAAAAGCTGTTATTCTGATAACCATTAATGTCAAAATGTATGATGGCGGCAATCGGTCACTGAATCTTATTGGAAAATTCTATTGGAAGAAAAAATAATAACAGGAAGATTCATAATGGTTGTCAGTTAATGCAAAGCTTCTTATTGTGGATTCCCCTCTTTTCTCAGTTCCTTTTATTTATTTTTTTATTTTTTTCATGGTTCAGCAGCTAGCCTTGTAGTACCACTTCAAAGTTCCTCTTCCCATCACCCCTTTCCCACCTTATGGTAACGGTGTGTTGGCCTCATACCTGTATCTCAAGGAGTGTTTTGTCTGCCTGCTACTCCTTTTCTGTGTAGGAAAGGAGTCTCTGACACTGGTGTTTGTCGAGACCAAGAAGGGAGCCGATGCCCTGGAGGACTTCCTGTACCGTGAGGGTTACGCCTGCACCAGTATCCACGGAGACCGCTCCCAGAGGGACCGAGAAGAGGCCCTGCAGCAGTTCCGCTCTGGACGCTGCCCCATCCTCGTGGCCACTGCTGTACGGGACATCACTCACGCACACATTCTTTAGCTGTGCGTACGTACACCCGGCTCAGACGATAACCTCTCTCCCTCTCGTCGTGCTCTTCTAGGTGGCGGCCAGAGGTCTGGACATCTCCAACGTGAAGCACGTGATCAACTTTGACCTGCCTAGTGACATCGAAGAGTACGTTCACCGTATTGGCCGTACGGGACGTGTGGGTAACCTCGGTGAGTCACGCTTTTGTCTGGATTTGTTTCGGCGCTTATTTGCGGTGGGATTTCATGCGGCATGCGGATGTTAAGATAGATATTAAGAGTTCCCCCGTGCTCGTGCGTAGGTCTGGCCACGTCGTTCTTCAACGACAAAAACAGCAACATAACCAAAGACCTGCTCGACATACTGGTGGAGGCGAAGCAGGAGG
This sequence comes from Muraenolepis orangiensis, assembly GCA_027704905.1. Lineage (NCBI taxonomy): Eukaryota > Metazoa > Chordata > Actinopteri > Gadiformes > Muraenolepididae > Muraenolepis > Muraenolepis orangiensis. The sequence continues at coordinate 8,317,507 of CM051015.1, read as the reverse complement.
TTCCCTCCTGGCTAGAGAGCCTGGCCTACGAGCACCAGCACAAGGGCCCCACCCGCGGACGCGGGAAGAGGTGACTTAACGCTCTATAATAATCCCATGGGGCAGGATAGCGACAAACACCGTTCTGAATTTTGGCCTCTCTTTTAAAGCGGTAGGTTCTCTGGCAGCGGTTTCGGGGCCAAAGATTACCGACAGACGCCCGGCGGATCCGCCAACTTCGGGGCCAGCCGTGGCGGCAGCGGCGGCCGCGGCGGCGGCGGCGGAGGAGGTCGTGGCGGCTACGGTGGCGGCGGAGGTGGAGGTCAGTCATGTCTTTGACGTGTTAAGATTTTGTTTGTCCTTTTTTATTATGTGACTGTCATGAGACCGCTCCGGTAATTGTTTCACCCACACATTTCTCACTATATGACATCTGAACGACTTGTCTCAATCGCCAGGCGGCTTTGGTGGCGGCTTCTACGGCAACGACAACTACGGCGGAAGCTACAGCCACTCCGGGTCCAGTGTTGACTGGTGGGGCAACTAGGCACCATGAAGCGCAGGTTGCCATGCCAACCCAGGCCCCACGGAAACCACATGTAAACTTTAGCCAGACCATAACAATCCCACCCCCCCCCCCCCCCTCTGTGTAGCTCCATTGACACAGTACCACATTACCAACCCTGAGTCTTCCCACCCCACCCCTCCACCGTTTTGCTTCCCGCCACGTGGAAGTGTGTCGCGGTGCGTTATCCACAAGTCACCAGCGCCCACGGCCCGGAGGAGGCCCCACGGATCACCTCACAGAAGGAGCACGGACGCTGACACGCAGAGTCCGACTGCAACCTCGGACTCACTCAAGAGTTACTTTATTATTTTTTTTTTACGTTTATTTCATTTTATTGTTGGATGGAATACCAATAACCTGAGGATCATTTGTATGTTAATGTAAATGTGCCTTTTGAATCTTTAAAAGGAACAAAAAAAAGGAAATCTTATGTTTTCATTTCACCAAATGAACTTGGCCTAGAGCTCCAACTTTGTTATTACCCGTTTTTATTTGGTGAAAAAGCAAAATAAGCTTGGACTTAATCAAACCTTGGCAAACACTGGGCGTTGTGGCTCCCACGAGGCACGGTTCCATTTGAATTTCAAATAAATTGCAGGGACCTCATGTATAGCCTTTTTGTACACGTGGCTAACGGAGCCGTCGGTATAGGACGCCTCTCTACTGGGACAATCCCAGCACGGGGAACCAAACCCATCCAATATCAAGAGACAAACGGGTTGGATTCCTTATCGTTTTGCGCTCACTCTATCCTGGACAAGCTCCTTTTTCAAAAGGACACACACACACGGTAGTCTTTGAAATAGCCATTCCTATTGTGATCTTAATCAACGCAAAGTCACGTCACAGCTCTGTGCCAATGCAACACTGAGACTTAAAAAAAACAAACTAGGATCTGCAATGCTGGAAGTTACTTCTCCACATATTCCCCATTTGACTCGACAGTGTTACGGCAGCTAGTCTGTTCCCAAGTGCTAGCTACTTAAAGTGGGCGGCGTTTTTTGTTTGTTTTTACTGGAGACATTTCGGTGAGGAGGGGGGGAGACGTTCACGGTTTAAAAAAAAAGAAAAGAAAAAACTAGGTCAGTCTTTTTTTCTTTTTTCTTTTTTTTGTTGAGTTTTTTCTTGGGTGTTTCTCTTTCACCGTGTATCGAAACAAAAAATGCCCGCCCCTCCAGAAGGTGAAGTTCAACATGGCCCTGAACACGGGGGGAGGGCGCTTGGCGCTGGGAGAGCTTGAGGGCCGACCGCAGGGCCTTGGACGTTCTACGCATGCAAGTGTTTTGTTTTTTGGTCAAGAAGGAAAAAGGGGGGTGTGGACTTGAGTCGCAGGCTTAACTTAATTAACAAAAGGTTTTCTCTTTTTCCAAGCTGCGTTGGGGAGGCATGGTTCATCTTGAAAGCAACATTAGAGCATTAGAGGTCAGAGGTCGCAAGAGGTTCAACCGTCGGGGCGGGAGGATGGAGCGCGGCGTGGCTGCAAGCTCTCCGGCCCCTCGCAGGAGGGGTTAGTCGTAGATTTCCCGGGGGGCACCACCATTGTCGTAAGTGGCTTTGGTTTCCATTGCTGCATTAACAAACCGTGGCAGGAGGGTGGGGTGGGGGGGTTAGGTGCAAAGAGATATATATTTTTCTTGGAATAGGGTGTCCACTTCCTTTATGGGGGACGTAGTACTGTCAACTCCTCTGAGAGTCCATCTTGCTCAGATGTGTCACAAAGCCCTGGCACTTGTGAAGGCAGACCAGGCGTTTCCTCTCGGAGGAGCAGCCAACGAGAGGAGAGATGGGAGTATTTCACCCTTTTAGTGCTGTGTTGCTCCTCAGGTGTGTTGTGCCTTGAAACATTTATTTCATATTTTTTTCATAATTTTTTTTTTTTTTTTAAAGAAATTGAACTAAAAAGCGGATGCACTGACAGTGTTGAATTTAGGATTTGAATGGTGCTACTTGATTTAGTTGTGTAGGCCCTTTGTACGTATGTGCCCATCGAGTTTTACAAAAGTTATTTTATTGCACATCTAGAGTTTTATATAGATGTCTTGGATATATGTCCTTAAGCTTCCAAATGTTTGTGTGAGTGAGGAGGAGGAGGAGGTGAGAAACGCAGCTTGTTTACAAAGGGGAAGGGTTCTCAACGTTAAAACCAGGATTTATTTGGGACCAGGGGATTTAGCAGTTGGGGAATTTAGCCATTTGCACACAGATTTCTAGATTCTACTTTTGCTGCTAGTTTTGTGTAATTTATTAAGCATTTTTGACAAATATTTATTTTTGTAAGCCTCAAAGTGATTCTTTGAAAGTTTCAGAAACTTGACCAAAAGACAGTACAAAACACTGGCACTTGAATGTTGAATGTCACCTGTATGCGTGAAATTTATATATTTCGGGGTAGTGTGAGCTTTTTAATGTTTAAGACGCATTGGACTCGGTAATTAAAATCCACAGCTGTTTCAGGGCCTCCTCAGGGCCATCGTACATCTCGATTAGATTCCCAATTGGCCATCAAATTGGAATGGAACTGACAAAATGCCAAGGTTTGGAATAAAGTTGTGTAAAGAGCAAATCAATTTCCTAAGCGTATCGGTGCAGAAGTGTTCAGATTATCCAATTGTGTGCATTGTTTGTTTCTTAACTCTAATTTGACCTGATGACTTTTTTTTTTTTTTCTTTTTTTTCTTCTTAGTTTTGTTATTGTTTTCTCTCCAGTGAATGTCTGGCACATGGCAATCTGTAAAGAAACAAACATGTGGTTTATTCTCCTGTTGTTACATTGTATGGTACCTCTCGTGTCTTCCCGGACGAGAGCCCTGCGGGTGGCTTCCATGGCAAACCGCCCCCCTTGGCGACCCGCCGGGCTCCCCGGGGAGGAGACGAGAGCTCTTTAGATGTGGCCGTTGCTTTCTGTACTAGCCTAGATGCTACTGCACTGCATGAGGAACACTCAGCTGTGCGATTAATGTATGATTTTACCAAATTAAAGTTTGAATGCAAAAGTATCTGGGGGAAAAAAGCATGTTTATTGATTCGCCGAGGAGACTGTTGTTGGCTGGTAGCCCTTTGCAACCTTGCATTGTGTAGCTGCGAAGTGGGATGGTAGCAAAACTGCTTTAGGCATAAAGGTTTACTTATTTTTGAAAAATATATAAAACATTTGTATAGTCAACTGTGTTGATTCATTTATTTCACCCCCGCACCCCCCCCCCCTCATTGCAAGGACGACACTGCAGTTTAACAAAGCTAAAATCGGTGCATAAGAAATAGGACCTAGTTTTTTTTTTCTTTAATAAGACTGCTAGTCTCTTCCTCTGACTGGAAAATATGAAATATTGAGACGCAATAGGGCTGCATCAGTGCTGCATCACAGGGATGACTGGTGGCTTTTGTTCGTTGTGACAAATCTATTTTGATCCAAGTGGCTGCCATGTGTGTTTTAAAAAAAAAAGTCCAAATAATTTCATTTGCTTCAGCACCACGGAGGTCGTCCAAAGGCAGTGTCCTAGAAGCCGTACTCTGTCCGTACCTTCTGTTTATCGACGCCAAAGTACTAATAGTTCCACCTAGGTTCTCAATCTGTGTGTGAGTAATCTTTAATCTGCGTGGAGTGCTGCGTTATGTGTCGAAGTGACAGGCCTGTGTTCGGCGTCAGTTCTCCAGAGTGGCGCTTTACCTCTAAATCCTGCCCACCGCCGCTCATCTTCACCCTCCTCCCTCCATCCAGGGGATTTAACTGCCATTAAGAGATGGCTGTGTGTGTGTGTGTATGATGATGGAGTGCTTCAACACACTAACCCAAATGGGAGGATGGCTTGCACTTTGAACACAGGCATAAACGACTCTAATCCATCCTGTTTCACCACGGTGTCAGTCAAGCACACAGGCTCATCCTTCTGTGCAGTGGCTGGCGGACATCTAGACAGACATGGGATAGGCACAAGGGGCGACATGATGATGATGCTGCTGATGGAAGGACCGTGCCGTTGATCGCATATGGAAGCGGGAAGCGGCATCCACAAACTAGTAAGAATCGTTTCAATTCATATATTATTTTTGAATGTTCATCTTTTGCATTTCAACAAACGCAAGCTACACTCTTTCATGCATTTTTTGTTGGATCTCCAGTAACTGCGGATTTTTCGTTCACCTTTCCAGCCGAGTCTTTGCTTTCTGTCCTGCCCTTTTTTGTGGTTGTCCTCCGGTGTGCTTTGTATGATGTGATCTGTTGTGCTCCTCTAGGTCTCTAATCCTGGCATGTCCCACATGAGAGACCGCCGGCATGCTGGCTGTTACCGTGTTCACTGGTCAGTCTCTCTCTCTCTCTCTCTGGTCCTCTTTTCATTCAGCTCACTGTGGGATGGCAAGGGCATGTTGGATAGAGGACATGGTGTTGCTATTCCACTGTCTTAGTATGTTGGTGAAATGTAGTTTTAAAAAAAAATACTTTTAAAAACTATTTGTAAAAGGCCTCTTACAACTTCTAACCTGAATGAATTAAGAAATGAATTAAGGTGTCTTGGGGAAGGAAAACAAAAACATACAGTACGTGTACAATACGTGTGTGTGTGTGTGTGTGGGTGGGGGTGTGTATATAATTATATATAAGATATAGATATATCTAGATCTATAAGATATAGATATATCTAGATCTATAAAGATATAGATCTAGGTATATCTATATATATCGATAGTGTCCCTTGCGTCCACACATTGACCTTACTGAGTGATAACATTAACACAGAGAGAGAGAGCGCAAAACTCTCGCCAACCGCCGGATACAGAAGTGAAATCCCGAGCACAGACAATGCCCATTGTTGTGGAAGCTAATCTCTAAGCCCTTCTTTCTTAATCACATCATCGTTTTGTGAAAGAGACCGCAGTTTAACGGAAAACAGTCCCCTCTGCCTGCCTTCCAACATGGACTCAAACGTCCGATCCGTTACTTGGTGCTGAGATGCAGGCTTACATGGACTTGGATTTCTGTCATCATCACTGGCCATTGAAGTTCATTCGACTTGCTAGAAAAAATGGTTTGAGGTCACATTAAATAAATCTCATGGATTTCCATTGAAATGACCGCATTGCATCTTTCAACGATTCAGACCTGGGTTTAAGATCCCTGCTTGTGTTCTCTGAGCCCTTGTTTGGTTCCAAAGTGTCAGGAGGTGAGCTTCCTTTGGACACGCCTCTCCAGAGACCTGCTCAATGGCTGGGGTTGAACGACCACACACATAGATATTATTTTGAGGACCCGCCGCACAACATAAGTATTCTACCTTCTTTGGCATTGAGGCATTTAGGTTATTTTACCTGTGTGGCTTGTAAATCAACAGCTGGCTTGTATTACTATATTGAGGCTGACATGAGTGCATAAGTGTAATGGAACGTTATTTTTAGAAGGGTTGAGACCGTATGGGACAGACACTCTCACTGCCTGCTGTTTCATAAGGGCAGGTCACCCGTCATCTTAGTCTTCCTATTGCTTTGTTAAAACCCATTGATTCTGGTCTAGTGTGACACACACGTGTGTGTGTGTGTGTCCTTCTTGATTCATTCTCTCTCTCTCGAACTCCTTCGCCTCAGCCTCGACGCTGTGCCTGCTGCTCCCCCCCCAGGCGGCGCTAGCGCTGTGGGCCTGCGTCCGCGCCTGCCCCCCGTCCTGCACCTGCACCCAGGAGAGAAGCTGCAGCGTGCTGTGTGACCACTCGGCCCTGGCTGAGCTGCCCAAGGAGTTTCCCTGCGAGGCCTTGTCCATCAACGTGGACAAGAACCGGCTGAAGTTCCTGTCGGAGCGGGCGTTCGGCACCCTGCCCTCCCTGCGCAGCCTCTCCCTGGACCACAACAACATCTCCTTCATCACGCCGGGAGCCTTCAAGGTCCCCTCACCTCCGCACACGCCACTGTGTTGTCATGATGCCGCTGCACGACTGCCACCTTCAAATGTTTTTGTTGCACCGTTCGTCATATGTATATATCATCCATCCATCAGTCAATTTATTGTTATTTTATTGTGCATAGCATTGTTATAGTATAATGTTGTATATAGTATATAGCATAGGGCGTATATAGTGTTGTTTATAGTATAGTATTGTATAGCATAGTATTGAGTCGTTTAGTATAGCATAGTGTAGTATTGTTTTGTTATACTGCGGGAGGGAATGGGGTGTACCATGTAGCATTCCATTGCTCTGGTTGCACATGGCAATTGAAAACATCTTGAATGTTGGATCTCGGCCCCCCCCTACGGTGAGCACATAGTGCACTGTGTGTGACGACAACCGTCTTCGCGTACGTCTAACGCTTGGTGCAAGCGTCAAACGAATAGTGTCTCTGCTTCTTTGTCCCCCCGGCAGGGCCTGCCCAACTTGGTGGACCTGAAGATGGCACACAACGAGTACATCAGCTACCTTCACACGCGCACCTTCGCGGGCCTGAAGAAGCTGGCGCGCCTGGACATGTCCGACTGCAACCTGTTCAACATCCCCGACCGCATCTTCGTCGAGCAGATGGCGCTGCGGGAGGTGCTCTGCTTCCAGAACAAGTTTCGGAGGATCCCCGGGGCCTTCAGGGACATGGTGAACCTCACACACATCTACCTGGAGAAGAACAAGATCGAAGCCGTGGCCTACAACTCCCTGCTGGGCCTGGGTAACCTCAGGTACGCGACCGTGGTGGCCAGTTTTCTCTGTGGTCTTAAGAGTAATTGTAGAGTAGAAAATCCACAGTTCATTTAAAAATGTACTTTTACAGGTACCTGAACCTCGAGGAGAACCGCATAAATGTCATCCACTACCGGGCTTTTCAGGACCTGCTGCGCCTGGAGAACTGCTACCTCAATGACAACCTGCTGACCGACCTGCCCCGGGACTGCTTCCAGGGCCTCACCCGCCTCAAGACGCTCAACCTGGGGGGGAACCTGCTGACCAACGTGTCCAAGACCTGGTTCAGTGACCTGGTGGAGCTAGAGGTCCTGTACCTGGACAGGAACCGCTTGCTCGCCATCGAAGAGGGCTCCTTCGAGAACCTCACCAGCCTGATCACCCTTCACCTGAACAGCAACAACCTCACCGCCTTGCCGTTCCCCGTCTTCCAGCCCGTGTACTTCCTGGGCCGCCTCTACCTCTTCAAGAACCCCTGGGAGTGCGGCTGCTCCCTGGAGTGGCTGAAGGAGTGGATGGAGAGTTACAAGCTAGTGCGGAACATCCCCTGCGCCTCGCCCTCCTCCGTAGCCGGCCTGGATCTGGGCGAGGTGGTGTTCGGCAGGGCCAATGGCTCCTGCGTGGACCCTCCCGAGCTGAACGCCACGGCGGCCTGGCTGGCCCCGTCCACCACGGAGGACCGCTTCCACAGCCTCCTCTCCCGTCTTCTCCAGCTGGAGCTCCGGGACGAGACGGGCAACGGCACAGAGTACCTCCGCAACGGCAGCCTGCCGGAAGCGGCGCTGTCGGCGGGGGCCCGGGGCCAGGCGGTCGGGTCGCGTCGGCCCCACGTCTACCCCCTGGTGACCTGGCTTCTCTTGGGCTTCGGCGGCCGCTTGGAGTTTGGCTTCGGTGTGTTCGGGACATGAAGGAACGGCACGGACCTGGTGTTGACGTGATCGGCGACGGGGTTGGAACTGTGCTCGATAGGAGTGGGGGGCCTCAAGTCAGTCCTGGGGGTGGTGGTTAAGAAGATGATCTCCTCTACCGGGTTTAACAGGGCTCGCTTTGCTATGGCAACACGTTGGCTTGGAATTGAACCGCAACTGCGGTTATACGGACACGTGGCCGATGAGGTTTGATGCACTGTTGAATTGATATTATGATGTAACACAGTGTCGCATACCTATTGGTGTTCCCCCTCCGCCTCCCGTGTGTGTAATCGCAGGAGATGAGAGCTGTGAGTATTCCTCTCCTCAACAGATGACCCTCCCTCTCTCTCTCTCGCTCTCGCTCTCGCTCTCTCTCCCCCTCCCCCCCTCGGGGTTCTCTGCACATGTAACGTTGTACGTCGGTTCAGGTCACGTTCTGCTCTTTGTTAATGCCGTAATCCCTCTTTATGGCATGCGGCGTGTGCCGCGTCCTGCGGTGTAATGTGATAGAGAGACATCATCATCATTATCATCATCTGCTTCCTATGGATGGACTGTTAACCCCTTATCCAGGATGTATCTCACCACTCTCTCTCTCTCTCTCTCTCTCTCTCTATCTATCTATTCAATACTACCCACCCATAGGTTTGAGATGAGCTACAGCCTGTGGATAAGCGCCACCGATTGCACTGTAGTGTTGGACCGGGCCCTGGGGGGGGCTAAGCGTATAGGTCCTGTACTGTACAGTCTTTGTACTGCGGTGATCATGACCAAACCTGTGTGTGTGTGTGTCAGCCAACATGTATTTTGTTACTTGGTACATAACGCAATATCGGGAGCATTATATATTTGTATCCATATATTTTTTTATGTATTTCCCATATGTAAAAATCGGAATAGCTTGGGGACAGAGTGAGATATATCTATTATATCTGTTCTGTTTCAAGATTACTTTATTTATCCCGAGGGAAATTAAGGTGCAACAGTTGACACAGGGGGAATAAATGCACACAAAAATATACTAATACCTAAAAGCTAAATAACAACTAACTAAAATAACTCTAAATTAAATCTAAATGTATTGATAGATGAATAGATGAATTGCACAATTTACAGTATTATTACAGTAATACGTAGGTATATACAATACACAACAATACGTATAGTGCAAATTGGCAGTAATAAAATATTAATAAATAAATCAGATGAATACTGAAAAAGTGACATGTGAAAAGTGAAAAGTGAAATTGTTATATATATATATATATATATATATATATATGTATATATAAATGTATACATATGTATATATAATATATATATTTATTATATATACGTATGTATACATTTATATATATGTGTGTATATATATATGTGTGTGTGTGTGTGTGTATATACACAGTTTTTCCTAATAAAGTAAAGGCTGCTTTAACATTAAACTGGCTGAAAGTGATTTATTTGCTTATTTTTTTGCATCTGAAAGGCGTTAACGTCCATCGGTGGTGAACTCTAGTTAATCTATGCGGATGTCAGCCCTCTTTTAATGCGGGATTAGACCAGACGGACATGAGCAGCGAGGGTACTAGTGATGGGAATTCCGGCTCTTTTGAGTGAGCCGGCTCATTTGGCTCGGCTCACCAAGAAGAGCCGGCTCTTTCGGCTCCCAAACGGCTCTTCTATTTTACCACATATACCTTTTATTTACATGAAAGAGGTGGTGGTTCTTGATGTCCAGCAATCAGTGGTAAGGCAAACTGCAGTAGCTTCCTTAACCCTGGCCTGCAGTGAAGCACGTTCTCTATCATACAGTCTCGGAATGGTTTTTTGAGAGTGTTTTCCTGCTTGGAGGAACATACATTGGATTGAGAGCCTGTGTGAAGCTTCGGAATCCCTTGTCCTCCACAATGGAAAATGGTTGGAAATCACTTGCAATCATTTTGGCCAATTCTTCATCCACTATGTTCTGTATAGCTGGGGTCATTCATTGCCTTTGCCATTCATTGCATATAAATTGGCTTATTGAGGTCCGTGTAGCTGTTGGTGTTTGGGTACCTGACGCATGGGGGGTAGATCCTGTAGCTCAGGGGTGGCCAACCAGTCAGAGGTTAAGAGCCAAAAATGTTACTATGTTACTGCAAAGAGCCACATCATACACACAGTCACAGATGCGCACCCACCCCCCCCCCCCCCTCTCCTTCTCTCTTTTGTTCTCAGCCTTTCTCTGTGCTCCCTCACTCTCTTTCTCCCCTCTCTCTCTCTCACACAGACTAAAGGAAAATCTAGAACTTTACACACACACTCACTCAGGATCCTCCCTCCCAAAGACACACACACCGTCACACAGACAGACACACATAGCTCTGCTCTGACAGATTTATTACACCATACACCATAATACACCATAATATTGACAGAAATTGAATTAAACCTCTCCTACTAGTATTCAGAGGCCAGTTATTATCAACAATGAACATTGTGTGCACTCTCACACAAACTCTCAGTAAAGTTTTTTATCTTCCTATGCATGTTGCTTCTTTAAATGAAATGAGTGGGACTTCTGACATTCCTTGCCTTGAACAATCCTCCACCTTTTTTTCAGTTTTTGGTTTTCTGGAAACAAGATGTCAACCACGCATTGGTTTAGGCGTTACGGTCTCCGAGTGCTTCATTATTTTTTGGAAAAACTGTGTCTGCTTTTCCGCCTGACTTTTCAAGGTGTTTAACTTCTGCTTGCGAAGTTCAACACCTTTAGGGAATTCCTGGTGGATGGAGAGAGCATGGAGTGAGGTGAAATGGCGCTGAAGATTTGAAGCCTTGAAATGGGCTAATGATGTCTGGCATAGAAGGCAAAATGGCTTGCAATTGCGTTCTATAAAAAAAGATGAACTCTCCCACTCTACTAAAAACGTCCTATGGTCGTCTTCATATTTTCGCTTAGCTGTGCATTTTTCCCTGCCATTTTAGGTTTGAACTCAGATGGTCAACTCAGATAGTGCTTACTCAACGATAGGGTTTTCACCCCTCGAAGGTGATTGGTTCACTGCATCGCAGGCATTTTTGTGATAGGCTCTTGGGCCGCATCACAATTAGACACGCTGTCATGCTCTCATACTGACACTACACACACACAGTGGCGTAGGGAAGGCCCCCCCCCGCAGTGGGTGCCTTGCAGTGGGACCCCCCCCCCTGGCGTTGGATGTAAGAAAAAAAATTAACATCTATATATCTTAATTTCTGATCGGGTAGTAGCACCCCACCCCCGTCAACGATCGTCGCACATCGCGATATTTCTACGCCACTGCACACACACACACACACACAAATATAATTCGATATGAACTGAAGAGCCGCATGAAACTGGGCAAAGAGCCGCATGCGGCTCAAGAGCCGCGGGTTGGCCACCCTGCTGTAGCTGCAGCAGCAACAGGTGGAGTAGACACACAGAAGCAGGCAGTCTGACCTGCCTTTTTTCTTCCAACTGAACTGTTGGATGCACAGTTCTCAAGTGCCTGTGGAGGTGGTTTGTGGACCCTGCTCTATATGAGAGCTTCATGTTGCAAATTCTGCATTCTGCCTTTGTGTTTGCACAATTGTTAAAACGCAGCCAAATGCTGCTTCTTTTCCTACTTTCACTCATCTTATTTGCGCGACGCAAACCGACCCTTCACCGTGTGACGTGTCACCCCTCCATCTTTTCAGCAATCAGCACTGAGCACACGCCGCCCCTCCCTCCTTATCTATCCTCACGTGATGCACAGCATGACATGCAGTCATGACAGTGACATTCAGTCACTGCATGTACGCGGAGCACCCGTCGTTCACTAAAAGGAGCCGGCTCTTTGAGCCGGCTCGTTCGCGACCGACACATCACTACCTCACATCACCAGTTGCGTATGCGAATAAAAAAAATAGTGGTCATTAGTTCCGATTCCAGGTTTTATAGGTTAGAAGTACAACAAGCACGCAGGTGATCGCAGAGGAAGTTCGGAAAATTTGAACATGTTCAATAATTCTCTGCGAATGACCATGATCAATTGATACGCAACAGGGACGCAACTCATAAGTTATGAACGCAGGTCCAAATTTGAGGTCACTTTTATCTGATTTCTTGGTCTCTTTCTCCATGTTGACTCTTCGATGACCAAATCAGACGGAAACTGAATCGGCTCCGCTTTGATAGGTTTTTATCACGTGACCGATATGCGCGCAGGTCAAACGCACCTTGTCAGTTTTGAACGCAACTAAAAACCCAACCCATAGGTCGAATAGGTTACAAATTGAAAAAAATTGTTGATTTCGGTTGCGTTTGGTGCATATACAAATATTTTTTACACGCAACTCATAGGTTTCAGCATACGCTATGGCGTGAGGGCACCATTACTTTCATAATGATATCAGGGGCTGGGATTGTGTGGTCTAGGCGAAAAAGTGCGACCACTTGGGGCCAGCTCCTTATACATAGATATCCTGTACATGTAAGAGTACGCTTAGTAGCTCTGAACAGTCCGTGTTTCATCCTTGCTTACAGGGTGTGACGTAAGAGCCATGCTTTGGGGATAACTTGATAATAGGCACAGTTGGAGGGCTAATGCAAGTAGCCATCTGTTGATAATTTATACGAGTTATTTTAAATGATCAACCCCATTGGCTGGCACACACACAAGAAAACAGCCGACACGGTTTATTTTGCACCACATAAAAGGAAATATATTTTTAAAAAAATGCTCATACTGAAGAACTTTTAACATTGCAGTAATTTACACGAGGGCAGTCATAGGCCATATGTCATTCATATACACGGTTATTCAGACGCACAAGTTGCCTCCCCTTACCATGCAAAGAAGTCACTTTGCAGAACTGTACACACTGTCCCTATTACAGACACACGGCTGTAGATTTAAAAGAACAGACATCGGCATTTCATCTTTCATCGTTTAAACTTAGTTTAAAACATTAATACTCTCAGACGAGACATTTCTGAAATGGCAAATGAAGAACACGGAATTCCCCCCACGTCATCCAACTATGACAAATCAAAATGTGAGACGATCCGATTTGTTTTATTGGGTCATCTTTTGTTTTCTCGTTGTCGTTTCCCCGTACAAACACATCTCACATAATATGGTTTATCTTTACAAACGTGTTTTTTTTATTTTTATTTTAGAAATGTTGCCCAAAATGCAAAAGGATGTGCATAGGTGACAGGGCCGCGGCCGGCGGCTGACGCAGTCCGGGGGGGGGGGGGGGTGGGGGGGGGGGGTGGGTCCTAGTTCCTCGCTTCCCTTGGTCTTGATCTTCCAAGCAGTTGGAATGGTCGGGGTTTTTTTTGTATTCATCTTCAGCCAACTTCTGCGGTTTCTCTCTAAGAGGTTCGACAGTTAAGGACACAGAGGGGGGAGGGGGGTGGTAGGCGGGGGTGGGGTACTGACTGACGGCAATGAAGACGGCTTGTGAACATCCACATGCAAGACACCTCAATCGAAAACCTCTCAAGACATACATGGATTAATTTTGACGAGACAGTGTGTGGTGATAGACCGGTGTGTGTGTAAGGGGTGGTAACTACAGGGGGCGGCACCTCCATTACTGGACAGGAAGGCCCTAAACCTGAAGGTCACTAGTGTTATCAGAGGGCTGCAGCCCTGGTGGTGTGTGTGTGTGTGTGTGTGTGTGTGTGTGTGTGTGTGTGTGTGGTGTGGTGTGTGTGTGTGGTGTGTGTGTGTGTGGTGTGTGTGTGTGTGTGTGTGTGTGGAAAGAATGAATAAATAATGAGGGTTGCTGATATTGTATTGAAGACAGACACTGCAGTGCAGGTGTGCTTCTTCCCCCACACACCCACACACACACAACACACACCCACACACACCCACACACAACCACACACACCATCTTGTTAAAACAAGCATCTCGAAGAAATGTCGCCTCGTCTAGCTACTCACACACTCAACAATATTCCTGTGGCTTCACACCGGCCTATGAAACACTTGGGACCGGTCTGTCCCCGGGGCGGAGTCCAGCCACGCCACGCCCTCTGGGCGGCTGTTGTCCTTGTTGGTTTGCGTCGCTCTCTCCTCCATCTTTTGTTATAGCTCAAGAGGCCGCGTGGGGGGGGGGGGGGTGGAGTCACCAGAGGAACCCACAGAGGAGGAGAAAGAAGGTCAACCCGCTCGGGGGACGAAGACGGGAAGGAGGTGTGGGGGTGAATCTACGCCGGACCGGGGGTGAATCTACGCCGGACCGGGGACGAAAGGGGAGGGGAGGGGGTGTCGTAGAAGCTCAGTAGACCCAGGAGACGGGCACCCACTGGTTGGTGGTGCACACCAGGTCGATGGCCTCCTCGAGGTGGTGGATGGTGTCGTCGATCTCGTTGTTGATGATGGTCTGGTCGAAGTAGTGGGCGTACGTCTTCTGCAGGATCTCGGACTCCTTCTGCAGCCGCTGCAGCGACTCGTCCTGGTGGGGGAGGGGAGGGGAGGGTGGTGGTGGTGGTGGTGGGTGTGTGTGTGTGGGGGGTTCACAGAAAGGAGAGGGTGAGGTGATGGTTAGAGAAGGTTTGGGAAGACTGACACAGGACGGACGCAATTGGCTCCACTTACTCTGATGAGAGGAGGAGGAGGAGGAGGAGGAGGAGGAGGAGGAGGAGGGCCGAGTGCTGGTAGAGGTGCTAACTAACCAGGAGTCCGCTAACGACTACCACCACGCACGCTGCGTGCGGTCTCCCACGTCGTACTTACAGTCAGTGTGCGGCACCAGCGGGGCGTCTGGGTCAGGGGACCAAGCGTGGCCACAAACCCAGAAGCACCGTGCAGCGTTACAAGGCGGAGCACAGAGAGAGGCGGCCGTGAATTAACAGCCTAGAGACCTGACTCACGCAGTGAGTGGGTGGGTGACTGACACGGAGGAGGAGGAGGAGGAGCCTGACCCCGCCTTTTAAAATAAATCAATAAATAAATGTACTCCTTGTGAACGGCCACTCCTCCCCGTTCACTCAACCCAGCGAGCGGAGGACAGGTGTGTGTCGTGGTCAGGTGTGGACCCATCAGCCAATAACAAACAGGTTATGCATGCGTTAGCAAGTGTGTGTGTGTGTGGGGAGTGCCTCTCTTCATAGGCGTCCACATAAGGCTGTCGTCAGACCGCATTCCAGGCAGGGGAATAAACCAGTTTTTCAGTTTCAGTGACTCATGATTATGTTAAGTTAATTAGAACCATCTGCCAGGTGGTTCAGCAGCCTGACACTCTTCCCTGCGTGTGCGTGTATGTGTGCGTGTGCGTGTGTGTTCTACCTCGTTGATGCCTGGCGTGATGGTCGGCGCGGCGATGAACACGACGTACGGCGCGAACTCGGCCGTCCTCAGGACCTTCAGGGCCTGAGGATGGAGACGCGGGGTCAAAGGTCAGCCGGGCAGACATCGCAGACAAGTACAATGGAATGCTTACTCACTATTTGCTCCCGCAGTATACATTTTGTACAATTTAACACTATATACACACACGTGTGTGTGTATGTGGTAAACAAGTATGGCTTATAGTATAAAGTATATAGCATATAGTGTTGTTTATAGACTATTATTATTCCATGTGTGAGTGAACTTAGTACACATGGCAAAAAATAAATCTTGAAACAACAATGTGTATGTCTGTAACACACACACACAAAACCAGCCACTCACACATCAACAATACATCTACAGAACACACACACACCAAACCAGCCATACTCACACATCAACAATACATCTACGGAACACACACACACACACACACACACACACACCCCCCCCCCCCCCACCTGTGGCTCTACGTCCAGGATGGCCACCAGGCCCTGCTGGTGGATGTCTCGGATGGTCTCCAGCCGCGTGGCGTACATGGCCCCCTCGTGGCTGCCGTACTCAAGGTGCTCGTTGCTGCTGATGTCCTGCATCATCTGCTCGTGGGATACGAAGTAGTAGTTCTTCCCGTTCTCCTCCTCCTCCTTCGGGGGCCGGGTGGTGTCTGAAGACGGCGGTGGTGGTGGTGGTGGAGGACGGCGGCGGTGGAGGGCGGTGGTGGTGGAGGGTGGAGGGCGGTGGAGGGTGGAGGGACAGATGGGGGGGGGGGGGGGGGGGGGGGGGAGAACATGTGAGCACTTGAGATTCATGAAATAGTGTGTTGTTTCAAGTTAATCAACCACTAGACAGTATGTATAACGGAATGCAATTGCGTACAAAAAAAGTATTATATATATATATATGGTCTTAGAACCACTACAATATGTATTTATTTATATATTCATTCATGTATATATATATATATACATATTACACAATTTCCTCCTTGGTTGATGGAGGAAGCCTTACGTGGGATGGGGTAGGCGAATCTGTCGGGGTGTTTGGTGATGAGAGTGTTCTTAATGTGTCTTCTGCCCACGCCATGTGCACCTGGGGGGGAGCACACACACACACACACACACACACACACACACACACACACACACACACACACACACACACACACACACACACACACCACACACACACACACACACACACACACACACACACACACACACACACACACACACACACACACACACACACATACATACATACACACACACATACACACATACACACATATACTATACATATACATATATACAGAGAGAGAGAGTCAGACAGGAATCCCAGCGACATGGTTTGGAGGCCCAGCCAGGCGGGCGGTGTGTCTCACCTAACAGCACCAGGGTTTTCCTCTTGAAGGCCGGAAGTTTCACGACCTCCTCGTACGTGACGAGGTCTAGTTGGTCGAACACTGGAGGGGAAGGGGGGGTGGGGGGAGGGGGGGTAAACGTATGACACATGTAGAGGAATACAATTCTAAGAAGAGCAAGTCTAACCATGTGCCACGGGACGTCGAGAGCACTTTCTTTCAGCCAATCGCAAGCCACCACCATTAATGAACCAGCTGATTGTGATTCATTATTGACGACGACATGCCAATTAGCACAATCAGCTGGTTCATTGATTTAAAGTTTGACCATCCATGGATGAACGGTAAGTACACAGGGGGCCCGTGGTGGCACATGCTTGGACAGCCACTGGTCTATGAAGAGCAGAGGTCAACATGGGGTCTTGGGGGACACTTCGGCAACTACTGATGAATGAGCTGAACGATGCTCCAGCTGGGACAGTGGACCGACGGGAAAGTAAAGGATACCAAGACCCATCGTCATAGAGTTGGAGAATATTTTGTGTATCGACATGGGGACGACAAATTGAAACTTCTCCTACGTTGAAGTGTTTCACATCCTAGCGGGTGGAATCCGAAAATAAAACAAGCTGTTTAATTCCAAAAGCATGGACACAACATTTTATTTTGGAAGATATTATTATGGGAACAGGCAATCGCCATAACAAACTAGATAAGGGGGGGGGGGGTGTATAGTTGTGCTTCCCTGCAATCACTCTCTCTCTCTCTCACAGTGATCGTTTCACACGAGGACTGACGCTGGGTTATTATTATTCAAGCGACGGAACAAAGCGGGGGCATCTCAGGGCCACACATTAGCAAATTAGATTGTCCGTTCCTGTCCCACGCCTGAGCCACACTCTCCACACAGAACCAAGTCAAAAGGTTCTTAACACAGCCACCACCCCCACCCCCCGGTAAGGTGAGCCTGACTCATTG
Organism: Muraenolepis orangiensis; assembly: GCA_027704905.1. Taxonomy (NCBI): domain Eukaryota; kingdom Metazoa; phylum Chordata; class Actinopteri; order Gadiformes; family Muraenolepididae; genus Muraenolepis; species Muraenolepis orangiensis. The sequence goes on along the minus strand of CM051015.1, from coordinate 8,299,727 downwards.
GGTAAAGGCTGACATGTGAAATACAATACCCACAAGGCACTTGGGGGGGAAGAAGCTGACTCTGCCTGATTGCTTGCAGAGTAAGGACAAGTGCACTTCTACTCTTACTGTGGTGTGTGGTGTGTGTGTGTGTGTGTGGGTGTGTGATGCACTGTGTGTATTGGATGTGTGCTTAGTGTACTGAAGGTACTGGTTACTAGTCGAGATGTGTGTGCACACTAGAGTCCCCGTCAAATCAGACACTTTACGTGTCTGTTTACGTGTCTGTCATGTCATCGAAATCTGCTTAGGGGTTTGTTAGTGTGTGTGCACGTGACCAATCAACGCAGGTTAGGATGAAAACAAGTTTTGTTTGCTGAGAGCTTTCCGTCGTTCTGGCTGGTAACCAACCAAAACATTGGCACAGACCGTGGAAATGGTCTACACAGCAAAATGAAGAGAGAGAGAGAAGTAGATAGGGGAAGGGGGGGCGAGAGACAGAGACAGACAGACAGACAAAGGGCAAGAGAGAGAGCGAGAGGGCGGGGTGAGAAAGAGAGGGGCGGGTGAGAGAGGCAGGGGTGAGAATGAGAGGGCGAGAGAGAGAGGGCGAGAGAGAGGGAGAGAGGGAGATACTAAACAAGGAAGTGAAAGTCTGTGTACACAATAAAAAGCTGAGAGAGAGAGAGAGAGAGAGAGAGAGAGAGAGAGAGAGAGAGAGAGAGAGAGAGAGAGAGAGAGAGAGAGAGAGAGAGAGAGAGAGAGAGAGAGAGAGAGAGCGAGAGAGCGAGAGAGCGAAAATGCTTCAGCCACTGTCGCTGGTGGTTACTTACATGCAGCGAGGCCGTTCAGAAGGAGAGTGCAAAAGAGATGAACAGGGGGCAGAGAGCGAGTCACAATATG
>CM051015.1:8261345-8293845 GCA_027704905.1 Muraenolepis orangiensis | reverse complement strand
GCAGCTCTGGCGAGGGGATGAGTCCTGCCGTGCCGTTCTTGGTGTTCTCCAGCTTGCCCTGCCACCAGTTGTGGTCATCCTTGGAGATGATTTGGATGATGTCGCCGACGCAGAAGCGCACGCCCGCCTCCTTGCAGGGGATGAGCTCGTCCCGGGTGGGGTCGTACTCGAACTGCGCCCTCACGTAGATCTGCAACACGGTCGGGGGGGGAGGGACAAGAGAAAGGACGATAGTAGAGGGTTTGGAAAAATAGGTTGAGACCCTCGAATCAGAACTGTATACTGTATCAACGCCAACCGGGCAGGAACAGGGAGACAAGTGAATTTAGGAGGTAGTCGATAAGAAAAAGGTGAAAGTAAACGGCGGCGAAAAATGGAAAGAGCAAGACACTCGACACTCGCGGGTTACGGGGCGGGAGCCTCGTGGCGGAGGGCGGGTGAGGTGAGGTGGCAGGAGCCTCGTGGCGGAGGGCGGGTGAGGTGAGGTGAGGGGGGGGGCGGGCAGGAGCCTCGTGGCGGAGGGCGGGTGAGGTGAGGTGAGGGGGGGGGGGGGTGAGTGGGGTGGAGGTCGGGCGAGGTGCCAGGGTTTTGTTACCGGGTCGGGGAAAATGGTCTCCGCGATGACAACGCCGCCGCCGCCATTATCATCATCATCTCTCTCTCTCTCTCTCTCTCTCTCTCTCTCTCTCTCTCTCTCCCTTTTCTCTCTCTCGCGGGACCGACCCAGGCACAGCTGGGCCAATAACAAGCCCGCTAGTAATTAACCCCCTGCTACAGCTACACAACAACAGCCACCAAGCCTCATCTAAAGCACACTTGTCACCTCTGGCTTCCCCCACTCTAACACCCTATAGGAATTACGTCCTGTGTGTTGTTATGGAATGCCAGTATGCCACTAATCTGGGTCTTAGAATTCAGCCTGTCTTACCTTGATAGACATTTTATCCTTGATTGCAGGTCTTGGTTCGATCTAGGATGTGAGAGCATCACACACACACACACACACACACACATCATGCAGTAAAACGGGCACCAAATCTCTCAACAGTAATTGGGGGTTTTGAGGACCGGTGGGTGAGTTGATTTGGAGTGGGCGGCGCGGGGGGGGGGGGGGGTGGAGGGGGGTGGATGGGAGGTTTGAGAAGGGTGCTTCTGAGGCCCACATACATATATATATAGGTTACCACAAGCATGCTTTTACACAAATCGGACGGGCGGAAAGGACCTACCGTAGACTATACCTCCCTCTACTGGCAGTAAAGTATACTGGCACAAACACATTTCCTTTGCGACCTCACCTCAACTAAGCCATTGTAGCAAGACACACACACACACACACACACACAGACACACACACACACACACCTGGGGAGGGGGTTGTCTGACGTGGAGGTCGATTGAGGAGTTAGTGCAGAACAGAGAGTGACAGGAGTAAAGAGGGAAATAAAAGTAAAGAAGAAAACAAAGATTGGTAGAGCTGTTGGGAGAAGGTGGAGACAGCGAGTGTTTACCTGTCGGCCCTTGGGCTGGATGGAGGAGGGCAGATCCTGTGGAGGCACAGCAACGACAGAGAGATGTAGCGTGTGTGCGAAGGGGGAGAGGGAGAGAGGGAGAGAGGGAGAGAAAGAGAGAAAGAGAGAAAGAGAGAAAGAGAGAGAGAGAGAGAGAGAGATTGTTAGACACACAAGCAAACATTACAATCTAACAAGGTACATACACATACACACACACACACACCACCCCCTGAACAACACCCCTCCCCCCATTCGTCTCTGTACACTCTTTACACCTGGTGAAGAGAGAGAGAACAGAGGGACCAGCTCAATGGAGAGAGAGAGAGAGAGAGAGAGAGAAAGAGCAAGAAAGGTGAGGCAAGTCTCGTTATCGTTGAGCGGGCCAAGCAAGCGGCGTGCATGCCCAGCAGCAGCAGCTGGTGGCGGCAGCAGCAGCAGCAGCAGCAGCAGCAGCGTTAACTGCGATGACGAGCAGGATAGGACAGGTCAGGTCAGGACAGGTCAGGGGGCCTCCATTGGGATGCGGCTTTAAGGATTTAAGTCCCGCAGCCCCCCCCCACCCCTGAGGGTTCTTTGGTTCTGTGGATCGTGGACCAGAGGCCATGTCTCCATAGCGGACTGTGAGGACCAACCTGCCCTACAGGCTCTCAGAACATTGTGTTTTTTGGAGATATTGGACCCATAATACAGGTGAAGGTAAAGTGGGGGTTAGGGGGGGGGGGGGGGTGGACCAATACCAAGACTTATCCCGTCATTACCGCTAAACCCCCTCGAACACTGACATCCGGGTGAAGATTTGCATCGAGTGCTGGAGCGGCAACCGAGCACACATAGACCACCAGTATGAAGATGGAGAAGACGAGGACAGCGGTGCCAGTTCTTATTTCATCAGAAGGTCTCATGAGGATGATGATGCTCTTTCTTTAAGTTTTCCGAGATGCTGGATTGGGTTTTGGGGGAGGGTTCCTTACCAAGATAGAACTGTTAATGCTGGAGTGGCCGTTGGAAGGGGACTGCCTGGAGGCGGAGGGGGACTCTTTCTGAAATCAAGACACACAGGTCAGCAACGCGTACGCCACACACACACACACACACACACACACACACACACACACACACACACACACACACACACACACACACACACACACACACACACACACACACACACACACACACACACACACACACACACACACACACACACACACACACACACACACACACACACACACACACACACACACACACACACACACACACACACACACACACACACACACACACACACACACACACACACACACCATTAAGGCAATGTGTGTTGTCGATCATCAAGAGATCGCAGGAGGACAAAACCCCTCAGTGTTCAAGCCTGCACATAGCATGTTCTACCACCAGGGGGAGCTAGACTAGCACCAGACATGGGAACTGTGAGAATGGATTGGCCCTTTCAATGCAACATCGACAACGTTTAGACAACAACAACAATTATCTGTCAGCACAGAGCATCCCAGCTGTGTTGTGGATATTATAATTTTGAAAGTTGTAAACAAAGGGTATAATTTGGAATTAAATACATAAATGGACAATTCCAATATAATTATCGTCTGCGTTATTATTATTATTATTATTATTAATAAAATAATAAGTATATTCAGTTTGGAGGTAGGGGAGGGGGGGGGGGGGGGGGGTAAATATAGCTGCAGCTGCTCCAAAAAGCAACATAACCAAAGCCACTAGCGATGAAAGGCAAGGAAAAAGGAAGCGTTTAAATTGAGTTACACACTGAAAGGTGTAATCATGCTCATGAGCCAGGGAACAGGGCCCCATCAACCCCCGGCACCCCCGATGATGAGGAGAAACAAGATGACACCACGGCACCATCCGGTTTCACCGGTCTGTCGCCACACAACACGGGCTCAAGTCAACAAAGTGACGTGATTGGTGCGCTGAATAGCTAACCCCAGCATCAGCCGAATGCAGAAACAAAAGAAACACACACACAAGTGTACCCGCACGCACACGTGTACACACACACACACACAAATGCAGAGAAAACCCACACACTATATTTAACCATGCACACACACCGGCACAAGCAGATACCCATATATTTGGAAATGAAAGATTCAGTAACCAGCTGAGCAGTTAGCAACAGGAGGAGGAGGAAGAAGAGGAATAGTAGGAGGAGGAGGAGGAGGAGGAGGAGGAGGAGGATACCTCACACGAGGAGCCCTGTGTCCGGTAACTTGGCACTATCTTGAAGGTGATGCTTCCTCGCATATCTCTCTGTGGACACATGAATGTTTCGCACACACACACACAATAATATATATGAAGTACTTTCGGGGGAAAGCGGTGTATTAAAAAATAGTTTCATAGGCATTTTGCCTACACAGACAAACACAAACAATAGTACAGACAGACAGACACACAAAACAATAGTAGCGACAGACAGACACAGACACACACAAAACAATAGTAGCGACAGACACACACACACAAGCAATAGTACAGACAGACAGACAGACCGACCCACACACACACACACACACACACACACCAGCATCCTCTGCAGCTGCTCCACCGTCTGGTTAGCCACACTGATGCCATTGATCTCCCTGATCTCATCTCCTACATGCAATGTTCCTGCAAAGAGAGAGACACAGAAAGACAGGGGGAGAGAGAGAGAGAGAGACAGAGAGAGACAGAGAGACAGAGAGACAGAGAGAGAGAGAGAGAGAGAGAGAGAGAGAGAGAGAGAGAGAGAGAGAGAGAGAGAGAGAGAGAGACAAACAGCAAGAGACAGGGGGAGAGAGAGAGACAGACAGCGAGAGACAGGGGGAGAGAGAGAGAGAGGCAGAGAGACAGACAGCGAGAGACAGGGGGAGAGAGACAGAGAGAGACGGAGAGACAGACAGCGAGAGACAGGGGGAGAGAGAGAGAGAGAGGCAGAGAGACAGACAGCGAGAGACAGGGGGAGAGAGAGAGAGAGAGAGAGACGGAGAGAGACAGCGAGAGACAGGGGGAGAGAGAGAGAGAGAGGCAGAGAGACAGACAGCGAGAGACAGGGGAGAGAGAGAGAGAGAGACGGAGACAGACAGCGAGAGACAGGGGGAGAGAGACAGAGAGAGACGGAGAGACAGACAGCGAGAGACAGGGGGAGAGAGAGAGAGAGAGAGAGAGAGACGGAGAGACAGACAGCGAGAGACAGGGGGAGAGAGACAGAGAGAGACGGAGAGACAGAGGGAGAGAGGCAGAGAGACAGACAGCGAGAGACAGGGGGAGAGAGAGAGACGGAGAGAGACAGGGGGGGAGAGAGAGAGAGGCAGAGAGACAGACAGCGAGAGACAGGGAGAGAGAGAGAGAGGCAGAGAGACAGACAGCGAGAGCGAGAGATGAGATGAAGGAGAGAGTCAAGAGACAAGAACGGGAGAGAGACCAGGAAATGAAGAGAGAGAGCGAGCAACAGATTTAGTCTCATGTCATAAATTGTCATGCAAATATTTCTCATTGACTAGCATCTATTTGCATCACAACACAGCGGAGACAAATTTGCCCCTGGAGCCACTCCCACTTTTGCTATTGGACAGCAATGTGTGCCAGGATGTGAGGAGGATGGGTTGTGTCCAGTGTTTGTGTCTGTGAGTATACGTGTGTGTGTGTGTGTGTGTGTGTGAGGAGGTACCATACCTTGTCTGTGGATCATTCCCCCGTGCATTATCCTGGCTACGATGCAGTGGTTCAGGTCGTTCATCTTCAATGTTATGCCCTGCACACACACACACACAGTGTTTAATGAAAAATGCATTGCCATACATTCCTTCCCATATTTTGGTGTACATTACAGTCATTTAGCAGACACTTTTATCCAAGGCGACTTACAATATTAAGTCTGTGTGTATGCATGCAGCGTGCTCTCTCTGTGTGTGTGTGTGTGTGTGTGTGTGTGTGTGTGTGTGTGTGTGTGTGTGTGTGTGTGTGTGTGTGTGTGTGTGGTGTGTGTGTGGTGTGTGTGTGTGTGTGTGTGTGTGTGTGTGTGTGTGTGTGTGTGTGTGTGTGTGTGTGTGTGTGTGTGTGTACCATGGGCTCGTCTGTGTTCTTCTGGAACTGGACCAGGCGGACGCGGGTCACGTTCTCCAGGTCCATGTCCCCGGCGGTGCTCTCGGGGGAGTCCCCGTTGAGGTAGGGCGAGGTGGGCGGGGGGGTCACCCTCAGGGCCTCGTCGCTGTACACCTCGTGGGCCACCACGTCATGGGTCTGCAGCAGCGCCTGTCAACACACACACACATTAGTGTTAAACCAGGTCGGTGTGTGTGGTGTGTGTGTGTGTGTGTGTGTGCATGTGCCAGCCCCCTGTGGTTGACACTCTGCATCACTCCACAGGGTGCCTGTGAGAGAGAGACAGACACAGAGACAGACAGACAGACTGAAAGAAGCAAGAAAATTAAGAGAGACATTGGGAGATGTCTCCACATCTCCCGTTCTCTTCTACACAACAGGCTGGAGCTCCGGGAAGGAAGCGGTGTTTCAACCTCTCTATAAAACACAGCACTCACTTCAGAAGCACACGTCACCAGAGAAAAAAAACAAAACAAATGAATACCGTTCAAAAAAACAAGATGAATACATCCTAAACCTTACTGCACGGCGCTCACCGTGTGTCAGCTCCACTCAACAGAGACGTCCAGTTTCCTTCCACTGGTGTGTGCGTGTGTGTCTATCGGTCTAGGAGAGTGCAGGTTGTGAGGAAGAGTACCTCCCTAGCACCACTCCCCCACTGCTGTCCTTGTCCCACCGAGGTCCCGCCACACCATGGTAGAACGTGGCCACCCGTGACCCAGTGGGTGCTGTGCATCAGATGCGCGTGGATGACCCAGCATCCACTGCCCCCCTGCATTCCTCGGCCTCTTTCCCCTTCATCTTTCCCACCCTTTTTTCTTTGGGCTGGAAAGCTTTTGTTAACACGGGGGGCCCTCCCCGGCACGCAGCACCACACTACCTGGGCTACTCCTGCTGTCCTCTCCTATGGCTGGTTTACATACAAATACACCGGTGTCAAAATCCAGTTGCGTCCACATCCTTTCCCCCCATCTCACTTTTGACCTGACTTTCCTCAGCTTTTTCAAAATGAGTTGGAGGGCCTTGGAGTGTGGTGTGTGTGTGTGTGTGTGTGTGTGTGTGTGTGTGTGAGTGAGTGAGTGAGTGAGTGAGTGAGTGAGAGAGGCAGAGAGAGAGGCAGAGAGACAGACGAGAGAGAGATGAGACGAAGGAGAGAGAGCAGGAAATGAGGAGAGGGAGCGAGAGCGAGCATGTGTCTCTTTCACTCACCATGAAGTGTGGCTGGGTCAGTATCCTTCTGAGTTCTTTAGCGTCGTGATTCTCTGGGTAGCAGGAGATTTCTTCCAGTACCTGGAGAGGTAAGTGAAGAGAAAAATAAGTGACTTTAGAAGAATATTGGTTGGCGCACACACACACACACACACACACACACACACACACACACACACACACACACACCTCAATCCAATAACACACACCCCCCCCCCCTTCCATAACCCTAGTCTTGTCGCTCTGGCCAATAAGAAAGTCTGGCCAAGCCTCTGGGCCCGCCCCCTCTAGCCTTGTGACTCACTCAATCAGCTTCAGTCCGTTGACGCGTCGCTGCTGAACAGGCCATAATAGTTGATATCTTGATGAGGGGTGTGTGTGTGTGTGTGTGTGTGTGTGTGTGTGTGTGTCACTGAGTGGCTACATTACGATTTTATCTCATACTCTCATTCATGAAGTGCCACTGTACACACTAATCAAACACCTGTGTGTGCGCGTGTGCATGTGGCGTGTGCGCGTGTGTGTGCGTGTGTGTGTGTGTGCGCGCGCGCGCATGTGGCGTGTGCGTGTGTGTGCAGGGACTTAATAACGGCAAGGCTGTAACTCACTTTAATATCATCATCATCATCATCGTTCATCTTTGATCACATCCTACTCCTCAGCACCCGCTGACCATCAAAAGCAAAACTTATCCCGTCATAAAAGACGCAGACCTCAACAAGCCGCCCATTCAGACCCGGAAATCCTAAAACAACACCTCCAAGCTACGTAGCTTGCAGCAGCAGCAGCTAGCGCCACCGCCGCCGCAGAGTCCATAGGTGTTGGCACATGAATGTAGCGCCCCCCCCTCCACCCTGACAAACCAAACACTGTTGGGTTTTGTTTCCTTTGCACTGCTGCTGACGAGTGTCGTGGTGGCGGAGAAATGCAGCACAGAGAGAGAGAGAGAGAGAGAGAGAGAGAGAGAGAGAGAGAGAGAGAGAGAGAGAGAGAGAGAGAGAGAGAGAGAGAGAGAGAGAGAGAGAGAGAGAGAGAGAGAGAGAGAGAGAGAGAGAGACAGAGAGAGACGAGAGAGAGAGAGAGAGAGAGAGAGAGAGAGAGAGAGAGAGAGAGAGAGAGAGAGAGAGAGCGTGAGAGCGTGAGAGCGTGAGACACGAGAGTGCCTCTCTTTGGGGGGTCTTACATATTCCAGATGTTTCAAAGCGCCACTTGCTTCTTCATCTTGGGAGGAGCTCTTGGAGGACACAGGGAGAAGAGGTCGGACATGTCGATTGACTCGGAGAGTGGCCAGAGAGCCCCAGCTTCCCCGTGGGAAGGAGGGGGGCGGGTGGGTGGGGGTTGAGGGGTGAGGGTGGGTTAGGTAGTTGGGGGTGGGGTCGACAAGTGGAAGTCGGTGATAACAGACGCCAGGGCAGGGACCCACCTCCACCCGTTAAGTCACTAAGGTGATCGGTGAGGTTGCAGGGTTAGCGCGCGCACAGACAGAGACAGACCGAGAGAGCGAGAGAGCGAGAGAGAGAGAGCGAGAGAGAGAGAGCGAGAGAGAGAGAGAACACCAACAGTGAGAAAGAGAAAGAGGTAGGCTAATGTCAAATTTAGACCCTAATCTAAAGAGGAGTCCTACCACTACGGGAACACCAAGCGATCAAAAAGGAGAGAGGGGGGAAAATGTACAGACAAGGTTGAGGGGGAGCGTGTTAGTGCGCGGTTAGAACAGGGAGGTCTCCATAGTGGCGCAGTGCAGAGAGCAAACCCACAGACATCAGAACCGACCCGCCCCGCCCGGCCGGCCACACCAAAGACCTACAGAAGCCCTGCCATCCGATTGGCTCAGACCGCAGCTCGGTGCGGACCCGAGAGGATCAGCCAGACGGAGGAAAAAGAGTGTGTAGATCAGTAGAATAAAAACCCCAAGAGGCCCACGGCGAAATCCAGTGCTGAAAAAAACTCCAACAGACGAGCTTTGAGCGGGCTTTGACGTTCCAACGAAAATAACAGGAGTTTGGGGGAACCCTGAAGCGGAATAAACCAGGAGACAACAACCAGGTCACTCTGCGGTGGCGTATCCTTGTGCCCACGCTGGCTCTATTTGGTTTTTGTTTGGAAAATGCGAGGCGGGCCCATGAAGTCCAGCCAGCCACGCCCCCCCCCCCGGACCCGCATTCTACCAATCGGTTCTGAGTTGCTCTCTCTCTCTCTCTCTCTCTCTCTCTCTCTCTCCCCCCCCCTCCCCCCACAGTGCCGGGACATCTGTTCTCCGCACTGCTCATACAGCTGGGATGTGAGACATGCCGAGCCTTAACCCCAGTCTGACAGTTTTTAATTGCTCATCACCTCAACTACAAAGAGCACACCGCAAATATGACTATATATGTGACACTGGCAGAACCCGCAAGAACACACACACACCAGCCACGGACACACACACCAGCCACGGACACACACACCAGCCACGGACACACACAAGCCACGCACACACACACGAGCCACGGACACACACGCGAGCCACGCACACACACACGAGCCACGCACACACACACGAGCCACGCACACACACACGAGCCACGCACACACACGAGCCACGCACACACACGAGCCACGCACACACACGAGCCACGGACACACACGAGCCACGCACACACACGAGCCACGCACACACACGAGCCACGCACACACACACGAGCCACGCACACACACGAGCCACGCACACACACGAGCCACGCCACGCACACACACAGCCACGCACACAAGCCACGCACACACACACAAGCCACGCACACACACGAGCCACGCACACACACGAGCCACGCACACACCACAGGGTTGTTATTCAGTATCACAGAGATGCCTTGTTGTTGTGGTCACAGTGTTTATGTGCAAGCTGAACCGAAACAGGAGTCAAATACATCAAGTGGTGTGTGTGTGTGTGTGTGTATACGCTCAAATGCGTTTGCATATGTCCGAATGTGTGTGGCCGAAGTGCTTGAATGTGTGTGTACGTACATTTGTGTCCATGTGTGTCAGGATATTTCAAGCTCACACGCGCCAGCTTTGATGGTATCTAGCTTTGACTCATCCAGCTTTGATGGTATCTAGCTTTGACTCATCCAGCTTTGATGGTATCTAGCTTTGACTCATCCAGCTTTGATGGTATCTAGCTTTGACTCATCCAGCTTTGATGGTATCTAGCTTTGACTCATCCAGCTTTCAACTCATCCATAATTTACCTCTACGGCAAATGGCATACGCAGCGGCGCACTCGTGTCGTGCGTACGAGCGAGATACGATTCGAGAGGGTTGTCTGCGTTCCATAAAAAGAGGCAAATAAATTGAATAGAAAACAACAAACCGCCAGACCTGGTCAGGCTGTAGCGCATTAGGGTAAGGCGGAGTGACGCTGGAACACTGGCCTGACTTAACTCAAATCTCTGATGAATGTACCGGGGGAAGAGCAGCCTTCTAGGAGAAACCGCCACCACATGGGGAAACACGTGGCCTGAACCAACACGTCATTTAAAAACAGGGGGACAAAGAGTGACAGACTAACTACGATGGTCGTCGGGAGAGGTTTAGTGAGCAGAAGACCCATGAGCTAAAGGGTTAATGAAGCCAGACGGCGGAAAGAGGCGGTCAGCTAGTCAGCTAGTAAGACGTTACAAGCACCACTCACCATCACTGTCGTCACCATCATCAACACATCATCAACAACACAAACATCACGGACATGACATCAACAAACAACAGTGCATGTGTGTGTGGTGTGTGTGTGGTGGTATCTAATGTGTATGAGAAGGGCTGTCAAAATTGGCCAAAAGGTCAAACCATTAAAATATTGCAGACTATTTTATTATATATATTATATTTTTCCAACCTAAAAATAGTTTTCCAACCACATAGCGGTAAGCTGCTGATGGTTTCTATACATCACCACCATCCGTATGTTGCTGTAACAGCTAAGTCCACATTTGATGCTCCTGGCAGTATTGGGAACTCCGCCTACCTGGGCCAGCTACTAAACGTTTATAAGCTTAACATAAACCTAAAAAAACTATTTTAGTCTAACCAACAATAAGCAACGCAGAAGGCTTCAAGACCATTTTATTATACTGTAATGCTTCAAACATTTGCCAAAATACATAATATAAAATGTATTTGTGTGCTTGCCGAGCACTCGTTTACTAGTCCGCTTTATTTTTTTTCTTCACAATTGAATATTCATTCATTTTTACACCTTTTTTTCTTATCAATTCAATTATATAATCGAATTTAGAATATTCGACAGCCGTAATATGTACATATGCATAGTTGTTTGCGCGCGTGTGTGTGTGTGTGTGTGTGTGTGTGTGTGTGTGTGTGTGTGTGGTGTGTGTGTGTGTGTGTGTGTGTGTGTGTGTGTGTGTGTGTGTGTGTGTGTGTGTGTGTGTGTGTGTGCACTCACTTCTTTGGCTCTCTGCACAGCATCGCTGGGGGCGTTCCTGATCTGTGGCGATGACTTGGTGTTGATCTTGTCGTAGAGCTGAAACAACAGACAGAAACTCACCCAATCAATCAACCAGTCCAGTTGATTATTTGGCTGTATGAACTTCATAATCTATCTAAACGTTTATTAAGCCATCCTTTATTTATGAATGTATTTGCATGAAAAACAACTTCAAAACAAAGGAGAAGTGTTCATCGGGGCTGTTATTGGCTGAATACACTGGGGTGTTCCAATGATAACAGGCTAGTTTAGCCACTCTGTTTACAAAGCACCAGCTGACTAATAAACCACACCACTGGGACACAACAGACTTGCATGGGCCCAGTCAAGGCTATGTGTGCAATGTGTGTGTATGAGTGTGTGTGTGTGTGTGTGTGTGTGTGACTTTGTGCAAGTATTAGTGTGTATGTACAAGTGTGTGTGTGTGTGTGTGTGTGTGTATGTATGTGTGCAAGTATGTGTGTGTGCTATGTGTGTGTGTGCCATGCGTGTGTGTATGAGTGTGTGTGTGTATGTATGTGTGTGTGTGCGAGTATGTCTGTGTTTGCGTGTGTGCTCGTGTCCTGGGGAGAAAGCGGTCACAAGCACACTCCAAACAAAGGCGGCAGCTGTGCGTGGAAGGGGAACGCCAATGAAAGAACGCCATTGAAGCAACAAACACACAACAGGCCCAATGCTGCATCTCAGGAGTGATACGAAAAGCCCAATTGGCCATGGGTGTGGGATTGGTATTAAAGTATTAATATTAAAATGGAACACATCACAATCACAACAACAACAACCGTAAAAACAACAACTGGGGCCTTGTTGTGTTGACGCACGTGTGTGTGTGTACTGTCTACAATGGATAAAGCACACACACACATGATGGGAGGGGATTCTAGTATCACCACTTCTTGTTATACTATACTTGCGAAAACTACTCCTGACGGTGTGAGTTGTCAGAGTGACAGGCGAGGCTGAGTGGGTCCCATTGTTTGTCGGTAGGACTAAGTAAGGGCTGACATGGGAAGAGCTTGCGTAAATGTATTAAAATAGATCCAGAAAATAATGAGATGATAGCTGGGGGGAATTGGGCAAAAAAAAAAAAAAGTGTCTTGCATGAGCATCTGGGAATAGAGTGTGTGTGTGTAATGTGTATGTGCATGAGTGTGTGTGTAGAGGTTGAGTGTGTAGACCTGCATTTGTTACCTATGAGGGAGCACGGTTCATAATTGTGCTACTAATATGCATGACTGTAGGGAATACAGAAACGCATGCACTCGGAGCTGTCATTAAGAAAGATGGCACGCACGCACAAGAGAGAGAGAGAGTTAACAAACAATCTGTTTTAAACGCTGCTGCTAAACACAGACAACGGCCACTAGAAAGGATCCACAGCGAACAACTAAAACTCACAGCCCACAGACACAAACCCATTAGGCAGCTCTTGGGGGGGGGGGGGTTTATACAGTATATACCTAACGAAGCAAAAAGTCAAAAGTTTCGAGCTCGCCCAAGTCTGGCTGCAGAAGCGATTAGACGGTGGCGTTTACCCCTCGAGGGCCACTCATTACGAACGGCCCCCGCAGAACACACACGCACGCACACACACACACACACACACGTCGACCACAGATTAACCCTGTCGCAGATCACTCTTAACTCAACGGTAAGAGTAATAAAACACTCACCAAGGGAGACGAAGGGAAGTCGGAAGTATCACATGAACTGCGAGTGGTCTCACACACTCTCACACACACACACCGGCTCAGTTCAAATATACACATACATCTAGTTGTGTTAGCCAGCAGGCTCCATCATCAGTTGCATCACCTCTGCTGGGTCCCTTCATGCTTCAGGCTATGTGACAGAGTTGGGAGGAGGAGGAGAGTGAGGGGGGTAGAGCAGAGCGTCTGAGTATCGTCATCGGCTCGGTACACACAGTGACCGCCACTGAAGAGGTCTGACAAAAGAAACATTGTCCCCCCCCCCCACCCCACCAAACCCCATCTTGGTCTGGGTTTGGACCTCCCCCCCCTCCTCTCTCCCTCTGCTCCGCCGTGTGGAAGGAGGACATCTGCAGCCTCCGGTTCCCAGTGATGCAGCTATGGGCCCCGCCCCGCCCCCTCCCTCCCTCCCTCCCTCGTCCTCTGTTGTTTTAGCATCCGCCTTCTCCACAATCCCTTTGCGTAACCTTTTGAGCAGGGCATTAAAATGCCCTGCCATCGTTTGCAGAGGAGCAGCCAGTTGTCGTCATGACAGCCACAGCAGCAGCTCGTCACATCATTTACATTTTAACACCATAATGGGATCAAGACACACTCGTAGCTTAGGGAAACTGGATCCCTAAGGTGGTACGACACCATGAGCAGAGCCCAGACACAACTGGGTTGGCTCACGGAAACCCCAGTTCAGTGAGTACCGCTGGTTTGGCCACCTCTGTGAGTGGGAGTCCCTCTGCCAAGCCAATATAGGGCCCACAGGCTCCAAGAGGAGCCAAGCAACAGAACAGAAGGGCCCGAGACAGTTGATAGAGAGCACTAAATAAAGAGAAACCAGAGATGGGAGACAAACGCATGAAAGCATTTATGGAGAAGAAGACGGAGAAAGAGAAAAATGTACCAGAATAAAGAAAGAGACCGTGGGTTGAGAAGGTTGAGATGAAAAGGTATTCACAGCTCGCACCACCAACCACCCTTTTCCTGCCTTTTGCAGGGCCCGTCATTCGGGTCCCCAAGCCATTTGGAGCCATTTGGAGTGAATACGAGTCACGGACTCTATGCCATTTTTGTGCGCTTTTGCGCCCTCTATGGGCGAAGTGGTGCCAAGCGCTTAGCCAAACACCTGAAATTGACCCTGTTGTGTCATTGATTAAGCCTGTAACAACAACCATGGCACACTTCTTGAGGGAGATGGCCTCCATGTTCCTTAGCAGTTTCAAGGCCACTGGGTCATTCTCAAGTGGACTTGGGATTGATGCAACATTTAGACTGCCATTTTATTTTAAATGCTTTTACCCATGAATAACCTTTAATCCGACACATTCATAGAGCATGTGTATCATATTTACTGTCATTTGGACTTGGTGGTTATTAAGAGGAAGATTTGATTCCCCAAAGTTTCACTTTTCCAAAAAAAAACGATCGACCTTCGAAGGGTTGATAAATGTTTAAATAAGGCCTAAATATATAATATATGCCAAGTTTGAGAAACTTTCATCCACCAAGGCGGCAGGGCTTAGCATTCAACTGCAAATGATAGCCAACGCCTCTGGAGACCTGCTTATCGGGGGGAATACATGTGTCGACAAATTTCAAAGCTTTCGCGCAATCATGGGCGTGGAGAGTGTTACCGGTCAAAATGTGTACTAATCTCCAATAGGTTTCAATGTGAATACATAATATTGGACTTTTTAACTGGGCCAGCGTTGTGAGAAAACGGTGTCCATCCCAAGCCAAATCATACCACTATCTCACACGGCGTTTAGCACTGCTTGACGGGCAGCTTATCCGTCAGCTGAGTCAGAACTCTGTGGCTGACCGCCTCTGAGGCGTGTGGAGTATTACCAAGTAAAAATGATAAAGATAAAGTGTGTGTGTGTGTACGGCTTACGTCGAGGAGTGTGTGAAGGTGCTGGTCCTGGAACACACTGTGGAGGAAGTCCAGGTCCTTCTCACTGCAGTCTGTCAATGCGTGGATCTCCTCCAAGCTGTCCAAAACCTGAGACACAGCTCCTGGTGACACACACACACACACACACACACACACACACACACACACACACACACACACACCACACACACACACACACACACACACACCACACACACACACACACACACACACACACACACACACACACACACACACACACACACACACACACACAACACACACACACACACACACACACACACACACACACACACACACACACACACACACACACACACACACAGTTCAGATACTAGATGTTCTTCCGTCTCGAATGCCTTCGGCATCCAGCGAACATGCAAACAAAAATGTAATAATTTAAAAAAAGATACAACTAAATAAAACACTCGAAAAGGATGAACCACGCGTGTTTCCTGAAGGACGGGAACAAAATGAGGCTCAGATTCTCAAGGAAAGACGGGACACTGGTGTTCCCGCGTCCCGAGCCACGCGGTCCAGACGGAGAGGAGCTGGGAGAAGGAGGTTAAGCATGCAAGCGTCACACCAGAGCATGGCGGGGATACCTACGTTCGTCCGCTAGCAGTCCTAGCGGGAGCGGAGAGCGGGTAACGCGAAACAAATAAACCCAAAAAACAAACGAGAAAGAGATTGGCATCTTGTGCAACCCAGGTCAGTGTCAAAACGGGGGGGGGGGGGGGCAGGGACAACGACGACGACGTGTGGATATCTAGATAACGTTGCGTGAAAAATAACTTTCTAAGTTAAAGCAACCAGTTTCCTGTTCGCTGGGGGGGGGGGGGAGGGAGTTTCACTCAGTTAGCCGCTTTGCCAACAAACAGCTTTTATAGCGTACGGCAGATGAACCGGTCCCCGAGACACAGCAAGAATACAGAGACAGGGGGGCCGGGGGGGGGAGAGTGGAGCAGAGCACGTTGTAAAATAAAGTCTTCCTGGCCCTGGGACACACACACACACACTGGACACACACACACACACACACACACACTTTCCACTGAGGGTCGGGGTCAAGCTGTACAAAGCGATCGGAGGTGTTGACCGAACAAGCACTGCCACTTCCTCAAGTGGCACTCAACTCAAAGAGCCTTGAGATTATTATTATTATTTTTAAATTATATATACAGGAGTATATACAGGAGTTGTGTGGTCAGCAGTATTGTGGGAAACAGCTGCAACTGTGTGCTTTATGCTAATGTAGTGTGGTTGTGGGGGGGGGGGTTGGTGCAGGTAGACCGAGACAAATCAGAGGAGGAAGTGAGATAGTCATCACATGTTTTCACATGTATCTGTGCACATGCATGTGCGTGCCTGGGTATGTGCGTGCATGTGTGTGTGTGTGCATGTGTGTGTTTGAATACCCGAGGACGTGGGATCATCGGTGAAGTCGTGGAGCTCCTCAGGAGGGTCTCCATAAAAGGAGTTGAACTTGTGACTGGAGACTGCAGCCAGCACCGCGCCCTGTTGCAACACACAGCCAAGCGGACGACCACAGAAGTGAGGCTACTGCATCTCCAGGGGGATGCAGTTCTTTGATTTGACCTTCTAGTCATACAGGCCTCAAGTCTCACTGAGGCCAAGCACCACAGATTTAATGAGCAGCTATCACACACTTAAAAGACAAAATGGCAGCACACCCTTGTAAACAATACATAATTATACATATACTGTGTATATATATATTTATATATATACACACATATATACAGTTGCAAGAAAAAGTATGTGAACCCTTTGGAATTACCTGGATTTCTGCATAAAATGATCTTCATCTAAGTCACAACAATAGACAAACGTTTGGTTGAGGTTATTGCTGCCAAAGGAGGGTCAACCAGTTATTAAATCCAAGGGTTCACATACTTTTCCCACCCTGCACTGTGAATGTTTACATGGTGTGTTCAATAAAAACATGAAAACATATAATTGTTTGTGCGGTATTAGTTCAAGCAGACTGTGTTTGTCTATTGTTGTGACTTAGATGAAGGTCAAAATACATTTTATGACCAATTTATGCAGAAATCCAGGTAATTCCAAAGGGTTCACATACTTTTTCTTGCAACTCTATATATATATATATATATATATATATATATATATAGATACAGTATGTTTGTATAGCTTTTGTTGTATTTCTTCTTGTATGTCTTTTCTGTATATATCACCGGATGACAAGTTAATTATATGTGAGAAATGGAACCTGGCAATAAAGTGCATTTTGATTCTGATTTGAGTGTGTGGAAGTGATTGTGTGTGTGCGCATATGCATTTGTATGCGTGCGTGTGCGCGTGCACTACTAGACCTTCAGCTTTCTCCTGGCGTTGAACTTCCTCAGCTGTTCCACGGTCTCGGGGAGGTGGATTTTGTATGCGTAGCGGTCCCTCTCCTGCAGGGGCACAAAGCAGCACATCACTGACACATCCATCCACACACGTACCTCTGGCGCCGCTGAGCAGCGCATCACACCGACTGAGGTAAAACGCGGCTTTCTTCCGCTGCCCACCGGTTATTCAATCGCTTTTCACTTGTGGTATTTTAGCCAGGTGTAGCCAAAATGCCGGACAGTTGTTGTGCGAACAGACACGCTAACCTACGCGGAGACCGAACAGGGTTGCGTTTCTTTAGAAACCCGTCCGAGAAAGAATACCCAGAGAGTAGGAGGAGGAGGAGGAGGAGGGGGACATTGTGGATCTGTGCTGTTAAACTTGCCTCCGTCCCCTGGAAGGGCAAAGAATGGCCACCAAAACATAGTTTGTTCACTTATCTTTGTTTTTCTTAGTTAGAGAAGTCACCTAAATAGTCTTCAAGTGGGCTAAAAACAGATGGGAAATTGACAGGCCTGTTCTGCCGTTTTGCACAATGAACTGCAGTTCCGAACGATGTCTAGCCCTCCAGGGCTCCCCGCCCCGTCACGTGACTGAAAACTATGAATACATCTCACAGTGTTGACACAGCAGCAGCAGCAGCGCATGAGGAAACCCCTCCCCCCACACCACCACCCATGCATCTCAGTGTTGACACAGTGCATGCCTGCAGACATCGGCAAAC
The DNA here is from genome assembly GCA_027704905.1 of Muraenolepis orangiensis. Lineage (NCBI taxonomy): Eukaryota > Metazoa > Chordata > Actinopteri > Gadiformes > Muraenolepididae > Muraenolepis > Muraenolepis orangiensis. The sequence goes on along the minus strand of CM051015.1, from coordinate 8,275,799 downwards.
GCACAACTACCTCCGGGCCTACCTGCGTGCAGCTTGCGCTTTTAACAAAACGCCACAACGTTTTCGAATCGGATTTGCTTTAGCTCATAAAACCAGACTCAAGTGCATCGCAACGGACAGACGGACGGACGCGGTGGTAGACAGCTCTGTACGACTTCAAAAGTCTCCCAGCAGAACAGACGGCACTTAGTTGTGAATGTCGGCCACCACATGGCCTCGTAAATCGTACATCTGCTGCAGCATTTGGGATAGAAATGGTAATGACTGCATTAGACCCCTCCCCCCCCCGATTACAATTAAGATTACTAGACTAAAGGTCCTAGATAGAAGACACGCTAGTCTGGGTGAGAGCTCCAAGGGGGTCTACAGTCCAGGGTGTGTGTGTGGCGTACCTTGAGCCAGGGGTGGTTGAGGGCCTCATAGACGGTGATCCTCTCGGCAGGGTCCAGCATCAGCATGCGCCTCACCAGGTCTTTGGCACTTTCGGAGATGTGGCCCCACTGCCGAGGGTTCATCTAACACACACACACACACACACACACACACACACACACACACACACACACACACACACACACACACACACACACACACACACACACACACACACACACACACACACACACACACACACACACACACACACACACACACACACACACACACACACACACACACACACACACACACACACACACACACACACACACACACACACACACACACACACTTTATTTTCCATTATGATTTTTGGCTTCTAACGATTATGAAAACAACAAAATCTAAATGATTTAAAAATAAAAAAATCTGTTTGACACTGATTTCGTTTCGGCCCTCCCCCCAAACTCACATTCTATATATTTGTCATGCGATTGTTTATATAATATACACGATATTTCTTAGGATTTAAATGATCCTATTTTTTTTATTTTTTTTTACATGTATGATTTCTTTGTTTTTCGGTTGAATTATATTGAAGAACATCCAGTTGAATAGATCCATAAAAGGCGTTACCAAAGTCAAAGAGCATGGCCCCCGGGGGGGGGGTCCCCCTTGTACACACCTTGTACTTCCCCCTGCAGATGGCCTCAAACAGGCGCTCCTTGGTGCCGTAGAAGGGCAGACAGCCGGAGAGCAGGATGAAGAGGATGACCCCGCAGCCCCACACGTCCACCGGCTTGCCGTACGGCTCCCGCTTCACCACCTCGGGCGCCATGAAGTGTGGCGTGCCCACCCGGCCTGGAGGAAACACGCCGATGAGGAGGAGGACAAGCAAACACACACCCCCCCCCCCCCCCCCACCCCACCCCACTCTCTCTTACACTTTCTGTATGAATAAATTCCGATCATTTTCAAAGTTTGCATACATGCATGCAATTGCTGAACTTGGTTGTCAGACCATTACTGCGAGGTCACAGGGGTCACCCTCCTCAGGGGTCACGCCCTTGCCTCTGAGGAGTGAGCGCCTCCTCATACTGGTTTGCATTGTACTGTACCTCCTGCCACCAGGCCCGACTCTCCGAGCTGGATGGCCACCCCGAACCCGCCCAACTTCACAGGGGCCGAATTCTCTTTGGAGGCCAGCAACACACAGTGAGGCTGAGAAAGAGACAGAGGGCCCAGGTTATTTATAGACTCGGATGGTATTTTTTTATTTTATTTTTTATTTGAAATCCATATTCCATATTATTTCACAGACTCTTCACTTAATGCCCTTCCCTCTTGTTAAATACAGAAAAACAGCTTACTCCCAATTAAAGAGGGCCATGACGAGACTCTATAAGGGTGCGGCCCATAGTCCCAAACCACGAAGCCCATACCTTACTTTGCACACCCGTGATTTCTACACGCTACCTGGGTGTAAGAGGCTGTGAGCTGCCGATGAGAGGTAAACATATGGTTCAACTAGTGTCATGTTTGGTGGCAGTTCTCTAGGGGTTCGCCTGCTCACTCTTTTGATTGGGTTTGGTCACCAGTCAAAATATTAACGTTTTAACAGTACGCCAGTAGGTTTCGTTGTCTGTTTTTTACTTGATTTTGGATTACAGACCAGAAAAAGTTGGCTCACAGTTTAACCGCAGCTCCGGTGTTCCGTAAACGAAACATTTGTTCAATGCTCAAAACAATCAGTCAGTTAATTTTCAAAATCAGCACTTGAAAGAAAAAGGAGCAAGGTGGAAGAGTGGAAGAAGGCCAGGATCAAATACAATAAAATACTTTTAGCAAGCAAACTAATATAGTTGGGGGGGGGGGGGGGGGGGGGGGCAAAACATTTCTGAAAAGCACAACAAAAAAAAGAGAACTGAAAATGAAGTCCCAGGCAGAACGACCCACCCATTCGTTTAGCATTTTGATTCTGTTCTCTGCACCCTAAGGAGTTTGCTCCATTTTTCTGAGAAGGCTTGCGGTGTTCTATTTGGAAGCGAGCATCTCTCTTCATTGTGAACCCAGTGCGTTGTGGAGCCCCGTGTAAGGGGCCCTTGGGGTTTGTTTTCCACTTGCTTGCTCATAGTATGTAAGCAGTGGCGAAGCGTGTATCACAACTGGACCTTCTGTAGACCAGGTGTTCCCAAACTTTTCAGCCCGCGACCCCCAAAATAACAGACTGGAGACTGGCGACCCCCCCCAACCCAACCCCGTCGGACGGTGATAGTGGGGGGGGGGGTCGCGATCACGAACATTGTGTGTGGCTTTTTTTCGTGAATCTGTGGGAATCAGGATTCCTTTATTTGTCACTCACGTTATTATTAACAATAATAATAATACAAATGATAAAAAAAAAAAATAATAATAATAAAATAAAAAATAAATAAACCTCATGGGTCACATCAAGAGGATTCTGAAATCATCTCGCGACACCCCCCTCGGGGTCCCGCAAACCCCCACTTTGGGAACCCCTGCCCCATTCGAAAATTCTGTTTTTCTAGTCAGACGGACGTCACGGAGGCACTTTATGCCTTATCTCATTTAGGCAGATAAGATTGTCGCAGCCAATTTCCAAGTGTACCATAGTTGGTAAAGCAGAGTCCATGTAGTGAAGAAACAGCCCATCATCTTCCCCCTCGCCATTTTGACAAAAATCCTACGTGAAAAAACGTAGCACTACGCTAGATCCACTCTCGCTCCAGCCAGTATACCTTCTAGCTCCCTATTGAGCTGTGGGGAAATCTGAAAGAATACGCCCATTGGCTACAAATCACTATATGATTGGTTGATCAAATTGTCAATCCAAACGTACGCTCTCATTCAGTCTAAGGGCCAAAGTCATCGGGAATACTTTGGTTGAAGGATATTCTTCCCAGCAACCTAGAAAAATATCTGATTGGTTGCATTGTTTTTCCAACACAAAACCACTCAAATGCGTAGTGCATGGACCGAGAAAGACAAACAAATCAACGTAACACTAATATAACACATAACACAGATACCATTCTCATTTATACATTTTATTTAAATTTGATTAAATTGTATTACATTTTATTAATTAAAATTTTTTGGTTTCATCTGAGAGTTCCAGGGTCTTCTCTGAATACCTTGAAGGCCCTGACGCTTCACCACTGGTATGTAGTAGTCCAACCCCATCGCTGCTTTTTGGTTGTGGTAAACCCCTCCACCACCCCCCCTACTTCCTTCTCCCAATTCTGTACAAGTAGAGGAGACCATATTCCCTTTGAAATCACAACCAGCAAAGCAGAACGTAGTCGAAGAGCGCGTTTGAGTTTTGACTTTAGATAACTTTAGATATTCGATATTCATTTCACTCGCAGTGAATATCAACCAAGGTGAAAATGTGAGTCTCGAGACAGATTAGGGTAAAGAAAGGACTATCGGAGACGCTTTTGGGAGTACATTTTGAAAGTGACATTTCAGACAATCAACCACATTTGTAGCGCAACACGCTGTTGAATTGGCTGGATTTATTCACATGGCGAGTAGTAAATAAATAGATTTATTTACATTTTATATATAATATATGCCTGTGTTGGATGAATCACAAGGGTTGGCTTTAAACCTCTCCTTCACCCCCTTTATGTAAAATTAGGTTGTAAAGAGAGGATTTAGCTTCCTTCCGTTCAAGCTGATGTTAGTGTGTGGTGTAGTGTTAGACTTAATTAAGGCAGGAGTACGGTTGATTTAGTCCATGACAGAGAAGGGCCCTAGCGAGACCCTTAGCCTTTCCCATCGGAGCCAGACACACTCCAGCTAATCTCGACATGGAAGCTTATCCCTCGTTTGTTGACGTAGTATTTAATTTTTTTCCCGGTTGCTTGTACCATATTCTTTTTCCTGGGCCCATTCCCCTTTAGAAAGAACAAAATGTCGAGGGCACTGATGACGGCACACCTCTTCACCACGACCGCCGCACGGCTTCCCCCTTTGAAAACTCCACCGGCCGAGGCGGCCAGGCGGGGACGACCCCCGACTCGGACCTCTGTCCCTCGGACGCCGGCACCCTGCGGATTCTCCCGACACTCGTCTACGCCCTTTTCTTCGTCCTGGGTCTGGCAGGTAACCTGCTGGCCCTGTGGGTTTTCCTGCGCGTGCACACCAAGAAGAGCTCGGTGCGCGTGCTCCTCCCCAACGTGGCGCTGGCCGACCTGCTGCTGGCCGCCTGCCTTCCCTTCCGGGTGTGGTACCCACAAGGTGCGCGGGGACCACTGGGAGCTGGGCGCCACGGCGTGTCGCGTGTTTGGCAACTTCTTCTACATGAACATGTACATCAGCCTCGCGCTGCTGGGGCTGATCAGCGTGGACCGCTACCTGAAGATCAACCGAGGCGGGGCTGCAGCGGCACCGATGCAGCACCTGCGCCGCCGGGCCGGCCTGCGGCTTGAGTGCCATCATCATTGAGTCCATCCTCACCTTCTCCATCACCACCTGGTTTCCTAGCTTTGGATGAAAACGTCTGCCAAATGCCCTAAATGTAAATGTTTCCCGCTGCCACTGCAAGAGACAAGTCCAACCTGCGGCGTGTCATACTCTGCGGAGAGAGTGATCGGCTGCAACCTGCCTTCTCTCCAGACTCTGCATGACTCCAGGGCCCTGAAGCGGGCCAGGAAGATTATGGCTGACCCCTCTCACCCAGGCAACAGTCTCTTTGCACTGCTCCCCTCCGGCCATCAGGTCAAGAACTGCACACCACAAACAGAGTTTCTTCCCCACGGCCTCCAGTCTCGTCAACAAGGCCCGCCTCCCCCTCTGAAGACCCCCCCCCCCCCCCCCCACTGGACCCAGCCCTCATACACCCACACATATATTCATACAGAAATATTTATATTTATTTATACTTAGATCTAGATTTAGATTAAAATGCTAAATTTGCACTGGACTTAGTCCGCTCACTGAACATTTTTTGTACATTGTTTTGCCTTGTATTGTTTTTGTCTTGTTCTGTTGTGTCTGGACCCCTCTCACTCAGGCCCTAGTCTCTCTGCACCTCTCCCCTCCAGCAGGAGGCTCCCCCCGACCCCCCCCACCGGACCCAGCCCTCATACACCCACACATAGACCAATATTTATATTTTGAAATGCTAAATTTGCACAGGACTTATTGTTTTGCCTTGTCTGTACCGTTTTGTTTTGCACGTTACTGTGTTTCTTCAGACCTGTGTCAAATTCCTATGCGTGTTTTTACAACTGGATATGGTAATAAACCACTTTCTGATTCTGATTCTTATGGGACCGGTTATATGTCTACACATCCGAGTTCCTCCGTTTGTTGTGTCATGGTTGTCGCCCAGGTGCTTCCAGTACAAGCATCTCCGTCACAACAAAGGCTACGTCAACCTGCTGCTGGTGCTCGTCTTGGATCACCTACTGCTCCATGGTGGTGTTCTACGTCAAGATCGCCGGCCAGCTGTTGCGTATGTCCCAGGAGAAGCCCGACCTTCCCAACGCGTCGCGCTATGCCCGGACGGCCAAGAAGTCCTTCTTCGTCCTCGTCCTCTTCACCGTGTGCTTTGTACCCTACCACACGGTGCGCGTGTTCTACATCGTCACCCAGATCAAAGACACATCCTGCTATTGGAGGGGCGTGGCCAACCAGGCCAACCAGGTGGTGCTGCTCCTCTCGGCGCTCAACAGCTGCCTGGATCCAGTCATGTACTTCCTGATGTCCTCGCGTGAGGAAGCAGTTGCTGGGCAGCATGATGAGAGCACGGGAGGCCGGGGCCAGTGGCGGCAGTAGCTCCAGCGTCGAGCAGGGTTCAGGGTCAGGAAGGACCGACCCAGGGCAGCCCGTGACCGGCTCTGTGGGCATGTTGAGGAGCAACGTGGCCGCCAGTCCAGGTCCCCATGACACGGGAGAAGGGAAACGGGCATTCTGTATTCCAGCAGCATATAGCAGCATAAAGAAAACAATAGTGCCTGCTTTGTAACATCACATCTAAAACGGTCATTAACTTCAACAAAGGAATGCATAGATCAGCAGCATAGGGCAGATTGAAGTCACGCAGCAGTGCCTTAAAACAACTTGAAACGACGAGTCTATCAACATGAAATCAACGTGTAACTGGGCTTGTTGTCTCCTAGTCTGTTTTAATGAAAAGAGCAGTATCCCTTTGTAGACCTAGACATCCAACTGTCTGTAGTTGGCGCAAGAGAAGGCTTTTCTGACAACCCTCAATTTTTGTGGATATTTTCCTTGTGTTAAACCAATGGTGTTTATACCACAAGAGTTAAGTCATCTTTGTGTAACGTGGTTGTTTTGAGTTGAATTATAGTTGCACAAAATCTGTTATTTTATTTATTATTTCCTTATATACAGGTTTATATTAATTTATTTTATATTCAGCCTACTGTATATGGGGAACCGAACTGTCCCGTAGCCCCTCCTCCCTGTGACCCAACTTCCTGTTACCTGGCCCCTAAATACCGTGCCCCCCCCCCCCCTCTGCCTCTTTCCCGGGATATCTGATGTCCAAAGAGGTACAGTCCTGTTATTTTGTCTAGTCCCATAATTCTTCATTTATCCATGTATCTTCTATGGTCTATTAATATGTGGTAACTCTGTCTTTGTGTGGGTGTGAGTTTCATTTAGCTGAAGCGGCGGGGATAAAAGTTGTTCGCTGACGCAGCTGTTATGTTCCTTGCTTATGCTACAGGTAGGCTGTCATTTTGTTTAGTTCCTTTGGTATTGTAAACTTTGTTATGTGCTCTCATTCCCGGGATATTTGATGTCGAAAGAGAGATTTGAATAAATGGTCAAGGACCATAAGAGGAAGTTGTCCACCGTCTCCTTCCTCGAGAAACACACAACGCAGAAAGACACGGTCACGCGGTTTACTAGTTACAATAACTGATGAATTGTTTGGTTCGCAGTTCGTACCCTGTACCAAACGGCTAAATACCAATACACCTTTTTCAGTACCCCACACACACCACCCCCCCCCCCCAGAGGTGTTGTCCCTTGAGGGATAGAGCGCGTGGCTAGGTCCTCGAGCACAGCCAGTTTAAAGAACACAGTCCGCTGTGTCCCAAAAGGTTCTGGCTGGTTTTGGACTGTACTGCAAATCTTCAAAGCAACTCCTCCACCAACAATTGAAACGGCAATATTGTTCTTACAATAGCTTACGGCAATCGCGATTTGCACAACAATATACACAAGACACAGAACAAACCATAACTGCTGATAGAAAAAAAATTGGCCAGTGTATGAAATCAATTTCTACGTTAATGTTTTCTGTATATTGAGATTTCATTTGACAAAGAGCCGAGGGATTACACGGTTGATTCCATCTACAGCACAACGAGAGGCAGAGCACATTTGAGTACTGGTCTCTTGTGGCGTCTTACTACCCAGGCAGCTGGCTAGAGAAGCAGCACCACCCTAAGGCACACATATCAATGTTGTGGAGGATTTGCTTTTGCAGCGTGCCCTGGAGGTAAAAATGCCGAAAGAGCGAAAGACAGACGAAAATGACAGAGACCAGCATAGAGTAAAAAGTCCAAAACAAACTATGTTTAAGTTTCTAACCCAAATAACAAAAGATGCACTGTGGCCACACGTTTGGTTTTGTGGAATTAAAATAACTAAAACATTAGACGTTACGTTACTTATTTGGCTTCATTTGTGCACAATGGCTAAATCCACTATTCTTATGAACCATGTGATCCACATTAGAGCCAGACGAAATTATACATTTTGGCTTTTTTTTTTCTCTCTACAGCTCATTGTGTACATGAGAAGGGAGGTAGATGAGAAGAAGGTATTCAAAGAAGACCATGGAACTCTCAGATGAAAGAAAAAAAATCAAATTAATTGTATTAATAAAATGTAATTCAATTAAATAAAAATTTAAATAAAATGAATAAATGAGAATGGTATCTGTGTTGTTGATCTGTTATATTACAGTGTTACGTTGATTTGTTTGTCGTTCTCGGTCCATGCACTACGCATTTGAGTGGTTTTGTGTTGGAAAAACAATGCAACCAATCAGATATTTTTCTAGGTTGCTGGGAAGAATATCCTTCAACCAAAGTATTCCCGATTGTTTTGGCCCTTAGACTGAACGAGAGCATACGTTTGGATTGACAATTTGATCAACCAATCATATAGTGATTTGTAGCCAATGGGCGTATTCTTTCAGATTTCCCCACAGCTCAATAGGGAGCTAGAAGGTATACTGGCTGGAGCGAGAGTGGATCTAGCGTAGTGCTACGTGTTTTCTACTTACGTCAAAATGGCAACAGGCGAAGATGATGTCGTTGCGGATTTATTGTCGGAACCATTTTCAAGACGACCATTCAATGTAAATATGGACATTATTAACACTGACACTGTGGTCAGCAACACTGGTGCTCCACAGGGAACGGTTCTTTCCCCATTCCTGTTCACCCTGTACACCTCAGACTTTCAGTTCAACTCAGAGTCCTGCCATCTGCAGAAGTTCTCGGACGACTCTGCAGTTGTTGGTTGTGTCAGCGAGGGAAACGATGAGGAGTACAGGGGCATCGTGGACTCCTTCGTTGAGTGGTGTGAGCTGAACCACATGCAGCTCAACACGGGCAAGACGAAGGAAATGGTGGTGGACTTCCGCAGGAGGAAATCTACCCCCACACCCATTTCCATCAAGGGTGTGTCCGCAGAAGTTGTTCAGGAATATAAATACCTGGGAGTTCACCTGGACAACAAACTGGACTGGGCCAAGAACTCTGAGGCTGTGTACAAGGGGGGGGGCCAGAGCCGTCTCTACTTCCTGCGGAGGCTCCGGTCCTTCAACGTTTGTAACAAGATGCTGAAGATGTTCTACCAGTCGGTGGTAGCCAGTGCCATCTTCTCCGGTGTCGTGTGCTGGGGAAGCAGGTTGAGGTCAGCAGACACCAACCAGATCAGCAGGATTGTCAGGAAGGCTGGCGCTGTCCTGGGGGTCCAGCTGGACTCCTTGTTGGTGGTGTCTGAGAGGAGGATGCTGCGCAAGCTGCGTAGTATTGACAACAACTCTCACCCTCTCCATCAGGTGCTGACCTCATACAGAAGCACCTTCAGCAACAGACTCATTCCACCCAGGTGTACCACAGAACGCCACAGGAAGTCCTTTCTTCCTGTGGCCATCAGACTCTTTAATTCATCTACCTCGGGTCGTGAGAGGGACAGTGGAGACTCAGTGACCTGAGGCCAATGCACTGTAAATCCTTTCACTGTAATTTTGCACTGTTAATTCAATTTCACATGTCACTTTTTCAGTATTCATCAGTTATTTATTAGTATTTTATTACTGCCAATTTGCACTATACGTATTGTTGTATATTGTATATACCTACATATTACTGTAATAACACTGTAAATTGTGCAATTCATCTGTTAATACATTTTGATTTCATTTAGATTTCATTTAGTTATATTTTGTTTATACTAGTTTAGTTTAGTTTGTTGTTATTTTGTTTTTAGGTATTATATTTTGTGTGCATTTATTCCCCGTTTCAACTGTTGCACCTTAATTTCCCTCGGGATAAATAAAGTCTCTTGAATCTTGAAATCTTGAATATTAAAAAAGGCCGTCCAACACCTGACAATCTTGAACTGAATCAAGTTGTTAAAGCAGGCTATGTTCGCCATTTTCAGGCTAGCAACTGGGAAAGATACCCGTGGCTAACGGGTATCTTTCCAGGAGAATGGATTTGGTCTTCAAGTGAACATCATTGGTGAGTGACACTCATTTGTCTTTGCTGGTTTTGTCTCAGTGTTGCGTCTCGTTGAGCTGGTCGTTGCATTTTGTTTCCACACACTTGTTGACTGATTAGTTAATGGCTGTCTTGAGTTTGTTTAGCATTGTTGTGCATTTGAATTGAGAGTTTTGACTTGATCTTTCTTTGCATCGCTTAACGTGAAAAGACTTAACGTAACTAAGAGTTACAAAACCGCGATCAATAATCACCAAATGTCTCTGGCATATGTCTCGTCATTAGCGCTCACCTGTCAAAATATCTCAACTTAAATCCGCAGCTTTATGAGAGGAAAACACTTAATGTAACATAACTTCCGTATTTAGGCGTTGATATTGTGACAGGTGAAAGTGCCGATGACAAGACACATGCCAGAGACATTTTGGTGATTACTGATTGCCGTTTTGGAACTTTAAAGTTACGTTAAGCCTTTTCACGTGAAGTGTGTTACTGTCCCTTTAATCGATAGCCTGTGTGGTGGTGCTATCGTACACTTGGAAATTGGCTGCGACAATCTTATCTGCCTAAATGAGATGACGCATAAAGTGACTTCCTCCGTGACTCGAAAATGACCACACATTTTGGCTTTTTTTCTCTCTCTCTACAGCTCATTGTGTACATAACGCACAGCACGAGTATTATTGCTTTTCTATATTTTATAAATGATTAGTCTGAACAAAAGAGTACTTCGTAAGTTCGTTGTGACTTCGTTCCTCCTCAGGCCCCACATGGATGGGGGGGGGGGGGGGGGAAATAGTTGAAAACGTATGCCAAAAAAAGGAAGAAAATAAATAAATAAACAAAGGGTTAATGCGGTAATGGGGTGAGAAATGCACACCGGCCATAACTGATGATGACGTAGTAGTAGTAGAAGGAGGAAAGGAAACCTCACTAACCTCACACAGTGTTCTCACACTGTGATAAGCAACCACCCGTGGCACTGGGCGGGTCACCGTTTCATCATTCGAGAGCCCAACAGTCAAGGAGAATTGCTGTTGTTGACGACCACTGGCAGGGTACGTACAATATGTCTCAGACTTTCTCTTGATTCATAGAGTCAAAGAATGATTCATTGGTGTGTGTGTGTGTGCGTGCGTGGCGTTTATTCTGATCATTTTCTTTAGTGTGCTCTTTTGAGGTAGCACCAGCACTGAGACAGTATGCACTTCTGTATTCTCTTGAATTCATCACAACATTGTCGTTAACACTATTACACTTACATACTCTCCTGGACTTTCTGGACTCATCACAGTTACTGCACTGTATTCATGATGCTGCTGCACTACTGGTACTTTAAAATGCTTTTTTTGTTTTTATTGTATATACACCGTATATATATATTTTTTTATGGTATTGTTTTGGAGATGTATACTGTGGGAGGGAATGGGGAGTAAGCATTCCAATGTACCAATGGCCAATAAAAGTATCTTAAATCACATCCACAGTGCTACGAAACACACTTGGCTATTTTTATGCAGAGAGCACTGCGCCACCAAGAATAGTACCGCCGTCTTCGACCGAGTCAACATAACCCAGTGCTCCTGTTCTCTTACAGATGGTAACGATGGAGAACACACTTAGCCCTAATCAGACGTCTCCGCCATCGTCGCTCAGCCTTTGCCCCACCTTCGCCACACTCTACGTCCTGCCCTGCCTCTACACCCTCCTCTTCCTCACCGGGTTGCCGGGCAACGTGCTGTCCCTGTGGGTGTTTCTGTGGCGCATCTCCGACACCGCCCCCACCCAGGTGTACCTGAGCCACCTGAGCGTGTCCAACCTGCTGGTCTCCCTGACCACGCCCTTCATGGCCGTCTACTACGCCCAGGCGTCCGCCCAGCCCGCCACTAGCGCCCTGTGCCAGCTGGTGCTGCACGGAGCCACCCCTGTGCTGCACATCAACATCCACCTCAGCGTGGGTCTCCTCACCTGGGTGGCCCTCAGCCGGCTGGCCGTCCTCATCAACCGCACGCCCAGCTCGGGCGCCAACGTGGTCCAGCGCTGCTGCCCCGCCTTCTTCGGCCGCCTGAGGAGGGTCTCCTTTGCCCGGCGCATTTGCGTCGGCGCCTGGGTACTGGTGGTGGGCTCCACCTCATTTGTGACCCTGTACTACTCCGTAAAGGAGGCCGGAAGCGGCCTCGGTCAGGCCGCCGGTCGGGGAGGAGCGGCGAACCGCAGCCACGTACCCGACGAGGGGAGGAAGGAGGAGGACGTTGCGCTGTGTTACAGCCCGGACACAGAGCTGGGTGGAACCCTGTCCACAGTTGGCCAAGTGACCACCATTACAATGTTCTTCGCCTGTTTCTTACTGGTGCTGCTGTGCTACATGCTGTTGTCGTTTCACCTCATGCGCTCGCGCCACAACGTCAAAGTGGCCGCCTCCCGGGGCCTGCTCAGAAGGGTTCTCCGCAACATTATACTCATCAAGGTGCTCGTAAATCAATGATATTGCAGGAATAACGTGATTGTTAATGCTCCAAACCATGAACTCCTTGTGTGTGTGCGTCTCTCACAGATGGTTCTGACATTTTGCTTGGTACCGTACAACGTCTACAAGGCCGTTTTCATCTCCTTGGGACGTGATTACCATCAAGGTGATAATTACCACAGCTCTAGTCCAAAGACCCACCACTGCCATCCACTCTCCAGCCTTATTGAGGTAAACGGGTCTCCTGTGTGCTTTTAGCAATAAACTGTTGGTTATAAAAATGTGCCAATGGGCAAATGTGCTTTAACGTTTCAATGGTTATCTTCGTTAGGCCGATCACAATATTTTGGTTCTCATCCATTGTTTTTCTAATCTTTCAGGTTAAGAATTTCCTCCTCCTTTTGGCCATCCTACGGGGTTCCCTGGATCCTGTGATGTATTTCCTGTTGGATAGGACTTTCCAGAAACAAACCCTTATTCTCCTCAGGCTTAAGCCTCAGACCTCCACCCCCGCGTTGGAGGCAGCTGCCCAGCTCCCTGGGCAGTCCCAGCTGGGTCCAAGCACCCGCACTGGAGACATCAGTCACACAAGTGCTATCTAAGGTGTCCGGTGTCCTTCACATTTGCAGTACCTGCAATATAATATATTTTCGAAAGAGAAATGGAAATAGACCTGCCTCGACGAGTTATTTTATCTTTAATCTTGTGTCTGTGTGTATATGGTTTAGTAGTTGTGCTTGCCGTGTCAAGAAAGTGTGTGTGTTTGCGCTTGGACCTACATTTTAGAACGTGTGTGTGTGTGTGTGGACAAGCTACCATACAAACGCAATCACACACAAAATAAATAAATTAAATAAACACATTTTGAGAACCGTTATCGTTGTCTTACTTCCAACTTGACTTGACTTGAAGAACTGTTAGGTCCGTCAGTCAGACAAAGTAAACCAGGGAGATGAATCAGCTTTACAACAGCTCCTCCTCCACTGGAGTGCAGTGAGAGAAGGAGTCCAGCCCAAACTAACGCTGTGAGGAAAGATTATCGAGATCAAGCCTACCAAAACATTGTCGGTGACTTCTCACTGTCAAAACACTGAGCGAGGTAAATGCATTCTAGAACCATGCGTGTCAACCAAGTGAGCCAAGGAAGTCGGTGTGTGCGCGCCCTAACGCGTAACCTGACGTGCGCTTGCGTGCGTGCGTGCGTACGCACAAAGCGTTTGTGCAAATGGGGCTGGGCGATATGGACCAAAAATCATATCCCGGTGTTTTAAAGCTGTATCGCGATATACGATATATATCGGTATCATATACAAATTCGGCTCATTTTTCTGTTTTAACTCAATGCCACATGTATGATGTCACAAGCACTTATTTTAAGACAACTCATATTCACAAGAATAACAGGCATTTCCCCTTTTAGAAAATATACAGCTGCACACTACCTATTTAACACGTAAATGAAAAAGGTACATTGAAATAATAAAAATCCATAAAATAAATAGCCTATATTAAATACATAGGCGTACTACAGAGCTGTGCAAATGACTAAATCCCCTTCGTTATATCGCACCACTTGGAACTTTTCTTTTCACAACCCTGCTAAATGAAGGATGGGACACAATAAAACACACACCTACACGTCCCTTTGCAGTTTGGTGAAAGAGCTGAAAGTGACCTTGACAATAGTAGGTACATGGTGTAACGTTTTTGCTTGTCTGCAAGTGCTTGCCGTGTAGTGTGCGTGTTCATACCATTAAGGCCAAGGCTTTCATATTTGAACTCCCCTTGTCTTGTTCATAATAATGATGCTAATAATAATAAATAGTGTGTCAGGTTAGATTGCTTGACTAGGTAAGACGTAGAGCG
>CM051015.1:8203845-8256345 GCA_027704905.1 Muraenolepis orangiensis | reverse complement strand
AAAGCAGTCTTTATCAGTGATTGGCTATTGTGTATTACGATAGCCAATCACAATATATAATTATAACCTGTGTGTGTGTGTGTGTGTGTGTGTGTGTGTGTGTGTGTGCGCACAGCCACCCACACACGTAAAAAAATAGATACAAAAAAAAAAGAAAGAAAATCCCCACAATATTAATTGACTCGCAGAGCTGAGAGTGTGTGATCGCTATAAAGTTTAAGCGGTTCGTGCCGGGGGGGAAAAAAAAAAAAGTGCCCAATGGAGCTCTTAAATGGAAGCGAGGAGAGGCTTGCAACAGCTCCTCGGTCCAGCTGGAACTTTGGGGGGGGCGCGAGGGTTCCACCGATACACCACTGGCTGCTACTGCTGGGGGACGAGGTCCACCCCGAGACAGCAGCCTTAAGCTACACTTACTTTTTTATATATTCCCTTCTAATTAACTTGCTCAGCACACACACACACACACACACACACACACACACACACACACACACACACACACACACACACACACACACACACACACACACACACACACACACACACACACACACACACACACACACACACACACACACACACACACACACACACACACACACACACACACACACACACCCCCACCCCCACCCCCACCCCCACACCCCCCCCCCCTACTCTGACTCAATCCGTTTGTCCAGTTATTCACCAAATAACCAACTCTCCGTCGTGGCCGTGGCTCTGCACTAATTAAGGGGGCATCATTTAGCCTAGATGAAGCCCCGCCCCCTATTTGCTCCTTTTTCCCTTCCGTTCGCCCATTGGATGTGGATGTGTGGATGTGGCCATGGTGGACGCACACGCCTGCAGTTACTCGCAACTAGTGGACTACAGCTACCTCATTATAAGAGGGTTTACTTGCGGTTGCTTCAAAGATGTGTTGTTTGGTGTGACCGCACTGTGAAAGAGAGCCAAGGACTCGCCCGTTTGGCGATGAAGGATTCACATGATGAAGGGATTAGCTATAGTGGAATAGAGAGAGGACGATATAAAAGGGTGGGGGCTGTGAAGGGGGGGCTTTTTTCGTAATCGCATCTCTGGCCCCTTCAACTATAGCATCACACACACTCACACACGCTAATAACCCTCACTCGCTCTCCTTTCTTCAAAGCCCATCCGCACACCCTCTCCAATCCACCCCCAACAAGCTTCCTTGCGACACACAGACTCTCGACTTTCTCTTTTTTCTTTCGTCGTCTCTCTCTCTCTCTCTCTCTCTCCTGGCCATCTCTTTGGCCATCGCCGGCCCATACCAAATCCCCCATTCATTATGTATGTGTGTGTGCGCAGTGGTTAATTTATTGCCAGAGAAACTACTCACTACTCGAAGACCATGTAGAGCATGCCGTCAGAGCTGTACGTCTCCAGGAGCTCCACAATGTGGGGGTGTTTCAGCATGTGGCAAATACTGGCCTCCCTCTTCAGGTCTGAAAAGCACACAGACAAACACACACACAGAGTCAGAAGGGAGGACGGGATGAAATGTAGAGGTTATGGGTGATGTGAGACAGCATTGCATTTTTACAGTTGTTCAACCTTTTACACCCCCATCCTAATAAGCACCACGTTGGGTCTTCCTTCTGGTCTTTCTATGGCGTGTAGCATTGCAATCTGGTCCCTTCTTTTACCCAAGGCTGCTGGCATGTATTCTTCATAGACAATGAAGATCCTCACAATTCCCTCAACGTACGTGTGTGTGTGTGTGTGTGTGTGTGTGTGTGTGTGTGTGTGTGTGTGTGTGTGTGTGTGTGGTGTGTGTGTGTGTGTGTGTGTGTGTGTGTGTGTGTGTGTGTGTGTGTGTGTGTGTGTGTGTGTGTGTGTGTGTGTGTGTGTGTGTGTGTGTGTGTGTGTGTGTGTGTCAACCCCTGCTGGTGCGCTAACCACGCAGTCTTATGCCTTGCAGCAACCCCGGTTTGAATCCCGCCTGTGCATCCATGTCACTCAGACTCAGTCTAAAACCGAATTTTTTTCCGTCCGTTGTCTTGTCTCTATTCACTCTTATGTCTATAAAAGGCACCAAAAGCCTTTAAACATATATACATAAAAAATAACCTTGTTTTTGAGGTAATGGAGAACACGCCAGCAATAATATTATATATATTGTAAATATATATTTTGGACAGAGTGAGGATTTTCCATCCTCAGATTCCCAACAAGAGAGATTGTTCACCCCGTGTGTTCCGCCTCCTGTCTGACTGACCGTCCACTGTGTGTGTGTGTGTGTGTGTGTGTGTGTGTGTGTGTGTGTGTGTGTGTGTGTGTGTGTGTGTGTGTGTGTGTGTGTGTGTGTGTGTGTGTGTGTGTGTGTGTGTGTGTGTGTGTGTGTGTGTGTGGGGGGTAGCCAGCTCTGCTACAGCAGCAACTAGTGAACAACACACTACACACACACACACACACACACACTGAGAGAGCCCGACACTAGTCGGACCGTGTCACCGGTGACTCGACAAAAAGTAAAATGTCGACAGCGCACGCCATCTGTTGTCTCTGTATTGAAATCTCAATACAGAGAAGTGTCTTGGCGGCATGCATCCACCTCTTTGACAGGCCGTTAAAAAGGGCGGCAAAGGGTTAATGAAGGGGTTAATGGAGCCGGAAGGAAGAGGCAGAGGAGGAGGAGGTGGGGGAGGAGGAGGGGGGGAGGAGGAGGAGATGATGTAGTGGGAGAGCAGCAGAGAAACAAACGATGAAGGAAAAGGTCAAGGTGTGCGAATATCAAATCAGCCTGTGATCACCTCGTGGTGAAACACCACCAAAGGGTTAAGACGCTACATGCTGCCGCGGTGGCACAACAGAAAACAACCCACAGGAATTGGAGAGGAAAAAAAAAAAATAGGAGCAATTTGACGGAGCAAGGAGTTGTGAAAAAAAAAAAAACGTTTTAATGTAAAAGGAGACTACTAATGGCTGGCTTGGAAATAAATCAATAGTCCGGGACACTTGCGAATGGCGCACCGTCCTGTCGCGTTGAACTGAATGGATGCCGTGTAGACAAACATCTTGAATTGCGTGCGACGCGGTGCTGTTTAAAAACGGATGTCGTACAGAAGTGGTAACCTAACTGGCCCCAAGGGAGCGAGGCAACATATAATACACAGCGAGGCTGTAAATATAATTTATGCAAAATCGTGAAGATGGCTTGTTCCAATTTAGATTTACAGACAATGTTTTAAATAAAAGGAGTGTGCAAGCGAAAGGAGCGTCTTTATATGGGCGGCGTGTAGGTGGGGAGACCTAACATGTTTCTATCTGCAAAAGAGGGGCCCCTGCAGGAAAGGTTTTTGGAACCACTGTCCTCCAGGACAGTGAGACACTGGACGGACATGTTCTGTTGGATGCCGGCCGCAAAAGACAGCTCTAATCCACACTCTACCCCCCACCCTCTTAGCTCTCGCACGCAACACTGTGGCCACATGAAGCCTCTCATGTCCAACGTCCTCCTCAGACCATTATCCTAGGCACCATCGTCATCTGCCATGTGCAGGCAAGACTCTGGGCTATAAATCCTTCCACTCGAAACCTTCCTGCCTCTTAAGCCCATCGTCCCCTCACTCAAGCTGGCCTCCCTTCTTCCCGGGAGCCCTGCCTCCCACTTATCCATTCAACACTAGCAGAACCCCACCCCCCCCCCCCCCCCCACACACACACACTCCATCTTCTGGAAGCAGCTATTCTGGGAGAGGTTGCAGCTGGAGCTGAGAAAGACACTGTATGCACACACGTGTATATATAATATACATAGCCTAACCTTTCTGCGTTTTCTGCATCACACACAGTCTGTACATATATATAGTCCCGGCGTATCTGCATCAGTGCACGTACACACACAGCACAACTGTAAATATAGCCGCTGCTCCATGCAGTGGGTCCCTGTGGGGACAGGTGTGCACCAAGGCCACATGGAAGCTGCATGTTCCCCCCCCCCCTTCTCCACATGGGAGCAGATGTTTCACTGGAGGAAAAATCTATAGGGAGTGACAGCGGGGGGGACACACACACACACACACACACACACACACACACACACACACACACACACACACACACACACACACACACACACCTTAAGCCAGGATAAGTGGTCACCTTACGGCCTGCTGCATGCGGCGTCATCTGGAGACCGCATGCCAGTCTCCCCCGCCTCAGGACCGACCGCAAGAGGGTACTCAATCAGCACAGCAAGAAAACCACTACCATCTCTCTTTCTCCTCATAGGGCACACACAGCTGGTGTGTGTGTGTGTTGGGAGTTTCATTTTGCGTTTGCTTAAGTATCGTGTAACTGAATAAAAAAACTAACCGTATTTGTAGTTAAAAAATAAAAAATAAATAAATAAAAAAGGTACAGTGTGTGTTGAATTTGGTGGCATCCAGCAAGGAAGTGGAATCCAATATCCATTTAAGTTTGTTTTAATTAGCGTAACGGCATGAAGATAAGAACGGTTTTGTTTTCGAACATAAACCCCCCCCCCCCCCCCCCGTATACCTACATAGTGAGCTCTCCTCTACTGTGGAATATCGTTGTGTTCTGCCTCCATGTCTCTTCAGTAGCCCAGACTAGACACTGGAAAGGATGCATTTTTACACTTTTTTTTGGGTGGGTGGGTTTCGGCGTGCTTTAGGCTAACCTTTTTGTGTTGTGCAAAGTTTTGACAAACAGGATCATAGTTAGAAGACAAATCCAAGGGAGCGAGTTCCCTGGTTTCGTTTTAGGACCCGTTGATAGAGATAGCTCCAGGTATAATTTGTATCGACAATATATCGCCCCCGTCTTCTTTATTATTGTGTAGATTCCTCCATTTGCCTTGCAGACATGTCCACTTAGTTTATAGCAGACCTAAATCCTTAGAGGTTACTGCCACATTGATGTGAAAGCTCCCCTTAGAATCCACCTTAGAATCCCCTTAAGCCAAACGCTTTACCGCCATGAAGTCTTACAAGAACTGGTTTTGCATCATGAGGCAAAACATTTTCAAAAATGTATACACAAATCTACTGGAGACGTGTTTGAAAAAAAAGTCCATATGGTATGATGTTGAAGTGAACTATGTTTTTGTTAGGGCACAAGGTGATGTGTAACCCATATTACCTAAAAAAAAAAGGTGAGAATATATGTATACAGGTGGCTCATACATAGCACAGCAACCAGAGTGAGGGAGTAAGAGAGGGAGATGTCAAATGTTGGTGTTGCTCATGTAATGAGGGGTGTGAGAAACAAGGAACACACGCGCGCACAGACAAACACGCGCACAGACACACAAAACACACAAATGTCGTAGGAAGGAGATGACAGCCGAGGCATGAGTGGAAGAAGGTTGGGAGGGAGAGGTTGTTATCTTCCGCTCGCGCGCACACACACACACAGTTTGTCACGACATTCAACCATGCATTCTGAAACTACACTATGCTACACTACACTATTGAATACTTTACTATACAATGCTATACTACAAACACTATCCTATAACAATACTATACACCATAAAAAAGAAGAATAAAGTGTCTAATGGATGATGTATGCATTTACATAAGCGAATGTGTGCAAGGGGAAAATGCAAAGTGAGAATCAACACTTTAACTAAGGAAAGGAGGCAGAGATGGAGAATGGGAGGACCTAGGACCTAGCCACTGTAAGGCAACAGAAGAGAAGAACACAGGAACAAGAAAGGAGTTGTGCACAGTTGTCCCCAAAGTGCAGGCCCTGAAGGAAAGGCCACGTCACCAGAATGTGCGCGTGTGCGTGTGTGTGTTGGGGGGGAGGGGGTGGAGATGGGGGGGGAGGGGGTGGAGATGGGGGGGGGGAGGGGGTGGAGATGAGGAGCAAGGGGAGATAAAAACTTGGGGGTGAACAATCCCACCGTTTCCCCATGCCAGCCGCCCTTAAATGTCCAGTCATTTTCCATCCATCCATCCATCCTTTCTACGTGAAGGAGCAGCGGCTCTACTCCGGCTATACTGTCCAGTCATTTTGTATTCTAAAAAGACGTTAACCACTATTATCTAGGCTTCATCCAAACAGTTAGGGGTTGCCGATAGTTTAAATGAAAACAGTCGGCAAGGAAGAGATTCTCTTATAACCCATGAATGTATAACATATATAAAATAACCCTATCAAATCATCAATGTCCTGGATGTGCCCCTTTTCCCTTAGTTGGTAGCCTGCACAATAAATCATTGCAGATCGTTACCAAATGTAGATGTTATTTGGGGGGGAAAGTCCCACAGAAGGGTCAAGTCCACAAGCCATGGCTGTACTGTACAACTGTGTCACACCTGTGCACATTCATACCAGTGAAAACCCCATAAAGTACTCAAAAAGGACTTAACAAATTGATTTTTAAATATAAATTGATAATGTATTGTATTCAAATAAAAAATGAAAACACTAACAGCTAACGTTAACAGCTCATTTATTATTGCATATCATTTCACCCCCATTTCAACTCTTGACAGTGAGTGATGTGCTGTGTGGGTGTCCTGGCAGTTATCTGGGAACCATTCTGTTGCTTAGACACAACCCAACCCATTTTGGTGTTTTGGCCTCTGCTCAAGTGTGTGTGTGTGTGTGTGTGTGTGTCCCATGTCCCTGTTCAGTGCCATAATAAAGCTGCCCGCTCAAGTGTAGCGATGGCGGTTCCTACCGGGAGAACGGTGGGGGAGAAATAAAAACAAACCAACAATGAAGAAGGCGTCTGCCATCTGCAGGCCAGAGCAGTGATGGATTTCAAAGGGCCGCGTGGGAATGATGGTGATTTTGTGTGTGTGTGTGTGTGTGTGTGTGTGTGTGTGTGTGTGTGTGTGTGTGTGTGTGTGTGTGTGTGGTGTGTGTGTGTGTGTGTGTGTGTGTGTGTGTGTGTGTGTGTGTGTGTGTGTGTGTGTGTGTGTGTGTGTGTGTGTGTGTGTGTGTGTGTGTGTGTGTGTGTGTGTGTGTGTGTGTGTGTGTGTGTGTGTGTGTGTGTGTGTGTAGTGAAACAGGTTTTTTTACTGTGAGCCTTCAAGGTAGCTTTTCATCAACCGTTTTATAAGAAAAAAAACCTCACACAACCTTTGTTCAATCCCTTGCCCTCTACCCATCTACTGAAACATAGTGCTATGTTAGAAGGCTCTGTTATAGTGCTCTGCATGCCACTAACAGGTAGTCGGCTAGCGGTCATGTGTTTCAAACCCGTGTGCTTTGAGTCATTCCTGGCCCAGTATTGCGGGGTGGTGAATCTCTTTACAGGATGTGTGGTTGTATGTGGTTAAGAACTACACACGCATCTATTGCCTCAATACCAGGAAATACTTCTCAACCACACAAACGCTGTTTGGCACAGGTTCAACTTGATCCCCTGCCAAACGCCAACTAATACCGTTTTCACACTGAATACGGTTTAGACTCCTGTATTAATTAATACGGGTGTCGATACTGTATTAGTTAGTGCGCATTGAATACACTTATGTTCACACTCTTCTAATTCGCGATTAGCTGCGCACTCGATACCAGGTTTTCGTTCAGATTCTGCTCACCCACACACACGGGAAGCGAAACCCGTAGTAGTTTCATTGCTTTGCACACAAACTAGTTATCTAGTAATCTTTTTTTTTTTTTTGGTGGAAAAATGTTTGCACCTAGAGCTAATATAAATGCAGTCCTATGGGTGTACTAACCTGTTTTCAGGCATTAACATTTCATTCCACTACTTGTTCAGTGTCAGACTAACTAACTTAACTGAATGCCAATTGAGTGTTTGTTCTCTTGTGTGCGTTCAAGGGTGTCCATTATATATCCAACAAGTAAAAACGACGCTCCAATTAAAATCTTCTTTGACATTGACGAGCCAAAGTGAAGGAACAATTAAAAAATAACCGGATTACTCTATGGCTTGGTTGATGCACCTGTGGGTCATAGTTAATCAAGGTCCACAGGTTTAACCAGCCACCACCACCACACACGCAAAGACAGCTCTAGCATGTGTCATCTGCTCTGTTCAGCATCAACTACACAACACCGCAATAAACCGAATTCCTCACTCACCCCGTCCTCTTCGGGAGGAGCCCTCACGCAGACATTTTAATGGCATGTAAGCTGCGTCGACTGTTACAAATGCTTTTAAAAAAAAAAGTTGTCAAAATGTTGTCGGCCAGCACCATTATCAAGCGGACAGAACGGAGCAAAGCGGCACCAGACAGGAACTTGAGTCTGGAGTGTCGATACGCTCTCGGGCGCTTAGTGCTACCGAGGACAACCGTCTCCTCCTCATCCTCTTCTTAATTCCCCCCCCCCCCTCAATTTGACGGAAGTTTCCTCCATGGCATCCATACCAATGTCCACAAGTTTAAAGGTGTCAGCGAGCGTGCCCATCTGATCTAAATGTGGATAAAGCAGCAGACTGCATGATGATCAGCGCTCCCTTCTGACCCCGGCTCTCCTCACACAGGAAAGCGGATACAGTCTCCACTGGCTTGTCAATTCATTGCAGCACACACTTTCTAAAGAAAGGGATAGCCAGGAACGTCTTATGTGAAAGTAAACACAAGGGGCTCCCTAATTCTCCGACATATAGACATGCCAGGCTAATATAATAATTACAATATGGTCCGCTTATTTAAGTTGGCTACACTGCCCTACGGAGTGGGGACGGACTATTAAATAATAATTATTATAACTATTATTAAATCTAGTCCCTTCAATATGGTCTGGTGCCTTCACCATGTATTGACAAACAACAAACTAATCTGGAGGATTGAATCCTCTTTACTGGTCACATCCATGTACAGACCTAGTATTAGGAGCAGTGG
Source organism: Muraenolepis orangiensis (assembly GCA_027704905.1). Classification (NCBI taxonomy): domain Eukaryota; kingdom Metazoa; phylum Chordata; class Actinopteri; order Gadiformes; family Muraenolepididae; genus Muraenolepis; species Muraenolepis orangiensis. The sequence goes on along the minus strand of CM051015.1, from coordinate 8,247,526 downwards.
GCAGCTGTTTATACAGCTGCCCGGGGAGCAGTTAGGGTTAGGGTGTCTTCCTCAAGGACACCGAGACAGTTTTTGCTAGGAGGAGCCGGGGATCGAACCAGCAACCTGGAGCCGGTTGTGAGGCGACCGCTCTACCTCCTGAGCTATACTGCTGCCCAAGCATGGCATGGACAGGTGTATAACAGGGCATATGTACACAGTACGGTGGGGACGTTCACATCCCATTGGTTATGATGTAAGGCGGGAAACGATGCTTATGTTTTGAGGGAGATCAACACCAATCAGGGTTTAAGAAGAATTGTTTTAGAAATATCAACTGGAGCGATCCGGATTTACAGTCAAATTTTGCATGAGAATATAGGGAAGAACTCACCCTAGAATTAACCTTAGTGCGACGTGAGTAATGTCAGTGTCAGTGGGCCCAGCCCATTCCCTCTACCTAGTTATCCCCCGTTTCGGTTTGTATGTGTGGAACTGTGTGAGTGTGAGTGTCTGCACCATGTGCTGCTGTTTACAAACACGCCCACTTTGGCCACTTCCTGTTTCTGTACCATGTGCTGGCCGTGTGGCTAAACGAGTGGCTTATACACAATTCTTATACACAATACACAATTTATCTCGCCAGGACGTGTACGCCTGAGGATATTGAGTTTTGTATACCTAGTAGAATCTTTTTATACACGTTTTTATACACAGTAGACTGTTTTTACATCCTATTTAACCACTGTACATTGTATATTACTACGCACTTTACGGTTACATTTGCACTTACATTACACTGGTTACTTTTTCGCTGTACTGTACTTCTGCTGTGCAATGACAATAAATTTGAATCTAATATTGACCTCGCCAAGATTACCTCTTGTGAAATACATTTTGCTTTACCTTTTTGCGCTACGTTTTTTGGCTTAGTCTATTTTCTTTCCAGGATTCTTTTTCTAGATTATATTTCTTTGTTCCAGTTTTTTTTTTGTAGATTTGTATGTTAAGTACCCTTTTTGCTGACCAGTGTTTTTGGTCATTGTTTTGACTTCCAAGGACATTCCGCTGTATTCGTGTCTGCTTTTGGGTCTGGATCCTACTTGGAACCATCCGACAGTAAGGGGGACATCAGTTCACGGCACTTAAAAATAATAAAATAAACAGTCAAGAGGGTGCAGAGATGGGTACAAACTTGTATTAAAGTGCAAAAAAAATGAAACAAAATGCACAACTGACAAATCAATCAATGAACCCCACTGGTCACCACCACACACTGCCAGTTGCTAAATATTCAACCTACAAACAAAAGAAAATATGTAAATATCATAGCAAAAAGTCATGAAAATAATAACCTTCATCCCAGACATACAATTTACCAAACACACACACTGATTGTTATAATTTCAGCTACCGTTTGCATCCCTGACAGACAAATAACCTACCGGCAGGCAGCGATAGGGGATCGTCACTGATTGACAGATTACTCCGTTAGCTAAGCAATACGATTCGCTGCCAACTGAAAGTGGGAGTGTCTGGGAAATTGACTGCAACCAATAAGAGTGCAGCCGCAGGTCACATGCTTGCCAAAGGTTTTGAGGGCTTGCACACACACGTTGTGGCCGGCGCCCCTCACCCAGAAGTATATGTATTTTCACAGTGAATTTCACACATACATTCTTTTATTTTATAATTATTTAACATGTTTAAGTAAAATTCTCTAGTTGGAGGGTGGTGGCGGTGCCCCAGCGCCCTCTATTGTCCAGCCACCACTTTTCATAAAAGGTCTATGCAACTTTGGAATTCACAGCAAAGCACAGGCATTCTATTTAGGTTAGCGATGGGATGAAAATTATAGGGATGCACATAAGAAAGGCCCTCAGGGCCCAGATGGCTTGTTTGGACAGATGTTTGGTCTTCATTTGAACAAAGACATGAGCACATCATCTCACTCCAGATAGTCAAGCATAAGAGACAAAGTCTGGTCAAATTCCATTTTCCATTCAGCAAATAAACAGCTTTCCCTTTTATACCTCGATTTTTACCAGCGCACGAGGCTGTGTCTCGGGTAGTTTGGCAATTATATTATAGCTTGTAGGCTTAATCATCCACCACACATAAACCCGGGTAATGGAACAAAAAAATATAGCCGAGGCAATATACATTATTGAAACACGCACAAAACAACAATACACATCCTCTTCTAAAAGACCCTTGAGCTGTACAAAACGTCTGGTGAGCCAGCGCCACCCCCCCCCCCTCCACCTCCTCCTCCTCCTCCTCCTCCTCCTCCTCCTCCTCTCCAAGCTGAGCTCACACAGCACACCATGGCTAACATCACAGATCAGTGGGGGATGCCCACTCCCTCGCAGGCACAACCACCAGGTTGAGGTTTGAGGTTAACTGAGGACACCGCAGTCATCATAAATTAGAAATGTCAGACTCGGAGTGACACGGAGTGTGTGTGTGTGTGTGTGTGTGTGTGTGTGTGTGTGTGTGTGTGTGTGTGTGTACCTTCTGTGCTGAGCCCAGGGCTGGAGGTGAACTGGGCCACATCCACGATCTTGACAGCAAACTGCTGTCCCGTGTCTCTGTTGATGCATCTCCTGACCACGCTGAAGGGACCCCTGCGGAGCAAACACACGCACACACGCACACATCATTAACACATTAATCCGAATCCAGTAATCCATTCTCTTGTGTGTACTCCTCCTGAAAGCACCACCGCCATTCAGAAGGAGCGCAGCAGCAGATTAAGCTGCAGAGCAGTTGAGGTTAATGTAAGAGGGCAACCCACGCAGCAACCGTCGACTCCTGAAGCGAACCGTTTAGCATTGTTCATGACTCATTTATTCCTCAACGATAGCATAATGCATATTCCACTGTGCAGGAAATTAGCAAGCAAATACACTAAATAAAATTGCCTTTCTAGTCAATATAACATAAGGCGGATGCTCACACCTCGCGGCGCCGTGAACTCGCTTGGTTAAACGGTCACGGGGGGTCGGAGAAGTACAGAGAAGAAATGTACACTGAGCAATGGATGGGTAACGGTTGGTTTAGGGTTGTGGTTTTAATATTCAGCCGTATTTATTCGGTCCAGAGCCTACGGCAGTAGAAATGGAGGGGGGAGAGACAGAGAGAGAGAGCGAGAGAACGAGAGAGAGGCAGAGGCAGAGGCTGCATTGGCCGTGTAAGATATGACCGGCGGGGGACCATCCAGAACCTGAGCTGCAGAGAGCAAACGGCGGCTGGTGGCACCTTTGCTCAAACTTGCCCTCCGATGGCAACAGAAACTGAATCATTCTACTGCAATGAATTTCAGCGTGGGCAGTTTTTTGTTGAATGCCGTCACCAACGGCAACACAGAGGGCCTGTGTGTGTGTGTGTGTGTGTGTGTGTGTGTGTGTGTGTGTGTGTGTGTGTGTGAGAGACTACTATGCATGGAAGTTTTACTCCCCACTTGGACAGAGGAGTGCTGGGGACCTTCAGCAGGATCCTGAAGGTAAACTAGAAAAGACCACCACAAGACCAGCAGGCACGAGGGGCAGATGACCATTGAGAGAGCATTTGTGTCACCTGTGTAACGCTGTGTTTTGGCCAACAAAGTAATAGCTACAGGCTAGGCTAATGTTGAACAGGTTTTTTCCCTTCACCAAAATTGTACCGATTACATGCCAACCTCTTGTTACCCAGATCAATGAGATATCTATATATGGCCACACACACACACACACACACACACACACACACACACACACACACACACACACACACACACACACACACACACACACACACACACACACACACACACACACACACACACACACACACACACACACACACACACACACACACACACACACACACACACACACACACACACACACACACACACACACACACACCGTGGCATTTATTGCTTCAACACAATAACATTTACCGTCAACACTGAGTGGACATCCACATAAATCGTGGCAAGTTTCCTTTTAAGAGGATGGGTAAATGCTCGTCGGCTGACCTGCAAAGAGCTGCGTTTACTGCACCAGCTGGAGGAGGCTGCTCCATGCCTCCACCAACACCTTCATGAACACTGGGGCCATGGACCCCAAGAGAACTGCCGAAGTGCTTGTGTCGTGTGTATGATTGTGTGTCGTGTCGTGTGTCTCTTGAAAAGGAGGTGAAAAGAGCAAAGCGCAGCTGTACATCTGGGGATAAATCATCCAGGGCAAAGCATTTTGTGTGCAAGTATAAAGACACAAAAACACATGCATACACAGATGTACACACACACACAGCTGATAATAGCCCCGGAATATACACACACTCTAAAAAAAAAGTGTAGTGTGGTTATTTGTGGGACTTGAGGGTGTGTCCTTGTAATATAATAAGCTTTAATGATCAGCAGGTCATGTGATAATTGCTGTGTGTGTGTGTGTGTGACCTCTCTACCAGGGTGTCCCATCAACACTGAGCCTGGTGAACATGACAAGCTAGCAGCCAGACACACACCTAAAGTCGTATTGCTAGTGCCACATGTATGCACTCTCTATAACCCCTGCATTAAGCTAACAGGCCACATTTCGTAGCCAGACTAAATATTGTCCCTGGCAATGGTGGATGGAACAATAACCCACTGGTTGTGGTTTAACTACATATACTGCTACTACAATGTGGAGGTGTGTGTGTGTGTGTGTGTGTGTGTGTGTGTGTGTGTGTGTGTGTGTGTGTGTGTGTGTGTGTGTGTGTGTGTGTGTGTAAATACAGACTGGCTGAGCAGATGGTGATCAAACTAAAGCTGCTTATCCTCAGAAGGCTGAGGTACCGACGGCATGGTGTGCTAAATATGGTAGTACGCACACACAAAGACTGAAATGAATCGAGTGGTGCAGTGTAGAATACTGCTAAGTAAAGGTTAGGTCAGTGTATCAAGTACACACACACACACCATCCGTGCTTCTTTTGGTTCCCCCGCAGTCACAACATAGTTTACAGCCTTGTGGTGGTCATTAATTAGGGGGAGGGGGGAGGGGACACACACACACAGACCATAAATTCCCTATCAGCTCCACCTAGCCCCCCATCCATCCATCCATGCAGCAAACCAATTTCAAGTAAACCATGTGTTACGATGCAGAATGGCTTGGTGCAAAATGACGACAGATTTTCCTGATTTTTCCAAAAAATGAAAATGTTAAAAAAAATAATAATAATTTAAAGGAACCTTTTACCAAACTCCAAACTTTTCCGGGTGCAGGTACAGAGGGTCGCGGGGCTCTCATTACAAATTCACTCCTGCACTCTTGCTCTTCTCCCCATCCCCATCTCCCTCGTTCTCCGTCTCTGCACACTGAAATGTCAGCTTTTTCCCCCGGCACGGGGAGCGGAAGAAGCTCAGGAGGAACGAGGAGTCTGGCGAGGTGGGGTAGGGGGCACCGGAGAGATAAGGTGGTGGGTAGGGGCACCGGAGAGATAAGGTGGTGGGTAGGGGGCACCGGAGAGATAAGGTGGTGGGGTAGGGGGCACCGGAGAGATAAGGTGGTGGGTAGGGGGCACCGGAGAGATAAGGTGGTGGGGTAGGGGGCACCGGAGAGATAAGGTGGTGGTAGGGGGCACCGGAGAGATAAGGTGGTGGTAGGGGGCACCGGAGAGATAAGGTGGTGGGTAGGGGGCACCGGAGAGATAAGGTGGTGGGGTAGGGGGCACCGGAGAGATAAGGTGGTGGGGTAGGGGGCACCGGAGAGATAAGGCGGTAGACTGGGTCAGAGGATGATGGGGGAGCTACATGTGTTGGCTTTAAGAAAGCAGCGGAGGGGGGAAACGGATCGTCGGGCTTAGAGCCAGAATAGCACCCACTAGACCACCCCCTGGGCGTTCCCCACCACTGCGATTTGAACCCCGGATACGGACGGAGACAGCCTATGCATACAGATTGCATCGCCAAGGATGAACAGTATTCGCACGTCTCCTAATATATCGTCTGTACAGTGCGTGCTGTAACCGAAAATGTCGCAGAAAAGGCACTGTATAAGAAGATATTGATGCAGCTTATTTTATTTTGTACAATTTCTGTATGTACAACACAGATGCAGAGGGGCAGACCGCCAACAGACCGAGGGGAAAAGAGGTCGTCAGTATTCAGGTAGCCACCCAGGCAGACGAAGTGGGCATGGGTCGATGCTGGCTCGTCCCAGCATCACGTCATTTGCCGGTGCTTTGAAAAAGAGTTGGATGTCTCCCTCCAGTTGTATTGGATAAAGGCCAAAGTGGCAGCAGCACTGGCCGGCATGGAATTTAGAAAGAAACCGATAAGATAAAAGCCAACTGTATATGGAGGAGCCATTATAGCACTGAATGGCGCTCAGCTGCACCCGGTTTCTGCCATCCCACTCCTGAAAAGAAAGTCAGCTGTGCACCGACTTTCCGATGATTTCCTAGAAATAACAGGAAGCGATGAAGAGAGGCAGTGAGTGGAGAGTTTGAGGAGGGAAAGACATGCCCACTTTCCAAAGTGTCTCATAATAATGTCAGTGCACGCTCCCAGCACGGGTGGTCCTGGTGGGAATCGGACCCCTGACCCAGGCAGTGTTAGCGCCCTGCTGTGTCTAGACAGAACTCAACTAGTTTCAACGTTGTGGAACACGAAATAACAGGCGACTAAGAGGGGTTGTAAGTATGGAAGCCAGGTCCCCGGTCGGGGTTGGACAGAGAAGAGGAAATCCGCTGCAGTAAATAAAGCTCGGCAAAAAAAATAATAAAAAGGTGTACATTGCATGTTCATGACACCTGAACTCTGTGTCACTGGGAGTTTTTGTGTGTATGTGCAGTTCCTCACAAGAGAACGGCCTTTTTTCCTCTGCAGTGCGAAAGGTAAACACACGTGACCTCAACTGGCACAGTCCCTGACACGACCACGCGCTGACCTCATCAGGCGGGTGACAGCCGATGTAAACAAACTCCAGTGCAGCTGCTGCATCTTTGATGACTCCTTCGCATAGCAGACATTTGAATGTATCATGCATGCATTCATGAGGAATCCATTGCATTGCATTGACGGCATTGTGTTGATTAAAAAAATAAATTTTAAATTAAATAAAAAAGGTAAATGTGATCGTCGTTTAAATGTGTTTTTGCACATCGTAGCATTGTTCACTGGAATTAAAACGTGTGTGCTGGTGGAGTAAATGATTGTCCTTAGCCGTCAACAATAATGAATGCGCTGGATCACACGCAAGCTTATCCTCCAACGTTAACGCACTCCCTGACCTACTGGTGACGCTGCCTCAGCCTGGGATCCTTCCTCATGCCGATACTACCGTTCACCCAGTGACATATGGGACAGAGGCTAAGAGACCTGACCTCCAAGGGGGGGGGTGGGGGGAAGAGAGACAGACAGAGAGACTGCTATTTACCTAAAGATAGATCTTTAAGAAGCAAGCTAGCCAGCCACTAACAATATCAGGGCGCATTTACTGCAGGCCGGTACTGAGCTGGGAGAGCAGCCTCTAACAGTCAACATATATTAATATGATACCACTGGTAATAACTTGTCTTTATTTAGCAGGTCCTGGTCTTTACAAAGTGCATTTGAATGAATGGACTGGTCATTGCATTCATAGAAATATGCAACCAAAAGACGCACAATAACAACATTTATTTATTGACAAGAGTCAATGACAAGAGTCAATATTATTGAAAAATATCGGAAACAAAACAAAAAGAGAAAAAAGGGAAATGGATGGAGGGTTTGAGTTATTGGTAAAGGAAATCAATATTAACTCAGGCTCGACATAAAAGAAAAGACAGTGAAACGGCATCGAACGCTGCAGTAAAAGTATGCTTTTCAACGAGACTTGATTTAAGAAGTGATTTAATAGAAGATATTGATCTCTTGTAGACATCTTTCCTCGGGCCCATCATTCCACGAGTTAGGAGGCCCTCGCTGCAGACAAGACTTCCTGCTTCTATTTTTTTTTTTCAGTGCTCTGCAAATTGGCCACGGGCCAACCTAGAGTGACCATGTGACACTAATGCTAATGAATTGGCTCGTTTTGGTCACCGGCTTAAGGCACTGCTGGGGAGACTGCTAACAACTTTGCTCCATTCCCCTCAATGCACCAGGGGCCAGGGGGGGGCCTGTGATTGGTGGTCAACCAATCACAGTGTGTTTCATGGTCTGCGGTCTACGCCCGCCACCGACGACCCCTCACCCCACAACCCCTCACCCACAACCCCTCACCCCACAACTCTTGACTAAACAAACAAAAAGGGAGAGTGCTTAAGACAAGATAACACCTCGCAATTTCCTGAAGAGAAAGGGGGGGGGGGGGGGGGGGGGGGGACTTGCAGCAGCACACAGCTGGAAGCCAGAAGGCACAGTTTGATGCAATAACAACAACAACCGTGACTTTAAGCCATAAGGGTGTTATATCTAGACTAGAGATAAGACGAGGCCAGATTAAAACGTAACAAAAAAAAAAAAAAAAGGTTAGTCGTTTTAAAAGGGCGCCACAGACAAGATAATTAAAAAGGAGAACAAAGTAACACACTGCAGTAATACACCGCAGAAGACGCCATAACACAACAAATTGTATGTGTAAGTGTTGTGTGTGTGTGTGTGTGTGTGTGTGGGGGGGGGGCTCATTTAGTCCCAAAAATAAATAAATAAATAATAATAAAAAACAGAAACAAAGCAAACATAGGAGAGATTAAAATGAAGATAAGCAGGACTGCGTGCCTCTGAGCGCGAGCAGCACACGATAGGACGTGTCGTACGCAGCATTAGGCCAATGAGTTGGAATGGCAGCGAAGCCGTAATGAAACTCTAGCCTAGAGCAGACATTTAGAGGAATCAGCGCTAATAGGATGCCATTAACATGTTTACACCCCCTACAGAGGAGCTAACAGTGTGTGTGTGTGTGGTGTGTGTGTGTGTGTGTGTGTGTGTGTGTGTGTGTGTGTGTGTGTGTGTGTGTGTGTGTGTGTGGTGTGTGTGTGTGTGTGTGTGTGTGTGTGTGTGTGTGTGTGGTGAGCGAAGAGGATGTGAACAATGAAAACTTTTGTCTCAGTTAGATAGTTGGGGATCAAGGGAGAGACCGATATGGAAAATGGGAAGGAGGAATACGGGGGTGTGGGGGTATATAATACATATAGTACGCACACATATATGCGTGCGTACTGTATATCATATTAATCATAATAATATGTGCAGTGTCAGGCTCGAGTGCTTGACCAGAAGATGGTATGTTTAGATAACACTACCTTTCACCCACATCACAGCCACTATGTGGTGGCAGAGTTTTTCCACAGTGTGTGTGACACCAACAAAAAGATATATATAACAAAATCGAGACCTTGTTGCCGCCTAGATTAATGGAATCAGTATGCAAACAAAGTATGCACACTAAATACGTAACATAATATACATATAACATAATAAATGTGTAACAGTATCTTTAATCAACAGTTGGGGCTGCCTCCACATTTTCTCTCCTGCGCCAATTTATACAGAAGCGTGACGCCATTTCACGAGGCACAGCTTTTAATTGCTCCCCCCCGCCCACAGACTTCAGCAGGAGTTTGAGAAGCAGAAACCTGGAGCAGTTATTGTATATCAATGGGTGTGGTTAGGTTTACTGCTATAATCTGAAGGGCTGGGATCAGACCGAAAGTCACTGAGGCGGAACCCTCAGTGTGTGTGTGAGAAAAGTCACGTCCGGGTAATAGTAAGATAAGCGTCTTTAAGCGTTGTATGTCCTATCCCGGGCTATCAGTCAGCGCATGTGTGCCGCCATGACCAGGGCCCCAGCCAGGGTTCAGACATGAGGGAGGTTCATTGTTTCTTGCCGCATTGATGGAAAACAAACAATATTGGGGACACCCACACACACTAGGCAGTCTTTGCGAATATGGTTTAAATTGCGATGGTCTTACGACCTCCGTAAGACCATCGTCTCTGCCAAGCGGGAGTATAAGGACAGAGTGGAGGAGAAATTCAAGAGCCACGACGCGAAGTGTATATAACGAACTTCAGAGGGAGAACAAGTTGTGTAGAGAACTCCTCTACCTCCCTCCCAGGAGAGCTAAATGCTTTTTTTGCTCGGTTCGACGTGAACGGCAGCCCGCCGAAACCAGCGCCGCCTGAGGAGACCAGCCTGCTGAACATCTCGGAGGCAGATGCGCGCCGCAGCTTCAAGCGGTTGAACATCCGTAAGGCGGCAGGCCCCGACGACATCCCGGGCCGCGTCCTCAGAGCATGCGCAGACCAGTTGGCAGGAGTCTTTGCAGACATCTTCAACCTCTCCCTGTCCCAGGCTGTTGTTCCCCCAGTCTTTAAGATGTCCACCATCGTGCCTGTCCCTAAACAACCCAAGGTAACATGCCTGAATGACTATAGACCTGTAGCCCTCACCTCGATTGTCAGCAAATGCTTCAAGGACTTGGTTGGTCAAGGACTTTATTTGCTCCGTGTTACCTGCCACGCTGGACCCATGGCAATTTGCATATCGTCAAAACAGATCCACGGACGACGCAATTGCCATGGCCCTCCACACTGCCCTTTCCCACCTGGAGGGAAAGAACTGTTATGAGCGAATGCTGTTTGTGGACTACAGCTCAGCGTTCAACACGATAGTTCCTGCCAAGCTCGACACCAAGCTTAGAGGTCTAGGCGTGCCCCCATCCACGTGCAGCTGGATACTGGACCTCCTGTCAGTCCGCCGCCAGGTGGTGAGGATGGGCAGCACCACCTCAGAGCCACTGACCCTCAACACGGGAGCCCCCCAAGAATGCGTGCTGAGCCCGCTCCTCTACACCCACGACTGCATGGCTATGCACAGCTCCAACGTCATCATCAAGTTTGCTGACGACACGACAGTGATGGGCCTGATCACCGGCGACGGCGAGACAGCCTACAGGGAGGTCGGATCGTTGGAGCAGTGGTGCCAGGAGAACAGCCTCGCCCTCAACGTCAAGAAGACCAAGGAGCTGATCGTGGACTTCAGGAAGCAGAGAGGAGAGCACAGCCCTATCTCCATCGACGGTGTTGCAGTAGAGCGGGTCAGCAGCTTCAAGTTCCTCGGCGTGCATATCTCCGAGGACCTCACATGGTCCACGCACACCACACACACGTGGTGAAAAGGGCCCAACAACGCCTGTATTTCCTCAGGCGTCTGAGGAAATTCAGCATGGGCCCCCGCATCCTGAGAACATTCTATACCGGCACCATGGAGTGTGTTCTTACAGGGTGCATCACCGCCCGGTACGGGAACTGCACCGCACTCGAGCGCAGAGCGCTTCAAAGGGTGTTGCGGACGGTCCAGTATATCGTTGGAGGTGAGCTCCCCTCCCTCCTGGATATATACAACCAGCGGTGCGTGACCAAGGCCAAACGCATCATAAAAGACAATGCCCACCCCAGCCACGAACTGTATTCACTTTTACCGTCAGGCAGGCGATACCGCAGTATCAAGTGCCGTACAAATAGACTAAGAGATAGCTTCCACAGTCTGGCCATCAGGCTTCTGAACAAGGGCGTATAGCATATAACAATGTATATTTTATTACATTGATTTATATATACACATATTGCTCTTTTGCTGTGCCGATATATTGCATTTTATAAATTGCATACATTTTATTCTATTCTGTTTTTATTGTATTTTATCTTATTTTTATAACTGCACATAAGATTTTCACTCACTGCTTTATACTTGTGTAAACTGTGAAGTGACAATAAACTTGACTTGAAGTGTAAACGCACCAATTTAAACACAATTTGAGATTGATTCAAGACCGCTTTCAAACCATAATTTGATAGGCTATATGGAATGTACCATTATTCTTATTAAGCTAATAAACAAACATTTTTTTAGTGTTTCATTTCTATAGTTAAGCAAAGTTTGTTCGCAAAATACACATTTTGCGAACAAACTCACTTGCTGAACTCGCACATTTAGTGCGAGTTGAGCAGACTAACTCTCAGCTTGACTAGCCTGCCCCCTGCTGAGTTTACTAGTGTGACTAGCCTACCCCCTGCTGTGTTTACTAGTGTGACTAGCCTACCCCCTGCTGTGTTTACTAGTGTGACTAGCCTACCCCCTGCTGTGTTTACTAGTGTGACTAGCCTACCCCCTGCTGTGTTTACTAGTGTGACTAGCCTACCCCCTGCTGAGTTTACTAGTGTGACTAGCCTACCCCCTGCTGTGTTTACTAGTGTGACTAGCCTACCCCCTGCTGAGTTTACTAGTGTGACTAGCCTACCCCCTGCTGTGTTTACTAGTGTGTGTGTGTGTGTGTGTGTGTGTGTGTGTGTGTGTGTGTGTGTGTGTTCATTGAGTGACTCCTAAACTCTGCGACCAAGTTGAATACGTTCATTGGCATTGCTATGCCAGATAATGTTATGACAGTTTCCTAGCTTTTTCGTATTTCTTTCCAACTTCTACTTTACCAGATTGATGCACGGATAGCTGTGTCTGCCTGTGCGTGTGCGCGTGCGTGTTCTTCACCATCATGTCTTGATTCGGACAGAGTGGAGGATCGGGGGACATACACATATATAGTTCACGCTGCTGCCAGGCAGACAAGTTGTCAAGTTGTGATCAGTTTATAGCTTGATAAGTTACATCTTTTACTTTGGTTGAAACAGTTATATTTGTGAGGCTCAGGTGGAAGACAGCATGTAGTTCATCGAATGGCTCTTCATTGAATCTCTTAATACAAAAGACAATACAATTCGCTTTGTTTGGTTTCTGGCCTCAGTCGCGAGTTAATCTTCATGTTGTGCATTTTGCGAGGTCCCAGTTGACAACATTTTGTTAAAAAGTTATAAGGGATCGAATGATAATGAATTTTGGACACCATGGGACTGGTGTAAGGTGTTGTTGTACACCGTCTCCTGCGGGGTCAGCCGATACCCCGTCTCATACAAACATTTCCACCTAGTATGAAGGTGTGGGCCGTCCTTCGAAAAGAGAGCGGGAGAGAATAAGATAAGGGAATAAAGAGTGTGTGTCTTGCTCCATGTGTGCATTTGATGGCAGTGCATGCTTCCGTGAGACGCCAGGGGAATTGGCAGCGCTACAAATTCAATTAAACGTCTGACATTTCCCTGCTTTGTGCCCAGAGGCTTCACACAATCGACGAGAGAGCAGGCAGGCAAGACACGGTAAGAAGAAATACAGAGGGGGGGGGACGGACGGACAAGGGAGAGGAAGGAAACTAAATCCCATAATGCAGAGCTCCATCGGGAGGACACGGTAGCCCGCGGGCGTAGGTTAACCCCGTGTACGGAGGGGGGGGGGGTCTTCAGCCACAGCCCACACATCTGGATTCCTCCTGCTCCTCTTTATCCCCAGTGTCGATCTTCTGCATTGATGGGCTTTTATACAAACCCCGTCCCTCTTGCTTTCTCTTTTCCCCTCGCTCCCTTTTGTTCACACACACACACACACACACACACACACACACACACACACACACACACACACACACACACACACACACACACACACACACACACACACACACACACACACACACACACACACACACACACACACACACACACACACACACACACACACACACACACACACACACACACACACACACACACACACACACACACACACACACACACACACACACACACACACACACACACTCCCTTCCCATGGGGATTACGGACAAGAAACCTGCACAAGCCACTGCCTGCACACACAGGGGGGGGGGGGGGGGGGAGAGAAAGAGCGAGATTTTGGTGTAAAACCCCTTCGAGAGTTGCAAGTTTTGGACTGAGACGGTGTGCTAGTGGTAGGTAATGAGGAGAAGGAGATGGGAACATGCCGATACGGAGGAGGATGGAACCACATAAGCATTCACTCAGAGCAATCGTGCGTCTAGTGTCGCACACTGAACGCGCACCGCCACCTGACCTGCCCCCAGCAAAGACCGGGGCCCTGCTAAGAACAACATCATTATTACCATTATTACTAGTACAAAGTAGGTTGCGCAGGGGGCCTCCGTCACAGACACACACACGTTAAGAAGGAATGCACACACACAGCGCTGGGGGACATTGAGGGCCATTTGAAGTGACAAGGGCCCCCACCAGTCCTCCACTGCTCAACTCACCTGCCTTGCCTACTCAGTCTCTGGTTTCGCCCACCAATGAGGCGGTTATTCCCTTAAAAGGTTAAAGGTTGAGGTCACGAGCGTTAATAGGGCCGACTACAGCGCGGAGGAAAAACAATTAAACAGCTGATCTGACAGTAGGGCAGAAGAATATCAAGTGTTTGTGGGTGATGATTTTGTGTGTGCGTGTGCGTGTGCGCGGAACGGATTAAGTCACGGGGGTCTCTAGAGTGTGACAGTTGACAGCGCTGCAGTGGAATGGCCTTTTGCTCGCTCTCCCACGCAGTGCCGGGGATGAATAAGTAAGCTGTGATTTCCCAGGAGGCACAGGGGGCACGGCAGCTAGACAACTTGATCCTGTCGGCTAGTATCAGGCCGAGACGGGTCGGGGGTCGGGCCGCTGAGGACCGCAGCTTGGAACCCATTACGCGTTGGGACTTGTTGTGGGCGGCTCTGGAAAAGCTCTGGGCAAGTCGATGAGGATTTTAGGGACGAGCTGCCACATTGGCCAAAGCGGCCACCGGATGGGATATCCGACCTAATACAGTTTGTAAATCTGACACGATCCGCTGACAAATCTCCCTGAACGAACACTACGTCGAAGCATCTGCAAGCGACACTTGGCCGTGGCGTGGGGCATGGTGTGGCAAGCAGTGTGACGTTCAGCGTGGAGTACAGTGTGGCCTGCAGTGTGGCATGCAGTGTGGCATGCAGCTTGGCCTGCAGCGTTGCCTGCAGTTTGGCATGCAGCGTGGCCTGCAGTGCGGTGTGGCGCTCTTTGATCTTTGTCGGCCCGTTAGAAGAACCTCCAACTGCCAAGTGGAACTGTGTGACAGGACGAAAGCACTGCCGACCCATTTTTCTGCTGCTGCTAGAGGCTGCACATATAAACTGCATATAAAGTGCACACACTTTTAGTCGCAGATAAGTTATCAAAATGGAAAATGGGAAAAAAAAAAAAAAGATCTAAAAATATAAACCTTCTATGGGAACTGAACAGAACAGGGAAGCAAAACGGAGGACAGAAAGAAAAAGGGGGGAAAAATAATAATAATAATAGGAAAAATGAACTGATAATAAAATAAAAAATTTTAAAAAAAAGGTAGCACACAAAAAAAAACCTTACACAAAAGTACTTCCTCTCCCAATCTCTCCTGAGTGTTTTGGGTTTGCGAGCCAAGTTCGAGATTCGCTGCTGTCTGCCGTTTGCGTAGCGCGCGCACAAGCATGAGATGCACTCAGTGGATTAGCTGACCGATTTGTTACCAAATAGCACATTAAAAAAGCAGCAAATCACCGTTGGATTCATCAAACAGTGAAAGAAAGACATGTACACACACACCGAGACAGAGATCCTGGAGTTGGTTGGACAAGATCAGAGAAGACAAGGAGAGCAAGATAAAGTATGGATTGGAATAGGGCGAATTTTGGAGCCAAGGGAAAAACTCCAAAAATCTCCGGAACTTTCTCGGGGGGGGGGGGTGCGGGGGAGTGAGGGAAAGCGGAAAAGCAGTCAGCAGTCATTCATCTTCCCATCTGTGACCAAGAAATGGGCTTTTACCTCTTCTGCAAACACTGAACCTTCTTATCTCCTTCCACTCTGCTGCTGACTCGGCTAAGCCTGCACACCCATTGAGTCACCCGTACAAACAGTACAGCACAAACTGCAAATTAGCTTGATAAGAGAAGTCTCAGGCATTCAAATTAAAGAGTAGACCCATCTCCCGGGTCATTATCAAATTAGCTTAGCGTCATACTGGAACGGAACGTAAACAAGGATTAAGGAAAGTAGAGGAAACCTGGATTCAATCCAAAAAAAAAGAAAAAGCCAACCTCCAGGAAGATAAGATGTACTTTATGAATCCCAGCGATGGGTATTTATGCTCTGTGACTGTAAAGCAATCTTTCCACTGTGGCCTCGGAGATGTTCTGCAACATTAATGGGCAGGACGGACCATTAGGTGCGCCACGCCACCCACCCCCACCGCTAAACGATTGATAAGTTGCAGGACCAGCAGCAAACCCACGGGTCCTTAGGGGTACCTTCAAAAGGGTCCGCGCTTCTTTATGAGTCATGGGGAAGCAGGCCTTTAAGGCGGCCCTGCTTTCATCCGATGGTCTGGTACGATGGTCTGGTGTGCATGTGCGTAGGGGGGGGGGGGGCGGGGGGGGGGGTGGCATGACAATATGTCACAGGGAGGGCTAAACCTGTGCTTTCACACAATCAAAGACTACTAGGATATACCTACGTTACAGCTGTGGCCTTGGGAGTAGTAACGGAAGCAATATGAATAGTTCTAATGCAAGGGGAGTCAAAATAAAGAAAGAAGAAAAGTTACCCCACATGTAGACGTGATAGTCGTAAATTGTATTTGTAGTCGTATTTGTCATCCAGGAGTTTTCCTAAGAACGTATGGACTTCAAAAAGCATGGCATTCATATGGACACAAAGTCACGATGACCCCGGTGCTGGTCCTGGTTTGCTTCTTGAACAACAGAAGTCTCTCAAAACAGTTCCTTCAGTGATGTCTTCGGTTTCCTAAAAAGGGGGACCTTCAGAGAACTCCCCACAAGCCCGCCCGCCCGGCCGTGTCTATACTGAGCTCGCCACAAAACCAGTGGGCAGCGTCGCGCAGGATCCAAATTGAGGCCCCGGACGGTTATTATCCTGCAGCAGACCTCCCAAAGAGGCCCCAGAGCCTGGGACACCGACCGCGGAATGCTACTGCTGCTGCTGTCTGTGCAGAGCCACAGATACGTTCAGACGGCTGTAGAAACAACCCTGCTCCGATCCAGGGAGTGGAAACTAACGGCAAATGGCAGGAATCCTTTTGGTCGAACAACAAAAAGAACAGAGAGGGGGGGGGGGCTCTCATATTGTGAGGCCCCTGGAACAGAGAAATCAATTGGATTTTGATTAACACAGAAGGCTATTCAGGCAATTCAGGCTAAGAAGAAGCAAGGGAAGTGCGGGTGAATGGCTGCCGGATTTTGACAAAAGAAAAGCGTGATTTTGTTATTTTATTATACTCTATAGATTCCAATCTCACCATCCGGTGCAATTAATCATTTGAGTCACTGTGAAACCGCCAGCGAGGGACAGACCGGAAGACGCACACACAGACACCTTACATACATTCGCCTGCATACACTAAATATAATTAGGCGCGCACTTATCTCATCCAAAAGTCACTAAAACAAGGGTGAAATGCAAACGGACAAACGGCAGAATATACACACAGCCCCCAGACTGGTTTTTAGGTTCCGATTATTTAGGGACCGGATATTTCCTCATCTCCTAAGTTTTCACTAAACATCTCACTCGTAAGCCTGCTTACATAACCTAATTGCTCACCAACTTCCTCTTCTCCATGCATACCCGGCTGTCTGTGTGTGTAAGAGATATCCATCATTTCATTGGTCAGCAGGCAACACTCACAGCCTCTGTCCTACACTATCCTAATCCCTTTAGCTCACCTGACACACATACACACACACACACACACACAATTTCATTTCTCTGCTGACAGAGGCCCAGAAACAACGTTCAACAGTCTGTGGTCCGTCGGCCAGTTCATTCAGCTATTCCCCCTCCGTGTCTCATTCTGGCTGGAAGCCAGAGATAAGACCATCTATTAGAAGCCAGAAGGGATGACAGTGATCTGTAGGTTGCACATGTAGGCAATGCAATGTGCAACCTACGCAAAAACACCCAGTGTGTGCAAATACATACCCACACCACACCCGTTTTCCTATATATACACAATGTACCCAAAATGGCCAAGAGACCACCCTGCTATTGGCTTTGTTGGTATCCAGGTATAATGAAATCAATCAATGAATCAATTGACCTTTGTTTTCCACTTAATCTAGGATCTTAGATGTAATTGTGCAAGTCGACACCTTGGGACGCATGTCCCGCAGTTAATTAAATACATTTCTTGTTAGATGGCAAACTTCAATTTCATTGTCACAGTACGTGCCAATACAGTTGAATCTAATCTCTTTAAAATGAGATAAAATTCATGGAAGAGTTGGAGGTCTGCTTTCCGTGTAGCATACAAAACCACCCGACACGATGTGTATAATGTACAGCGGGTAAAAGTGTCAAATTCTGAATTACACTGGGCCAAGTCAGGCTTATGGGTTCAACACAGAGATCAATACATCCCATCATCATGTGCACAGTGACCATCACTTGGATTCTCCATCCAGTAGGGTTTTATGAGCGTGACGGATGTACTGAAAGCACACGCAGTCACACACAGTCACACACACACACCCCGTGGACACTAGAGTCCGGCTTTGTGTTCACCACAGAAAACATCTTGGGCCATAAATATAATTAGTTTTTCTTGCTTTTCACTTAGTTTGTTTGTTGTTTTTTATTTTAATGGGAAAGCTGAGCTTTGGCACAGCCCTCAGTGTCTGCTCGCCCTCATCAGCACGACCAACGGAACCGCATTGTAAACGGAACACCGAGTTCTGCTGGCTCCACCGGTTATCGAGAACCGGTCATTCCCGGCCAGAGAGGAAGCTCTGGCAGCCTGCTTGAAGACCCTGGCACAAACAGCATGGGCTGCTCGGCCAAACACACGAGACAGCACTAAAGGCCTAAAGAGAAAATGGGCCCAGTTAAAAAGGGAGCAGATAAATGTAAGTTGAAGACACAGCATTTTAGGAATGAGCAAGGCGAATGACATGAAATACATGGAAAAAGAGAAGTACAAAAGGAGAGCCATTTTTATGCTGGATGACCCAGAGCAAAACGCAGGTTTAACCTTGTGTCGGGATGCATAAAGGAGAAATGGCAGTGCTTTCATGTCCGCTCAACCTCAGTCCAAACACCAATTTCCCCCCCCCCCCCCCTTCACCTCCATCTGCTGGGAGGAAGGAGGCGGTTACACAGGCTCAGCCTCATCTGTGGGCGTGGGTCCGGCTAGCTACAACAAAGGCATCGAGACAGACATCAAATAAATAAATGAAAGCAAACCAAATCATAACCAACAGTATACAGTATAATCCATTCATCATGGTGCAACACAACCAAGCACTTTTACCTTTGTGTGGTGGGCTGTGAGTCTGCATCAACCTACAGTCCTGTACAAGAACACCCCCCCCCCCCCCCCCCAACTCTCCTCCTTGCCATAAGAACTCACTGCATAGAAAACACCAAATCCATGTCCCACAGTCAATAGTCTGGCCACACACACACAGAGAGACAGAGAGAAAGAGGAGTGTGTGTAAAGGTAAGGAACTCGATACTCAGCAGAAAGCCCAGAGCTAAGCCTTTCACGGTGACACAATGAGTTCTTGTACACTTATATAGGCCATCCCCAGGCCTACTGGCCACTGTGCACTGTGCGTGTGTGCGTGTGCGTGCGCGTATGTTCGCTGTGAATGCATCGTCTGTGTTTGTCACCTCGGCCGTGTCTCAGTAGGGCCGGTGGGTGGTGAGGAGGGGAATGCTGTGACCTTTTACCTTAACAACAACCGCTGATCTCTGCTGGTCCCCCCGAGCTCCCCAACGCATAGACAGGGGGCAGGGTGACAGGGGGTAAAGAGGCAGAGTGCAGCCCTGACAAGATGATCCACTTCTGGTGATTAAAAGGCTGGTCCGGACGGCCGGGGAGCACCAGTGCTGTACAAGCTCAACCTTTCGTCGCCGTTTCCCTCTCGTGCGCTACAGAGATAATTTCCTTGGCAACCGTCCTTAAGATGAAGCCACACTTCTGCGGACCCTGTGTTTGCCAAGATCCACGTTGTGTCTTCCACGCCAAAATCTACGTGAACCAGGGAGGAGGTGGAAAAATAAAAAAAAGCAACATGTATCGATGTGATAAAGATGTTGCAAAGTCACTCAAAGTTGGGTGTATCGCAACCAACTAAAAATGCAGTGTTTTGATTATATTTCTTGTGACTGGAAAGAAACACTGGGCATGTTTCATGGGCTAAGCTCCGGGAGAGATGGCTGTGCAGGCCCGTGTAGATCATATCCCGGTAAAAGGACAGTGTACGGCCTGCGAATAACGACCAGGATCTTCGTTTACGTCCTCGACTGAGGTGGGATTTAGTATCACAGAGAAGTGTGATTTAGCCTTTACTTAGCTTGGGGTTTGCCTCTTTGGGAGGTCCCTGCCGCAGGCATGCATGCAGGTGTTGCGATGTAAGGTTAAAAGAACACCAGAGTTGCCACTAGCGCAGGAATTTGCCAATAATATGTTACCTAATGTGATACACTTATGCGTTGCCCAACCTGTGCATGATTGATAGACCACCCTCAACACAATGTATTATTTTTAATAATAATAAAATGTCTTATTTGGTTTGCTTTGCCCATTGCTGCTTCTGTGCTTGTCATTTAGTCCTTGGTGGTAGGTGCTGTGATGAGCACAGCACTCAAGCCAAGATTAGCGGGCAAACACACAAAGTATAGATGTTACTACACATGCACTCTTGTGTGTGTATTACGACACAGCGGGACTCGTGGAATGCGGTGCGTCCAGTTGCCTCGGCTAACTGCCCGTGTTTTAGAGCCGTCCCGAAAGCAACATTTTGCAGCTTGGGGTAATCGGATAAGGCTCATCATCCCCGACATTACCTCGGCCGAAGCGCTGGCGGGAAGCGCTCTCGGACCGAGGGTGGTTTCTCGCCCTGACATATTTCCGACACGCGCTCAAACGGCCCACCACACGAATAACCCACGTACAATTATGCAATTAAAAATCTGCTACCTGCCGTTCATCACAAGGAGTCTGCTTATTAGGATCAACTCTCTGCCAGAGGAGCGTTTCCTCCCAAACATCCAAGAGCGCATTGTCGTTTTAATGCACGCTAATGAACTTTAACGCATTACAATTTCATTCCATTAATTGAGTAATTGGCACACGGGTCTAGCTGGAGAACTACTGATCCACAAATTAAGTTTCCTACTGTACCTGGCAATGTTTAAGCTATGCAAAACAATATATGGCTAGTGCTCTTTAGGTTATTTTAGCAACACAACACCAGTTACGCAGAGGTTATTAAATAATAAATCTGATTGTCGACTATTGTTTCTTATAGATAGATATGCACCAAGAATGGCTATAATGTTACAATACACATAACGCAAATTAATGAAACATAATGACAATGTGCTTGATGTTTTAGCGGGAGGAAAAAAAAGTGACAGGTTGTCAGTTCAACTCTGGTAAGTCATTGTTGTGCAGACAGTTCTCTGACAGAAGCTTCCCTAACGGGTACCGACAGCCAATCAGACTCAGACGAAGATGTGAAGCCTCCCCCCCTGTCTACTGCCAACACTGACAATCAAATGTGCACTGTCAATCAAAACTCCTAAAGCCACATCCTATAAATCACATTACACACACACTTATCCCAATGAGAGAGCAAGAGATGGAGAGATAAAGACAACGAGAAGATCAAATGCATATTTTACTAATACCGCACACACAGCTGGTTTAAACATATACATTCACTAGTGTGTGTGTGTGTGTGTGGACACCTATTAAAGCAGAGTAATTAGAGAGAGCCTCTCAGGTCAAATGCTCAACAACAGCGTGTGCGCTTAGCTTTCAAATGACTCCTCCTGACTCTCCAGGGCTCCAGTACATTCAGAGATAAGACTGTGCCTGATGGTGTTTGGATATAATTAGTTGGAGATGCATAACCACACACTGGGCAGCGCGGCTTGTCTGGTCCTGGAGCCCTATACATAAAAACACACACACCTCCCCTCTGCTGTGTCAGCAACCACATACACATACGGCACAAATGTCAGCAAGAAGAGTCAAACAGCTGTCACATTGCCTGGGAAACCCTTTTCCGGGGGGATGGGTGTGTGTGTGTGTGGTGTGTGGTGTGGTGGTGTGTGTGTGTGTGTCTTGTCCTGTGCGGATGAACTGCAAGGCAGGCCTACAACTAAACAATGCTGCTCTTTTTTAAATTATAATTATTTTTACTATAACAATAAGACAGCCCAACCTTATGTTTACCTGACCCCAATTACAAGAGCACAACTCTGCCAGCTAGGTATAAAAAGCAAGTCAACGGAAGCTGGTGTGTGTGCACATGTTTGTGTGTAGCTGGCAAGGCCCAATCCATGCAGTGAGCTTAGAGGTTTCATAACCATAAAGGATGGGAAAACAGCTGAGCTGTTATCGTGCACCGCTCACACACGGTGTGTGTGTGTGTGTGTGTGTGTGTGTGTGTGTGTGTGTGTGGTGTGTGTGTGTGTGTGTGGTGTGTGTGTGTGTGTGTGTGGTGTGTGTGTGTGTGTGTGTGTGTGTGTGTGGTGTGGGTGTGTGTGTGTGTGTGTGTGTGTGTGTGTGTGTGTGTGTGTGTGGTTACAAGCCAGGCCACAAAGCATATAAATGACTGAACCCAGTCAATCTCTTCTTTTTTTGCAACCTCTCCATCTCTGGGCTTGTAGCCAAGGTCCCGTCGCCCACAAAACAATGACACACCGCTTCGACAAATCACTCTTTAACCCCCTCCCTCTCCCTCAACCCGGCCACTACCAGGGCACATAATCAAAATAATAACGCCAAAATAAAATAAAAGCACAGCTTTGTCCCACTGAGGTGGGACAAAGCTCCATTTTAACCCATAGACTGACGCCAGATGTGGCGGTTTGCCCCCCCCCCCCCAGTAGCTGCCACACTGCAGGAATGGATAGTCGCCTCAATGGGCTGTTCGCTCGCAAGGTGAGCGAACAGCCCAGGCTCGGGCCATGGCGTTTATAGTCGCCGTTGACATTGCCGTCTGGACGACGGTTTGCCCACTGACAAAATGTCAGAAGTGCACGACAAATACCGAGCTCCGAAGATGTGCAAAATTACCCAAAAAAAAGACCACGGGGCAGACCGAGGTACAGGTGGGGTGATTACATCTCCACACTGGCCTGGGAACGCCTCGGGATCCCCCAGTCAGAGCTAGTCGATGTTGCCAGGGAGAGGAAAGTTTGGAGTCCCCTGCTGAAGCTGCTACCTCCGCGACAAGATTACGGATAAGCGGGAGAAGATGAAGATGGAAATGCTAGTACCTTACCGCTTGAGGTGGTTTATGATTCGAATAGAGTTCATTCGCAAAAGCCCGAGATGGAAACAACACATGACCAACGCCGCCGGCTTTTCAAGCTATGTCAGCGGTTTGCTGACGTAGCTTGAGAAACAGACGGCATTAGTCATGCGAGTTTGTTCGCGCCAACTAGTTGATGGAAACACAACTCATTTGCATTTCCAGCTAGTGGCTCGTTCTCCCACGGTACACCAGCATCTTAACTCACGACTCCTCTCATCCCTCCATCTCCATTCAGAACTCTCCCGTTCTCACTCGCTCAATCAGCCCCTCTGGCTGTTTGCTGGAATTCGATACCACAGATTGAAAGAGAAGAGGGTAAATATTTGAGCGGATGCATGTGCGCTGGAGTGAGTGAGTGTGTGTCTGAGTGTGTGTCTCTAATACAGCATTCCTCCTAACTCCCCCCCCCCACCATGCTAGACAGCACAAACACACTCATCCCAGACGAGAGATGAAAAAACAGGCATCACACTAAACCTACATCGATAATTCTGCACACACCAGTGCTGGGTGGAGTACTAGGGAATCTATATACTCAAGTAAAAGTACAATGAAGTACAAAGTCCCATGAGAAATTACTCAAGTAAAAAAAAAGGAAAACGATGGTTTCTTTGCTGTGAAACGGACTGATTGACATTTGACATTTCAACGAAGCGCCTCCAGAGCGAACTGGAACAGCAACGTGTAAGCCCTCAGCCGAGCACAAGCTTGTTCATACACAATATATCCATGCTTATTATTATTATATAGTTAAAGACATGCATCCATGCTTATTATGCATCCATGCTTATGATATATTTATGCTTTTGTCGGAGAGAAGAAAACGCACACCCCTCTTCCACACCTATACCCCTCTCTTTCTCACCCCTCCCCCTCACACACCAGTCTTCCTCACCTACCTCCCTCTTCCTCACCTACCCGACTTCCTCACCTACCCCCCCTCTTCCTCACACACACCCCTCTTTTGCTCACACACACACCTCTCTTCCTCACACACACACCCCTAAGTCAGAATTTGGAGGATTTGACCTGAAACCATGGTATTGCCCGTGTGTCTGTTCACTAGGGCTGCCCCCTATTAGTCGACCAAAGGTTAATCGACCGAAGAGTCATTAGTTGATCAAGTTCTTCGGTCGTTAATCACAGGACACGTGAGAGCGTAATCGTGAGAGAGGACAGCAGCGGCGCAGAGGACAGTGAGCCCGCACCACAAGAAGCAAAGGGAAAAGCAGCAGGAGATATCAATGATGATGGCTTCTGGTGAAGAGCAACAGACAGAAGCTGAGAAGAATGAAATGAAGACCTACATGGAGGACCGAACCAAGCTTGATAAGGGACCACTGACTTGGTGGAAAATAAATGAGGAACGCTATCCTAAGCTTGCCAGAGCAGCTAAATGCATCCACTCCACGCCATCGGAGCGCATATTTTCCAAAAGCCGGCTTCATTGTGAGCAAGACACGGCGCTCACTTCTCCCGGACAACGTAGACAAACTTTGCTTAAGCCTATATTTATCTATTTGTTTGTTTTATAAAGTTATTGTGTTCGTTTTAAAAGTTCATAAGTTGTGTGACGTTGATGTTCTATGCTGTGATGTGTGAAATCAATTAACAAAATGTTCAGACAGTCTCCTTGTTGATTTTTCCCGAGACATTCAGAATCATAATTTAATTACTTGCCGGTGTCACTAAAACAGGCGGCTCGTTTCATGCGTACCATTAGTCAACTAATGTCCTTCACTGACGGCCATTGGAAGACCAGGAAAATCTTGGCGGGGCAGCCCTGCTGTTCGCAATATAATCCATTACTGCCGTGTGTGGGGGCAGGAAGAGACTCTTCCTGCCCCCACACACGGCACACAGACCTTCACAGCTGAGGACAGTGCTGTGCAGGCTCCACCCAGGCAAGGCTGCTGGTCCTGACGGCGTCAGCCCGAGGGTCCTCAAAACTTGTGCTGCCCAGCTGAGTGGAGTCCTGCAGTACATCTTCAACCGGAGCATGAGACTGGAGAGGGTCCCTGTGCTGTGGAAGACATCCTGCCTGGTGCCGGTTCCGAAGAAGGCACGTCCCAGCACCTCAAACGACTACAGACCGGTGGCGCTGACGTCCCACGTGTCGAAGTCCTTTGAAAGGCTGGTCCTGTTCGCTTCTTCGGCCCCTGGTCAGATCATCGCTGGACCCTCTTCCGTTTGCCTACCAGCCGAAACAGGGAGTGGAGGACGCCATCAATTGTTGGTTGTGTCAGTGAGGGAAACGATGAGGAGTACAGGGGCGTCGTGGACTCCTTCGTTGAGTGGTGTGAGCTGAACCACATGCAGCTCAACACAGACAAGACGAAGGAGATGGTGGTGGATTTCCGCAGGAGGAAATCTACCCCCACACCCATTTCCATCAAGGGTGTGTCCGCAGAAGTTGTTCAGGAATATAAATACCTGGGAGTTCACCTGGAAAACAAACTGTTCTGGGCCAAGAACTCTGAGGCTGTGTACAAGAAGGGCCAGAGCCGTCTCTACTTCCTGCGGAGGCTCCGGTCCTTCAACGTTTGTAACACGATGCTGAAGATGTTCCACCAGTCGGTGGTAGCCAGTGCCATCTTCTCCGGTGTCGTGTGCTGGGGAAGCAGGTTGAGGTCAGCAGACGCCAACAAGATCAGCAGGATCGTCAGGAAGGCTGGCGCTGTCCTGGGGGTCCAGCTGGACTCCTTGTTGGTGGTGTCTGAGAGGAGGATGCTGCGCAAGCTGCGTAGTATCCTTGACAACAACTCTCACCCTCTCCATCAGGTGCTGACCTCATACAGAAGCACCTTCAGCAACACTCATTCCACCCAGGTGTACCACAGAACGCCACAGGAAGTCCTTTCTTCCTGTGGCCATCAGTCTCTTTAATTCATCTACCTCGGGTCGTGAGAGGGACAGTGGAGACTCAGTGACCTGAAGTCAACACACTGTAAATCCTTTCACTGTAATTTTGCACTGTAAATTCAATTTCACTTTTCACATGTCACTTTTTCAGTACTCATCTGAATTATTTATTAGTATTTATTACTGCCAATTTGCACTATATGCATTGTTGTATATTGTATATACCTACGTATTACTGTAAATTGTACAATTCATCTGTCTATACATTTAGATTTAATTCAGATTTAATTTAGTTATATTTTGTTTATACTAGTTTAGTTTGTTGTTATTAGTTTTAGGTATTGTATATTTTTGCGTGCATTTATTCCCCCTGTTTCAACTGTTGCACCTTAATTTCCCTCGGGATAAATAAAGTCTCTTGAATCTTGAATCTACTAGTCCTTTCCACCAATGGCACCTCTGAACTGCGTGCATTGGCATCACCCAATGATATCTCCAGTATGCTACAGTGACTCCATTTAGCTTAATTACAAGGAAGCGAACACAGCCATAAGCCTTTTGACAAACCGTTAATGCTCAAATGTCAATGAGCGACGAGGATCTTTGCTGGCTGACTTATGGACCCAAGTCTGAGTAAATGAATGACACCGCATTGTCAGTATGAAGCCAATTGAATGACTCACAGCGCCAATAAGGAGTGGGACCGACTGAGGACCGAGGAGAGTTACAGTTGGGTGTACGAGTGCCGGGGCGTTGGCATAGTCGTGTCCTTCTGCGCTCAGGCGTGTAGGCGTAAAGGCCACAGAGAAGAGAAAAAAAACAAAAGAAACCGATCTCCGGAATGCTATTTAGTCTTTGTCATGAATGCAGGACACACTGCGCACAACATCTGCTCTGCCGGGGGCGAGGAGGAGGCTGGGCGGAAAAATTAGAGTTATGTTCACATTAGGAGTTTGAGTGA
Organism: Muraenolepis orangiensis; assembly: GCA_027704905.1. Taxonomy (NCBI): domain Eukaryota; kingdom Metazoa; phylum Chordata; class Actinopteri; order Gadiformes; family Muraenolepididae; genus Muraenolepis; species Muraenolepis orangiensis. The sequence continues at coordinate 8,220,504 of CM051015.1, read as the reverse complement.
GGATCCAGCAAGGGAAGCGCTGCAGCACAGGGCACCGCGATTAGGGGCCAGGGCACCGTGATTAGGGGCCTCTCTGCCTCAAGGCTCTTCTGATAAGACCAGCCTCTTCCAGCAGCGGTGGGAGATCCAGCAAGAGCTTGCCCCCGTTATCCCCCCACCCAGCAGACTTGGCCTACACCACCGCATTCCACCTGGCGTCATGGATGAAGACCGAGATCTCTCCTCGTCTCTGGCAAGATTGAGATCGTCTTGTTGCCATGACTACTGAACAAACAAAAAGGTGATTACAAAAGGTACCTTCAGATGAAGAGCTATGAAACGGATGAGCTCTCTGTGTGTGTGTGCGTGTGTGAGAAAGCAAGACCCATTCTGGCTCCATAAGGCACAGCAGCATCCATTATTCAGATATGAATCACCATTAAATGACTCTCAGACATCCAGGTCAAGGACAGAGGTCAGTGAAACACTGGGCAGCGAGCCCTGGGCTCTCTGATTGGTGTGTGAGAGCGGGAGTTCATAAACACCAACTGTACGTCTTTCGGTACATCTCTATAAAACATACCTGCAGCCAGCCCATCTTAAATAAAGGACCAGACACACATACAGCACTCAAGATCCATACCCAAAGCCTTTGCCCAGTGGACAGGGAAAGACGCAGCGGTGGCGACCAAAATCACTCTCCTCGAAGCACACGCACTTCCGATTTCCGTGTCCATTTATTACCCTTCGGTCGGGGGCCGTCATGTTGGCACACGTGAAGGCCCTAATGACAAATTGACTGGGACAAATGTAATTTATTCCTCATTTCTTACACGCCCTCTTCCCCATCCATCATTTTTTTTCTCTGTGGCACCAACGGATAACGTGCAACCACACACCCCACCCCCCCCCCCCCCCCCCCCCAAAGCCTAAGCCTGTCTGACTATATGCAATATACTGGAGAGTGGCTGGTGGCAGAATCATGAAGAACTGTGGCCAACAGCTGGCTCGGGCTATGTGTATTGTACATTTTGTTCACTATACAAGCTTGCTGAATGAAAGCGTAAGCATATTAAACAATAACAACTTAATAATGAAACCTTTTTTATAAACAATTAACAGCCATCTAGTTGGGCTTTTATTTTCTATACACAACACTGATTGGCCCAAGTCTCGACTGTAAGTCACCTAACATGAAACCATAAACAGTCACATAGAAATGACTACAATTAACAGAACGTGTGTTTTAATGGGAAAGTCGTTGGTGGGTGCTTAGGTTACTCAGAGGTGGATGGCAGAGGTGCAGCAGCCAGTAGAGTCCCAGGGCTACCTGCATAAAAACACAGATGGCGCCTACAAAAACACAACTTCCCAGAATGCACTCATCCAAGTGATAACTAAATAAATTATAGCCTATGAAGCACAGTAACCATTACTTACAATGACTAAAGACACAACTGTTAGTAACAACTAACTGCTCAGTCATGACTGCTCAAGTTCACGCTTGGCCAGTCAACCAGCCAGCGCCAGTTATTCAATGCATTCAACAGTGAGTGTTGGTGTGTGTGTGCAACAGGCGTGGGAAAGAAAACCGGCCAGATGGGACTCACACAAATGTCCAATGTAGGATTTAGTTGGCGTGGTTTATTACAACAATATGCTCAGTTCTGGATCCTATGGACTATATTAACGGATATTGATCTCATGAGATGATCAGATCATGATGATCAGATCATGAGATGGTGGTTTTAGAGCCATACTGTGTTGGACTACATTGTATATGTAATAGCCAAACCTTTTTGGGAGTAGGAAAGATAGGACCTTTTTTCGGGATATTATATTCCAATATTGTTTAGCAGCCAGGGATGTACGCTAAAATTTCAAGTCATGGCGACCGCTGAGTGCAGGATCATATGACCGTCATATGACCCTCTCAACCAGTCCCGACTAGCGGCTGGGGCTTCTATTGCAGTGGTCATCGCGTCGCAATCTCCCTCGTTTTGTTAATCCGACTACTGCAGCATTCAAATGGGGTCAACGTCTCGGTCGGCAGAGAAGACTATCTGTGCTACGTCAATAGAATAGACGTCCTGTCCTTACGAACGACAGAAGACCACTCCCTGCACATTAGGGCTGTAACCGTCAGAAAGTCACAGCTGTTCTTTACACACACACACACACACACACACACACACACACACACACACACACACACACACACACACACACACACACACACACACACACACACACACACACACACACACACACACACACCACACACACACACACACACACACACACACACACACACACACACACACACACACACACACACACACACACACACACACACACACACACACACACACACACACACACACACACACACACACACTATCTGTTCCTTGTCCGTGCACCAACATGAATGTCTGAGTATTTTTGGTACTATATTTATAGGCTACTGTATATCTTTCCTTTAAACATTTTTTGTATTTAATAAATAGGCCTGTCAAGTGTAATAAACGTAATAACCATGTATTAAAATCCTGAGCTTTCGACTGCAGAATAGGACTGTAAAAACGCTGTAAAACACACCCAAGCCTTTATTGATTTCCTTGTTTTGAGTTGGCTGATAGCTGAAGGCTGAACGCAAACTCTGTATGCAAGAATTTGCTTATCATCAACCACTTTGAATATGGCAGACCACTTTAAATGGGCAAGTTGCATAGCTAGAGGCGACCATTGCGCAATTATCTGGCCAGATTGAATGTACACGTTATGCGAACATAAGTCTAAGGGTAATTTGGAAGAAAGAAAAATATATATCTGCCCATCCCACGTACAGTAGTGAAGATGACCACCGTGTGTCTACGCCATCCTCAAAAGGTGAGTTAAAGCCAGAAAACACTCGATTTCCGCCCAGGCCTAGAGCTTTCCAAACTGAATGAAGTCTGTAGGACCTGCCTAGGCCTAGATATTGTGGTTTGGAATCGACCACAAATCGAAACCATGGCTTTTATCTTTTGGCAGTAGGCCACCGCTGCCTGGGCGGTGCACTCGACGGCGCTCCACAGACCATCAGTGGGAGAGAGAATGGCTGATCTAGAAGCCTTTTTCGAGACCTGGGGAACATGGGTTCCCGTATGTGCCACTGCTGGATGACAAAATCCACACATTATTCCCACAAGACAGTCATGACAATATTATCGATGCCAACGTTAACCAACAACACAGGGCTTATTGTGAGGATGTGACGGCGTTACCGGAGGCGGTGTGATGGGTTTAAGGCTCAATAACGTTCGGCTCACTTGTTGGTCCACTGCATCATACCACCAAAATATACACCCTCACGTTCTGGTTCTGGGCGTTTCTATGGAAAGGTCTATAACACTATATACTGTTATATAACTATAACAACAACAAAATCCTGTTTCCTAACTAAACTAGTTAGGAACTCAGAGTGCATACCTCAACCACACCAAAAAGTCTCCTGAATCCAGATTCGGATCCAGGAGACAAACAGCCACCGCTAAACCTCTTCAGTGCTTAATTGGCTCTGGACGTACTTAAAAACCAAGTGCTGATGTCCCAATCAGCACTAAAATATGTTCCTTGGCCCATAAGTATTCCAACCACCAAGTTGTGTCCACCATGTTGAGTCATCTGGCCGACAGACAAACAAACAAACGGGGCGAAAACATAACCTCACTCCACTCTTTCAAACAATGTTTCAAATGTGTCATTAAGGTCAATATTTTATAGAATATAAAATAATTGCATGTTGCATGCAGGCTCCGCAATCAGAATGTTACAGTGCAAAGCCCACTTTCATAGTCAGTTCATCTCTTTTGAGATGGAATTTTCCGCATAATGGACGTTACCATTAATGGACGTTACCATTAATGGACGTTACCATTAACGGACGTGACAGTCTAAATCACTTCATTAACATGCATTCATTAATTATCTAAATGAGGAATAATTATAAGTAAACCTATGCTTACCTTTAACATAGTAAACAAGCAATTGTTTCGAATAGGGGGGGGGGGGGATCATCTGATGGAAATAAAACACATGTCCGACTTCCCGAGAGTAGCTCTAAAGCCCTTAATTATAACTTCTGTAAGTATCCATACTGACACCATTCCACAGAAAATATTCTACGCCGATTGTTTACATATATTTCCGGGAGAGGTACGCTTGTGTGTGAAGGAATTTACTAGACGTAGTAACAATACAGCCATCAATCTCGGTAATAACTTTTGACAGGGACTGCCTTAAAGTGTGGTGAAGGGTGATGGAAATTAGTGGGGGAAATGTTTTAAGAATAAATGATTGTAAGAATGACAGCTGGCATCCAACAACACCCAGTGTTTTAACAGGCTTTCCAAGAGAGAATCTTTGATTGACTGAGACAGAGAGACAGAGACAGAGAGAGAGAGAAAGGGATGACGCACCCAATGTGGGTGCGCAAGCAGGCGAGCACAAGGCAGAGAAACCGACGTCTCCGTATGGCGGCTGCCATCGTGGAGGCAAACCCTGTAACTGATCCGCCTTCTGCCTATTCTTCAAGGCAACAACTGCATGAAGCAGTCAAGCGTGTGTTGAAGGCTCCATCGTCAAGTTTAACAACAAATAAAGAAACGGTGGTGAACATCTCGGCAATACAAATACACTCGAATCACAATAGGAAGAAACGAAAACGTGTTAAATGCAATGCAACCAAATTAGGCAGTTCTGTGATGGAGACGAGGAGAAAAAAAGGGTCACATCCGTGAGGGAGGACTGAAGACAAGTGTACAGGCTCACCTTTCCGTGTCCCTACTGGAGGCCTATCGTCGCCACAGAAGAACCCTGAGACCGTGGTAGATAAATCTTAATTTGCAGAGATGCCCCAGTCATGTGCTCCCAGAGGGCAGACACCCTGAGAAACGTCTGCCTCTTTAAAAAAAATGTATATATATCTGAAGAAGACAAATCTCCTCCTTGAACGAGTCTATAAACACCTACCGAGGCCGGCTTTCAGGGGAGTGGACAATTACCGGTTGCAGCAACCGGTCGCCAGCGTACCAGAGGAGAAAAGGAGATACCTGGTATGTCCGGGAACCTACAGGAGCTCAGACTAAGGTGTTAAATATTGGTGCACTGCAAGAGGTTCTGGGAATGCTGGAGAAGACCACTACCGAGACACCAGTTAATTCAACCTTTAGCGAGAAGAGTAGGGGCTTGAATACGGAATATGCCATCTTGTGGGTGGACTTTGCATATAGACACAGCAGCTTACCAGGATGAAATATAGAATGGAATCAGGCGCAGGACACAATATGTGGTCATTAGGGACATCCTGGAGATAAGGATGCGGTTCTTGCATACTACACACGTCTCATTGAGGATATCAAGAGGAAACATACCAACCCATCAGTGCCCGCTCAATGTTTGCGTGTTTATACACAATAAACACTTTTTTTATTATTGAAAGCGGACCGGTGAGACCACCATACCGTACAGTCTCACCCCTCATTAGGCCTACAACCCTACTGCTGCACATCCAGCAGATTATTCAACTCTCATTGTAAATATCATTGTAAATATCATTTAATTATCGGTTAATTAAAACGAAAAAAGCTGTGTCGTGTGCGAAACCAATCAACGAGGAAAAACGGTGCAGAGGATGGGAAAGAGAAGAGAGGAAACTGAGCCATATTGGCTTAATGGGAAATTAAACATGGGGGAAATGGGAGAGTGTGCGTGCAGAGCTAGCTGGAAGAAAATGAATGCTTCAGGGAAAAATAAATAAAGGGGGGGGGGGCTGCATGAATAGAGTGATAAAAATATCATCCATTACGGTGTTATTTGCGGGGCTCTCGTTGGCTGCTGCCATTAACAATGGGTCTGCCATGGAGGCAGCGGCCATTATGCATACACACAGCACGTGAAGTGCACACGTGTACACTTTCCCCATCAGCCAAATGCAATGCAAACTATCCCCCACACAACACACCCCCAACCCTTGCAGGTAGTGAGTGGTGAGTGAGTGAGTAAGGGGGGGGCGGCATTGGAGGGGGTATTGGCAGAATCTACACAGGGAAATGAGGCTGCAAAGCCCTCGTCTGGAGAGAAGAGTGAACCAAATAATTCAAATATGCTTGCCTCAATTGTGGTTTGAGAAGGATGCACACAGGGTGTATTCTTTTCACACTGGTAAGGCATTCCATGACACGCATGTCATTGCATTAGGTTAACAATTCAACGGCGTACAAAAGGCCGATGCAGTAGGTCTCCAATTACTCCAAAGATAAACCCAGAAATGCTCTGCGGCCAGTATGCATTGTAAAATATATGGCTAAGTCTAATCCTGTTCAGTTTAGAGTTACACTAACAGGAAGGCGAGAGACCGCACAAACAAATCCATGCCCAAGTCTTATTGTCCAAGTCAAAATGGTGTGACTTGACTAACGAGAGGGAATCATGTGAAACGCGTTCAACACATTGTGTATAATAATAACCGGAGCGCCGTGTGGAAAGAAAGCGAAAACTAGGCGGAAAGAGCTCTGAAAAGGTCCCCCACCCCCCCCCACATCTGTAAGCCATCTTGCAGCCGTGTACAGCTTTCAGGTTTGGCAACAAGATCAGGCTCTTCTCTCTTCCCCCTGAGCTGCTCTCCCACCGAACAGATGCCTTTGACTGACGTTGGGCCCACATGCTCCCCTCCCCACCAGAGCCCGCGGTTTCCACCAACGCAAGGACGTCAACGTCACACTTGAGTGTCGGATTCAGGGGGTAAACGAATTTAGAGACATTTAGAGTCCATCGGTCAATACGTTCACCGTGTGGGTTGGAGGGGTTCAACGTCATTCACTGAAATTCCACAGTGAGCTACAAATGGACTCCTGGAAAGAAAGAAAGACAAAAAAAGGCGTTCCAAGGATTTCCGGACAGAAAGCTTTTTATGGTGCTGGTTTAGCTTAAGCCTGGGTTTGATTATTGTTTTTTAAGGCTCGCCACCAGATGTAACCCTGGTGACGGTGTGCGTGTTGGCAAGCCCGAAAGCACAACACAGATGAAAAAGCCTTGCAATGCAATGAGGTGACAGAGAAACAGCAGACATTAGAGAGTGCAGGAGAGCAAGGGAAGCAAAGACGGTTAAGGTTAAAGACGGCAATGATTTTGGTCAGGAGTAACGGGTTAGGTTGTTTGTCCTCTGCGCAGGTCACAGCAGACCATCACATTCACACAAATCTGTGCCACGTGCAAGCTGAGAGAAAAGTCCCAGACGGGGGCCGTTTATCACCGTCTCCCACAACAAAGCCCTACCTTCGAGCGCTTCTTAACCAAAAAATGGATGGCTAATTGTACATGTAAGACGTCTCAGCGGGGGAGCATCTGTGACTCCCATCCCTGGATTCATTAATAATGCATTAGCCAAGGACTCTCCTTGTTAGCCAACAGAAACATGCTGTGGCCACATGCTGAACCTGACTGGAAGACACCGACAGTGCACAGCATGTAGTTTACATGTGCACAAGCAAAAACACACAGAGATCCACATGAACAGTAACAGTTGTATAATTGGTGTGTGTGTGTGTGCGTGCAAGTAAGCGTAATGCCTGTGTATGAGTGTGTTTCCGTCCCACCTGCGACTCCAGCGGTGTGATGGGAAACATGGGCTACATAGTGTGTGTGTGTGTGTGTGTGTGTGTGTGGGCATGCCTCCAGCAAAATCTAACAAAAATTATTTAAATAAATAAATCACTACAGCCAGGTCCTACTGGCGACTAGAAGCAACACCATGTCGAGTGACCTTCCACACTCCTGGGACGACCTTCTAGTCATTTAAAAGTGCATGAAGTGATATAATGCATATCATCAATTATGTCCAGGGTTGTCTTTATACACTTACATGTTGTATATATTCATCACACACACACACACACACACACACACACACACACACACACACACACACACACACACACACACACACACACACACACACACACACACACACACACACACACACACACACACACACACACACACACACACACACACACACCACACACACACACACACACACACACACACACACACACACACACACACACACACACACACACACACACACACACACACACACACACACACGCGTCATTACTCTAAATTGTTTTTTGTGCTAAATAATTATCCAAAGAAAGTCAGATGGCATCTGTCGAACGACAATTGCTTTTCAAAAAGTGGAAGCTCACTGTCACTAACAGTCAAGTAATTAAACTATAGGCAAAACAATTTGGACCTCAGAAAACACATTTGTCATTTAGTAGGAGCCTTTAACATCAATAATGCGTAACTGTAGCACAACAGAACTCCCACCCCCATCTGCAGGCAACTCTTTGCACTGTTCCTTTACAGGTGACAGAGGGAGATTAGCATTGCTTGCTCAGAGTAGAGTAAAGACAACCTTCCCGGCCACTGCGTGCTATCCAAAGAAGGACAGCAGTCAGTTCCAATGTGCTACAACGACCCAGATGTGAGGCGAACATCGGACTTCGAATGCCAATCGAGGCAGGGCTGGAGCACGTATATGGCCACACTCTGCTGACTGTGGGGACGCTCTGCTGGCTTAGCAGTCCGCAAGAAAGCTGCCAGTGTGTACGGTAGTTAGGTCAGCCACAGGCCTCCTTAGATCCATATAACATAATGACATATGAAGCAGATCAAACAAAAATTGCCGGCATGCCTCAGATTTCATCTCGGCAAACAATAATAAAAGAAGAAATAGGTTCTGTTTGAATTCTGGATGACTTTCCTCACTCGTGTGCCCAGGGCCATCCATCCTGCATACTCAATGATTTTTTTTTTCCCACCGGGCGAGAGAGACACACACACACCACAACAACAGACGCCATGTGTGTGGTTTGATGCAAGAATGTGGTCCATTGTAAACGCAGCCCTTTCACTTGTGGCCGCACACGGTGAGCCTCCGATGCCTTCTTCCGTGGAGTTTCTCCCCCACCCCACGCCGCCACTTTCACGAGGTGCAGATAAATATTTTAGTGGTCGAGTGCAAGAGAACGCCTCGCTATATTGTGTAATTGTGCGTGCTGAAACTGGACTTTCAGCAGATTTCGCCTCCTCTTCCTCCTCCACCACCACCACTGACAGAAGAGGCTGAGCTCGTACAAAGCAAGCTTTGCCGCTTCCGTTAGCTTTCACACACACCTATTCCCCCTAGGGCCGAGTCCCATTCAGTGACGTATGACTAGAGATCTTCAAGCATAACCAGTGCATATGGGTGGGGGGGGGGGGGGGGGTGATCCCTCTTCCTGATGTAGGTCAGTGGTTCACACGTTGCGCTTCTAGGACCTGCCTTTCTAGAAGCAAAACACATACATGGCATAATAAGGCCTTGTGCGTTTGTCTCCCACACACACAAACTTTTTTGAGCTGCCCGTGTGTCTATATAAATGAGATCGCATTAAAAGCACAGCCATTCATTCATTCATTCATTGTTAAATCTATAGCCGGCCTGTGGATAGGGCCCTGTGCAGGCAGACATTCCCATTGACAACAATCAGGTCTGCTTTGGGGTCCCATTAAGGAATAAAGGAAGGAAGGCGAGCTTGTACAAGGAATCCAATGCTGCCCAGCGTATTTTAAAACCACTTAGGAATTGTGCTCCTGGAGTAGTTCAGTGTACAGTGGAAGTGACCGATAAATGAAACCCTAAACTTTCAGTGTTTCGCAATAATAGACCCAATTGTAGCAGCCTGCCCCAGTTTAATCTGTACCGCCGCAGTTTTTGGGGGAAAAAAAATCCTTCCTTCAACATCTTGTGGTAACACTGGGACACATTTTGAATTGTGTACATCAAATTCACATTAAATCAAGTGGCTGTGTGTGAAAAGGTCATTGCAGTATATTCAGAAGCATAAACACAAACACACAAACTCTTGTGAATGCTTTTGTTGTATCTCTCGTGAACGCCTCACTGGGGGAAACCTAAAGAGTGGAAAACACACAGGCTTAAAGGGGACGCAGAGAATGGAAAAGTGTAGCCTGCAGGACTGGTGGCAAGCTAATGGACTGCTTCTCTCTCCAGTGGCCCCAGACCTCCCCCTCACGCTCTACCAAGCCCAGCCCAGATCCATTCTCCTCTGATCCCCATTCATTCACTGCGTCGTTTACATGCTCCAATCCTTCCATCCACCCACAACCTCAGGAAGCCGCCAAACAGCAGACCGCTTCAGACAGGACATCAACAAGATGGCCATTAGAAACACAGACAGGCTGACTGACATGGAAGACACGTGTCTCAGGTCATTGGTCGGAAAATGAGAGCCAACGACTGACACACACACACACACACACACAGCTGTGTGGTCATGTTGAGATGGACCGAATGAAAGAAACTGAAAAAGAAAATTGAAACGGGGGTCATAAAGTTTAAGTTGAACTGATCATTGGTGAATGGACTGAATCTGACTGTCGGGTGACATAATTAATCCCGATGGGTGTAACTCCCAAATGTCCACAACACCTGGGCCCACCTGGCTTGCTGCACAGAGTCATACATATGGTTATACAGTACATGGTTTCCTTTAAGACCTCTTTGAAGCCACCCGACCTTGGATGGAGGCTGTGTGATGAAAGCCACTGTCTGAATGGAGGACAGCAGGATATATACCCTCCTCCAACTCTACATCACAGCTGTAATCTATGAGTAAGGCCATGCGTCAGACCATTCACACTGTCACCCTGCAATGTGTGTGTGTGTGTGCGTGTGCGTGCGTGTGTTGAAGCGTTTGACTTTGCAGTGTTCTTTATGCACCACTCCTCACGCCTGCATTCACAACTAGAAGTCATCTGGAAGCACAGGAGAGAGAGAGGCAGAGCAGGGAACACTGGACTATGCTGAATGATTAGTAGTATTTGTGTGGGCAGAATATTGTCTTTTGTGTGTGTGCAGATGGGGTAATTGGGGAAACAAAGAGGTGTGTGTGTGTGTGTGTGTGTGTGTGTGTGTGTGTGTGTGTGTGTGTGTGTGTGTGTGTGTGTGTGTGTGTGTGTGTGTGTGTGTGTGTGTGTGTGTGTGTGTGTGTGTGTGTGTGTGTGTGTGTGTGTGTGTGTGAACAGGTAGTATTAAGGCTTGTCTAAGCATGCCTTAATACTATGAAAACGGTCATCACTGCTCCATAACCAGTCAGACTACACTACCGGCTGACTGGCTGGCTAGCTAGTGTTTATGAGAAAACAGGCCATTACCTATACTTTGGGGGCTTCAGTTTGCCATCAAGCTATTTCAGCGCATTTTTCAAAAGACACTAGTTCTTGAGACCATGAATCGCTTGCGGTTTTTCCCCCCCGAGGCAGAGCCTTTCAGATAACATCCTAACATCTACGGTCTAACTACAGACTGTTTAAAACTAACTGAAAAAGGGGGGGGGGGGGGGATGAGCCTCGACTTATCCCAGGGCAACCTCTGCTTTCATGGAGGCCTCATACAACTACAAAACCCTGTAACTCCGGCGCACACGCTGTGGCATTTGGAGCCATTCTTCTGGCCTCCAATGTGAAAGGACTATAATGATGACGGGCCTCAAAGCTGGAGATATTGTCTGGGTTAATGCAGGGCTCCCACATGAAAGGTGTACCGGTGTGTGAGGAGATAACATTCAGGATGAGGTTTTGGGGGTGCTTAATGAGAGACTGACTGACTGACTGGAAAACGTTGCGACTGCAAAACTGTTGTTGGGCCTGATTAATTAGGAGGCCCTCTTCTAGGGGTGCCTGGGTGATAGTCATTGGATAAACGTTTTCTGGGCATAATGATGTGTACATTACGGTTATAATAATTTACTCCCATATTCTAATCATTGTGATGATGGGGACAGGGATTGGAGGCCTGTGACATTATGAAATGCACTCAAGATGTCAAATATGGGTGCGAAGCCCTTGGGAAACGAAAACTGTTGCAATTAAGATCAAATCAAAAGTGTCATGACAAGAAAAACAGTAGACACTTGATGAATATCGCCAGGGCATATGAGGTACGATTTTTATTTTTTTTGCCAGACCCATAGAAAACGTCTCAATGTATACGATGATACAATAGCATTAGTAGGCGTATATTATTATCGTATAAGTGTTCACCAGACTGCATCGTATTTCGGCACGGCGCCCCAACTTCAATTAACGCTCATAAAGGAAATGCAACAACAAATCAATAAGAATCAGTTCAGCCTGTGATGAGATCATTTGAGCATTGGTCAATCATTGATAAGGCGTGGGGTGTTTGATGTACGACCATCTGCACTTAAAAGAAGAACAGCTGACATCATGACCATGACACAGACCAGTGCTGTGTCACAGCCAGGCACACGTGTGTCCGATGTGCGCGTGTGGTCTCGCGCGTTCAGCATACTGTAAGCGACACACACACACACACACACACACACACACACACACACACACACACACACACACACACACACACACACACACACACACACACACACACACACACACACACACACACACACACACACACACACACACACACACACACACACACACACACACACACACACACACACACACACACACACACACACACACACACACACACACACACACACACAAAAAGAGTGGTACTACTTACTTTCCGATGACCTCGCAAAGCTCGTACACATCTTCAAAGAGAACGTCGTCGTCCGCCATAGTAAAAGAGTCGGCTGGGGAAATGATCCCCAAAATACGCGGATCCTCAGCCCTTATGAGCCCACTGGGAGGACAAAAGGCCCACGGGCAGCTGACGGCTGACAGGAAGAGAGTTACAAAGACGCGTTTCTAATTTCCAAAATACCGCCTCCCCGTCGACTTCCCCGAAGCGCCTTACGGGTAAAGAGAGAGAGAGAATGAAAGAAGGAGACGGAGGAGGAGGAAGCTGCAGCTTTTCCAGGCTACACGCGTGTTCAAATAATCCGTTTGGCGTCTCCACAGTTCGGCCCCACCTTTTACCCGACCTCGGTTTACTACTCCTCGAGACCAACCTGATGTTGATGGTGGTCCGACTACAACATCACAGTTAACAACAAGTCGTACATCACATGTCTGCCCACAGCTCACAGGCGTCCCTGTCAAAAGGGTTCCCGACCCAAACTGTGTATATAAAGCGCGACTAAATAAAGAGCCACAATGATCCAGGTGGGTACGCGGATAGATTCACATCCCGGGAAGCGACGGCTTGTTCGCGGGTTGTTTTAGCACAGCCAGCCTCCTCCGGATCTCCAGGTGAGACTCCCCCGAGGTAAAAAGGTTTCAGGTGCCTTTCGCGGTCTTCCCAAACGGCTGCCCGCCTTGTGTGTTCTTCGTCCTGCTGTAAATATCCGAGCTCCCAGAAGAAGCACCAAGCTCCTCCCACCACTGTGGAGATATTATGAAACTGGTCCACTGGCCTCCATTTTGGCTCCCGCGTGTATCTCCAGGATTTCCATCGGCACGCCGCGTCATCGTTTGGGATCCGGCGTTTACTTTTAAACACAGTTTAACAGCGCAAAGGGTTGTGAGACTGTGAACACTCGAGATGAGGTGTGGATGAGATGAGTCTGGACTTAACTAAACCAATCAAAGATCCATAAAGTGTCTAATGGATTATTATAAATATGTAGCCCATATACCATCCATTAGACACTTTATGGATTGTTTTTTGTTTTTCTTTATGTTATTGCTATAGTATAGTGTTGTTTACAGTACAGTATTGTTAATATTACTGTTACCATTGCATTGTACTTGTAACACACATTAATGAATGAATGAATCTTGAATATTCAAGATTCTTTATTTAAATATATATATAGGCTACTATATATATTTATAGACAGCAGGATACAAACATGCCCTGTAGCCATAGTGGTCTGGTCGCTAGAGACACCAAATACATTATTTGAAAACATTTGAAAAGAGGAAACAGGACATCAGAATAAAAAATTGTATCTCTACACTCATAGACTCAGCCAGGTGTGGGTGGGTGTCCGAAGTCAGACCGAAAGCAGATGTACTATTGATTGTCGGCTGTTCTACTAAGGGTACCACATGCACTAAGGTTATCTGAAACGTGTACCTTGTGTTTGTCGCTCTTTATCTCAAGCTTTGATCTTGTCTCACACAACTGATGATTCAACGAATGTTTCACCATTGTGTTCACTGCCCACAATACACTGCCACTAAAACAAGTTACCTGCACTCAAGTAGAACCACGAAAAACACACCACGGAATAAGGAGGAAACAAGCTGTACTTATCTTGTCTGTACATGTATGAAGCCACTGGACACACATGCAAATGTTGCTTGAAACAAAACAAACGTGATCTTCTTTTAACGTTATTTTGTGTGAGTGGAATTTCATTGGGTTCTTGAAAACCATGAGATGAATGCTGAGCACAAAATGTGTCATGAAAAAAAATCTTCTGATCCCTTATTCCATTCAGCATGTTGAATGATAACTTAATTCATTTCAAGTTATTTATTTATTTTATATTTATTTTCAGTTTTCATACATCAAGTTCAGCAAGAAAGTACAGATCAGGTAGCAGTTCATATATATTACTTACTTTCACTTTCATTTAGGTAAAAAACTAATTTGTGAAAATCCTCTACCATTGAAAAGAAAATGACGCCAATACCGAATGTAAGCTGTAATGTAATGTAAGTATGATGATTATGCCGTTTGAATGAGGTCCGTATTGGTGAGGTGAACAAATAGCTAAAGCCCAGCATGGGATTATTGAGGTTGTTTTGAAATGGGAAATAAAATGATCCAACACTGTGGTTCCAAGTCTCCCCCCCCCCCCCCCCACTTCTGAGCACTGAGTAAGACAGCCAATCCATTTCTGACTAACCGCTTGACTGCAGTTGTGGGGGTTCTCTTCAATGTTAGGGGTTTAGCTTAAAATGAAATCATTCCCATCGCCTGGCTGCATATGGTAATGAGGTGGCAAGTGAAGTCATTAAAGCTGATTAAATATAATTTGTGATGCAATATAGCAAAGTTACATGCTGTGCGGTGTCTAGGAACAGTGTCAGATATTAAAAGATAAGCTGTCGTACAGCTTATCTAAGGCTTCTAAGGATAATTATATATTATATAAGGAGATCTTTCAGTAATATTGGTTGAACAAGTTACCTTGTGGCCATTTATAATTATTTCCCCCGTCAGGGGAAACGTCTATAGGGCCTCAGTAGCTCAGTCTGTTGGTACTTGGCTTGGGAACCGGAGAGTGGTTCAAGTCGCCAAAACGCTAGTTCACCTCCTGGGCACTGCGGAGGTGCCCTTGAACAAGGCAGCAGACCCCAACACTGCTCCCCGGGCGCTGTCTATACAATAGCTGCCCGCTACTCTTAATACTAGAATGGGTTAAATGCAAAGAAACTAATTTCACTGTGTGTGTATAGGTACAGTATGTGACGAATAAAGAGCATTCAAAATCCTCCAGATTTAGATGTCTGGGTAACAGTTGAATATTGGCTAATGTTGTACCATCTGCTTTGTTCACAATTATTAAAACTCTTGCAATAAACCGGATCCCTCATCAACTTTCGTCCACAAGTAGCCATGTTACTGGCTAGTGGCAGCAATGTCTGCTACAGTATGAAACTAAGAAACACGTACATGTGTAACTACATTTAACTGCATATGCACTGTGCAGTCCTAATTGCATCAAGTGTGCATTTAGCAAAAAAACAATGTTCATAATACTGCCAGTCAAGGTACAGTTCTTTCAAGTGCATTCAAAATATTTCATGACATGGTGACAGATTTTCTGTGCAGCCTTCCTCATATGAATCCAGTAGGTTCTCCAGGAACATCGTATTTCACCAGAGAACGGAAAAAACAACACATTAAACTGGGACAATTTCAATTTCACTTTGTTGCCATGTCTAAATATGTCATATTCATAGGAAAATATGTATGCAAACAGAGTGTTTTGCATAGGAGACCTGATATAGATATTGTAGATAACCCGTCAATCAATCTATTATGCGTTGGAACGTTGTATGGAAGATATGACGCAAGAGGATATGACCCCCCCCCCCAGTGTTCCTCCCCATAGAGTAGAGTGTTAGCAGATATGGAGCACAGCTGTGAGGACCTCCATCGCAGACACAAGGAGGACAAACACAGTCTGAAAAAACAACAACACATCAAACAAACAGCAACCCAAAGCTCAATTTTCCACGGAAATTCCACGGAATATGGAGGAGAGGCAGCGATATTATGAAGAAGATATTCAAGCACAGACTCAAAGAGATCCCTGAGATCAGAAAATGGAGTTAAGCACCTAGAAACACTCCCACTCCCCCCCCGCCCTCCCGCCAAAACAAATGTTTGGCACCAAAACACCAAGCGGCAAGATATAGTGTTGTATGTCTGCCAGTAGAGAGCTGACACAGGCTGCTGACAGCATGCATCCCCTGCCACCCCCTTGGCTCAGAGAGCCTGCATGACAAGGGCGGATGGACAGCTAAATCATTTGCTTTAAAATGGATTATTTTGTGCTTTAGGTTGTCAATAGTGCTCCGTTATAGAGAGAGACTGCTCCTTGCACATTGTAGCTTATTGTTCCTGTGTTTGACTGCACAAAGAGGATGTACTGAAAGGGGCTCTATAAATACAAAAGC